>JAVSCE010011691.1:0-551043 GCA_032199065.1 Smutsia gigantea | reverse complement strand
AATTAAGGATTTAAAAGTCAATGTTTAAAACAAAACTGCATAGTAACCAATCACCTAGGGTATTTATTCACTTTAACAATCATTTCTATTTCAATCAGTGCAAAAGTTCTAGGATTCATTGTCCTGCCTCAAGATCTAGTCCCTTTCCCATGACATGACATGTTCTTGTATCTGCATAATTCAGTTTAGAACAATGCCCTAGGATTTACAGAAGACAGTCTGTGGTGGCTTTTGTTACTCTCTGCACCTCAGGGTAAACAGGGGACAGAGGAAGGGATCTTGGTATATCAAATTCCTTAGAACTCATTGGGGTGGCCATGTGCACCCTGATTTCAGTTCTCCTTTCATGTGTGTCTATTAACACAAGTTGTGTATATGTGCATTTTAGTTTTTCTCATTTTCTAAAATAATAACTATGGGAACTTACACGCCCATATACAGGGACACCTCTCTAAGACCAACATCAGCTCTCATAGACAATACAGCTTAAACCAGGGGGTCTCAGATTCAAATGTGCCTGAGGCCAGCCAGGACAATCAAGAGAGCGTCGGGGCAGAGTGTCACAGGGAGAGATGGAGACTGTGACATCCCTATTCCTCTCCATCTTTTCGTTAATATGTGGGAATAAGTAACCAGCTTTGCCATAAAATTTGAATTATTCCAAGAGGAACTAGAAATCCATATTTTAAAAATGAAAACAAATGAATTTTAAGTATTATAATGGTAAATTTTATGTGTCAACTTGACTGGGCCGTGAGTTGCCCAGACATTTGGTCAAGCTTTATTCTGGTTGTGTCTGTGAGGGTATTTTTGGATGAGATAAACATTTGAATTAGTAGACTAATTAAAGCAAATTGCCCTTCCTAATCTGGGTGGGCTTCATTCAATAAATTAAAGATCAGAATAGAATACGAATAATGAGTAAGAGGAAATTCTTTCCTGCCTGACTGGTTGCATTGAGACACTGATATTTTCAAGCTTTTGCATTCAAACTGAAAAACTGGTGCTTCTTGAGTCTCAAGCCTGCTAGCTTTCAGATTGGAACTTAGGCCATCAGCTTTCCTGGTTTTAGGCCTTTAAACTTGGGCTGGAACTACACTGTTGACTCTCTTGGGTCTCCAGGCTATTTCCATAATTCTGTGAGCAACCAATTCCTCTACCTCTTTCTCTCTCTTCCATATATAGTTTATTTTTCCTCCACTGCCACATATATCCTGTTGCTTCTGTTTCAAAACAAAACAATGGCATGAGGTCCTTCATGACATGCCAGTGCCATTATATCATACATTACATTAAATCCAAAGAGAACAGATCTTTCCTAGCTGCTCCAAACTTAGCAAAGTTTATTGTGTCTAACAAGGAGGATCTACTTTCAAATTAGTTTGTCAAACAGTGTTAGTGCCTTTTCTTCACCCCTTTCTCCGCATTTAGTGATCTTTTTAGATTCTTCTAGGACTTCTGTCAACAAAAGCCACCCGATTACTGAGCCATATACTGGTCAGTGGCTGCCCTCTTCAGGTCACAAAAACCATGCCAAGATCTATTCGAACTGGTATACTTAGACCAGAGGGCTCTTCGTCCTCAGTCCCCATTGGAAGTGGCATTAGGAGAGCTGGGGATGATAGTTTCGATATTCAGTATTCAAGTTAGGTAAGTAAAGAGGCTTTAATTTTCAACAAACAAACCGTAGACATTAAGAGTTGTTGCTTTTCAAGGTAGTCTCCTTTAAAAAACTGTTTATTTTACTAAAGATACTGCCATTATTCAAATAATATTTTATTCCTCTTTCAGAATTGTCTTCTAAAACAACTTCACAAGAAAACTTTCTACAATATAAATTAGTTACTCTTTGTTTTGGCTGAAAACATGATTGCCCAAATAAAAATATTTACCTTCGCAAAAAACTTTTGGTTTAAAGGTGAATTTAAATATACCTTTCAAGAGAAAACATTCTGCTGCCACTGAGAGCACATAGAAGAATACTCATAGGTTGCTAAAACATTTTTTGCAATGGCTGTATCACTGGAATAAATGCATATTATACAAAGATGACAGCTCTGAAGGAGTTATGTGGAGTGGTTTTTGAATATTTGTTTAGCTCTCAGTCTTGGTACCTCAAAGAAGGGGCTACAAACTCATTGACTGACTTGGATCGGTAGTGACCCAACAGGAAGTGTGGTGAGCTTAAGAACAAGGTTCTGGCACGAGCAGGCGGCTGCTGCTCAGCAACAGCCAGATGTTGTCAAGGAGACTTCTGTGCTCTCTGTCACAAATCTCTGAAGTTTCAACCTCTGTGGAGAATGCAGGGAAGTCTAATGACTCAGGGTGATTGGTGCCATTGGTGGTCATGCTTCAGCCATGTGGTGGGCTGGACAAGAGGGGAGGAAGTACAGACTCAGTAGAGATTGTGCACTGGAGAAGCTCACCAATGGCAGGAAGAAAACAAATTAGAATGTTAGGTCCAGTGGGCTATTTTAAAGGTGGATACAAGAGGGAAGGGAAGGATACTGTGGGTAGGATATGACTAAGATGAGGGGGGAGGTGAGGTGTTATGGAGAGAAGCCTGGAACCAGAGAACTTGCAAGGGATGAAACTAAGGTTCCAGGAAGGCAGGAAAGTTGTGAGAATGAAGAAGGAGAGCTCATCTCTGGGAAAGAGATTTATTGTGGTAGAATGAGAAGATCAATTATTTGGAAAATAGAATATATAAGTCTATTTCTACTTCTGAAAAATAGAAAACACACCAAATTTGTGCATGCTACCAACCTATGAGGAGTAGCTAATATGACTGATAATAGAGTTAAAATTCAAGAGTCACACTGGAATGTGGGAATGATGAATTGAAACAAAAAAAATGAAGTTTAGTTTCGGTAAATGTAAAATTTTCCCCTTAAACCAAAATAAATCATGTAAAGAACAAAATGGAGTAGAAATTACTTAAATTATTTCATGTGGAAAACACTAACATTTTATTTAATAAGGAGCTTACATATTAATTATGGCATAAGGGTAATGCAATTACTTTAAAGATAATGTAATCCTAGGTTTAATGACTTGGAGGTCTATAGGGTCCAACTCAGGAGAGTCTATAGTTTGATATGCGAAAAGTCTAAAATTGGAGTAGAGAGAACAATTCATAATTGGGGCACTAATTAAATAAGCTATGATATATTTTTATAATGGAATGTAGTAATGAAAAAATAAGGAAACCCTCAGTGTACTAACTGGGCAAAATTTTCAGGATATAATGTTGAGCATAAAAATGAAGATGCACAATAGTATGTATAAGCATGTTACCTTTTATCTATGAAATGGAGGAAGTAAGAATATATAATCATCCTTGTTTTTATTTACATAAAGGAATTCCAAGGTAATAAAAAAGAAATGAAAAAATATGGTTACCAAGATTCAAGATGGTGACATGAGAGGTGAAACAGAGGGCTCTTCCCAAACCACAGACAGTGTGAAAATATAGTTAATACAACCAACCCTAAAACAGCAACAGGAAAGAAGGCTGCACCAGACTGCATAAAGACTTCACGAACAGAGCAGACCTCATGGAACAGGGTAACGTACCAAAGCCTTGATCCGGTGGGACACAGGCCCTTCCCCACCCCAGCTCACCAGCAGGAAGAAGAGAAACGGAGCTGGGAGGGGGTGGAAGCCTGGGACGGCAGAACACATAGCCCTGGAGATCTGCTTTGGGAGCAGAAACCTACACTGTGTGATGCTCTGGAGGATGGGTTGCTGGGACAGGCAGATTGCTTGAGAGACAGAATCCGGCTGTTTGTGGAAGATGGGGACCACACCCAGCCGCTCTGGGACAAGGGAAAGGCAGGTGGTCTGAGAGGCTTCCTAGAAGAGAGAGGGCTGCGGAAGGGGTGGGATTTGCACGAAGCTTGCTGCACGGGAGAAGGGATAGGAGGACGAGGTTATCTGGGTGCACTCTGCCCAGCAGATTGGGAACTCTGAGGAGCTAAGGCACTCTATGCCCCTAGCTGGCTACTCAGCTCTGAGGCCCCCCATTGTGATATGCAGCCTACGGAGCCTTCCTCCTGGACTGATGGCACCAGCTCGCAAACCAGCAGTCACTGTGCTGGTGTCAGGACCATCAGAGGGAGGCCCTGCCTACAACAGCTAGAGACGCAAAGCGCAGAGGCTTACACCTGTGTGCTCCGCCTACTGGCTCTGATACGGGAGACAGGCATGGCAGATGAGAGTCAGGAAAGAGATCTTTCCCCCCCACAGGCACCAGCTCCGCTGCCCTACGACCCCCAACCTCACTCTAGGGGCTGAGCAGCTCCAGAGACTGGAGCTTCTGGGCACTAGAGGGCACCACACAGAAATACAAAACTTCAAAAGAACAGGGTTCAGACCAAAATGTCACAAACCCAAGAAAAAGGGCCAAATGAAACTGAACTCACCAATCTTCCTGAAAGAGAGTTCAAAATAAAAATCATAAACATGCTTATGGAGGTACAGAAAAATATTCATACTCAGGAATGAATTTAAGATGGAGATTCTATCATTAAGAAATTCCGTACCTGAAATGAAACCCACAATGGAGGGATTTAAAAGCACATAAGATTTAGTAGAAGAGACAGTAAATGGAATAAAAATTAGAAAAGAGGAATACAAAGAAGCTGAGGCACAGAGAGAAAAAAGGATCTCTAAGAATGAAAGAATATTGAGAGAACTGTGTGACCAATCCAAATGGAACAATATTCACATAACAGGGGTACCAGAAGAAGAAGGGAGAGAAAAAGGGGTAGAAAGTGTCATTGAGGAGGTAATTGCTGAAAGCTTCCCCAGTCTGGGGAGGAGGAGATAGTCTCTCAAGCCATAGAGATGCACAGATATCCCAACACAAAGGACCCAAGGAAGACAATATCAAGACATATAATAATTAAAATGGCAAAGATCAAAGATAAAGACAGACTTTTAAAAGCAGCTAAAGAGAGAAAGAAGATCACATACAAAGGAAAACCCATCAGGCTATCATCAGATTTCTCAACAGAAAACTTACAGGCCAGAAGGGAATGGCATAATATAATTAATGCAATGAAGCAGAAGGGCCTTGAACCAAGAATACTCTACCAGAAAGGTAATCATTTAAATTTGAAGGAGGGATTAAACAATTTTCAGATAAGCAAAAGCTGAGAGAATTTACCTTCCACAAACCACCTGTATAGTGCATTTTGGAGGGACTCCTATAGATGGAAGTATTCCTAAGGCTAAACAGATGTCACCCAAGGGATAGACAAAGAGTACAGAATATGATTCATAACATATAAAGAATGGAGGATGAAGAAAAAGGAGGAAAAAGAAAAGAATCTTTAGGTTGTGTTTGAAATAGCATATGAAGTCAGTTAAATAAGACTGTTAGATAGAAGGGAATTACACTTGAACCTTTGGTAACCACGAATCCAAAGCCTGCATGACAATAAGTACATACCTATCGATAATCACCTTAAATGTAAATGGTCTGAATGCACCAATCAAAAGACGTAGAGTCACAGAATGGATAAAAAAACAAGACCCATCTACATGCTGCCTACAAGAGATTCACTTCAAACCCAAAGACATGCACGGACTGAAAGGAAAGGGATGGAAAAAGATATTTCATGCAACTAATAGTGAGAAAAAAGCAGGAGTTGCAGTACTTATATCAGACAAAATAGAGTTCAAAACAAAGAAAGTAACAAGAGACAAAGAAAGACATTACATAATGATAAAGAGGTCAGTCCAACAAGAGGATATAACTATTATAAACATCTATGCACCCAACACGATCACCTACAGAAACAAATACTAACAGAATTAAAGGGGGCAATAGAATGCAATGCATTCATTTTAGGAGACTTCAATACACCACTCACTCCAAAGGACAGATCAACCAGATAGAAAATAAATAAAGAGACAGAGGCACTGAATAACATATTAGAACAAATGGATCTAACGGACATCTACAGAACACTCCATCCAAAAGCAACAGGATACACATTCTTCTCAAGTGTGCATGGAACATTTTCAAGAATAGATCCTATACTAGGCCACAGAAAGAACCTCAGTAAATTCAAAAAGATTGAAATTGTACCAACCAGCTTCTCAGATCATAAAGGAATGAAACTAGAAATAAATTACACAAAGAAAACAAAAAAGCCCACAAACACATGGAGGCTTAATAACATGCTCCTAAACAATCAATGGATCAATGACCAAATAAAAACAGATATCAAGCAATATATGGAGATAAATGAAAACAATAATTCAACACCATAAAATCTCTGGGACGCAGTGAAGGCTGCGCTAAGAGGGAAATATATTGCATACAGGCCACCTCAGGAAAGAAGAACAATCCCAAATGAATAGTCTAAACTCACAATTAATGAAACTAGAAAAGGAAGAACAAATGAGGCCCAAAGTTAGTAGAAGGAGAGACATAATAATGATTAAAGAAGAAATAAATAAAATTGAGAAGAATAAAACAATAGAAAGAATCAGTGAAAGCAGGAGCTGGCTCTTTGAGAAAATAAACAAAATAGATAAACACCTAGCCAGACTTATCAAGAAAAAAAGAGACTCTACCCACATAAACAGAATCAGAAATGAGAAAGGAAAATTCACTATAGACACCACAGAAATACAAACAATTATGAGAGAATACTATGAAAAATTATATGGTAACAAAATGGATAACCTAGAAGAAATGGACAATTTTTTAGAAAACACAACCTTCCATGGCTGACCCAGGTATAAACAGAAAATCTGAATAGACCAATTACCAGCAAAGAAATTAAATTGGTAATGAAAAAACTACCTAAGCACAAAACACCTGGACCAGATGGTTTCACTGCTGAATTTTATGAAACATTTAGTGAAGACCTAATACCCATCCTCCTTAAAGTTTTCCAAAAAGGAGAAGGGGAGGAAATACTCCCAAACCCATTCTGTGAGGCCAACATCACTCTAATACCAAAGCCAGGCAAAGACACCACAAAAAAAGAAAATTACAGACCAATATCCCTGATGAATGTAGATGTAAAAATACTCAACAAAATATTAGCAAACCGAATTCAAAAATACATCAAAAAGATTATCCTTCATGATCATGTGGGATTCATCCCAGGGATGCAAGAATGGTACAATTCAAATATCCATCAACACCATCCACTACATCAACAAAAAGAAGGACAAAACCACATGATTATCTCCATAGATGCTGAAAAAGCATTTGACAAAATTCAACATCCATTCATGATAAAAACTCTCAACAAAATGGGTATAGAGGGAAAGAACCTCAACATAATAAAGGCCATATATGACAAACCCACAGCCAACATTATACTTGACAGCAAGAAACTGAGAGCTTTTCCTTTAAGATCGGGAACAAGACAAGGATGCCCATTCTCACCACTTTTATTCAACATAGTTCTAGAGGTCCTAGCCACAGCAATCAGACAACACAAAGAAATAAAAGGCATTGAGATTGGTAAGGAAGAAGTCAAACAGTCCCTGTCTTCAGATGACATGATATTGTACATAAAAAATCCTAAAGACTCCACTCCAAAACTACTAGATCTAATATCTAAATTCGGTAAAGTTGCGGGATACAAAATTAATACACAGAAATCTGTTGCATTCCTATACACTAACGATGAACAAGCAGAAAGAGAAATCAGGAAAACAATTCTATTAACAACTGCATCAAGAAGAATAAAATACCTAGGAATAAACCTAACCAAGGAATCGAAAGACCTACGCTCTGAAAACTATGAGACACTCATGAGAAAAATTAAAGAAGAAACCAATAAGTGGAAACATATCCCGTGCTCATGGATAGGAAGAATTAATATTGTCACAATGGCCATCCTGCCTAAAGTAATCTACAGATTCGGTTCAATCTCAATCAAAATACCAACAGCATTCTTCAATGAACTAGAGCAAATAGTTCTAAAATTCATATGGAACCACCAAAGACCCTGAATAGCCAATGCAGTCCTGAGAAGGAAGAATAAAGTGGGGGGAATTATGCTCCCTGACTTCAAGCTCTACTACAAAGCCACAGTAATCAAGACAATCTGGTACTGGCACTGGAACAGACCCATAGACCAATGGAACAGACTAGAGAGCCCATATATAAACCCAAGCATATATAGTCAATTAATATATGATAAAGGAGCCATGCATATACAATGGGGAAATGACAGCCTATTCAACAGCTGGTGTTGGCAAAACTGGACAGCTACATATAAGAGAATGAAACTGGATTATTGTCTAATGCCATACACAAAAGTAAACACAAAATGGATGAAAGACCTGAATGTAAGTCATGAAACCATAAAACCCTTAAAAAAACATAGGCAAATATCTCTTGGACATAAACATGAGCAATTCCTTCATAAACATATCTCCCCAGGCAAGGGAAACAAAAGCAATAATGAACAAGTGGGACTATATCAAACTAAAAAGCTTCTGTACAGCAAAAGACACCATCAGTACAACAAAAAGACATCCTACTGTATGGAAGAATATATTCATAAATGACATATCTGATAAGGAGTTGAAATCCAAATTATATAAAACTGCTCACACACCTCAACAAACAAAAAGCAAATAAGTCAATTAAAAAATGGGCAGTGGAGCTGAACAGACACTTCTTCAAAGAAGAAATTCAGATGGCCAACAGGCACATGAAAAGATGCTCCATATCCCTAATCATCAGAGAAATGCAAATTAAAACCACAATGAGATATCGCCTCATACCAGTTAGGATGGCCAGCATCCAAAAGACAAACAACAAATGTCGGTGAGGTTGTCGAGAAAGGGGAACCTTCCTATGCTGCTGGTGAGAATGTAAATTAGTTCAACCATTATGGAAAGCAGTATGGAGGTTCCTCAAAAAACTCAAAATAGAAATACCGTTTGACCCAGGAATTCCACTCCTAGGAATTTACTCTAAGAATGCAGGAGCCCAGTTTGAAAAAGACATATGCACCCCTACTTACAATAGCCAAGAAATGGAGGCAACCTAAGTGTCCATCAGTAGAGGAATGGATAAAGAAGATGTGGTACATATACACAATGGAATATTATTCAGCCATAAGAAGAAAACAAATCCTACCATTTGCAACAACATGGATGGAACTAAAGGGTATTATGCTCAGTGAAATAAGCCATGCAGTGAAAGACAAGTTTCAAATGATTTCAGTTAAAAGAAAAATGTAAAGGAACAAAACAGCAGCAGACTCTCAGAACCCAAGAATGGACTAAGAGTTACCAAAGGGAAAGGGACTGGGGAAGATGGGTGTGAAGGGAGGGATAAGGGGGAAAAAGGGGTATTATGATTAGCACACATAAAGTAGTGTTGGTGGGATATGGGGAAGGCAGTATAACACAGAGAAGACAAATAGTGATTCTATAGCCTCTTACTATGCTGATGGACAGTGACTTTAATGGCATATGTGGTGGGGACTTGATAATAGGGGGAATTTAGTAACTATAATGCTGCTCATGTAATTGTACATTAATAAGAGCAAAAAAAAATATGGTTACCTGTAGGAATGGAGTAAATGGGGACAATAAAAAAAATGAAGGAAATCATTGTTCAATGTACCCTCTTTAATTTAATTTTATTTTGACCATGTGAATTCATTACCAAATTTAAAAAAATATGTTTTTTCAAATGATGCTGGTCAGGTGGCCAGTTGAAATTTACAGCAGGGAAGACAAGATCGAGGGACACCATTCAAAGTTATCTTCTTCCTAATTGTTGGGTTTACTCTTCATTTATCTGTTCTTTTTAAAGTATCTTCAGTAATGTTTGTTATACAGAAGGCTATCAAGTGTTTGCTGGTTAAATGAACAAATGAATAACTAAGTGAATGATATATATGAGATCATATCTCTCTTCACATTTATAAATGAATTCTGTGTCAAAAAGAATTAGCCCTGTGTTCAGTTCTGTGTTACCAAAGTAGAATGAATGAATGACAGTTACAGGATAGGAAAAAAAAAACAGAACACGGTTTGCTCTTTCAACAAGCACTTTTGAGAGACTATTTTGTAGCAGGTACTGGGATTATCAAGTGGAGTAAGACATGGCTTAAGCTTCCCAGAGGGTCACAGTTCAGAATTAGAGTGTCAGACCCAGAGATAATCACAATATAATGAAAGGGGCACGATGCTAGAGACAGACAGGAAGTTTGGGGAGTGCTGAATAAACCTGGGTTTGGGTGGTAATAGTTAGCCTCCTGGATAACAGCATGCCTGAGCTCAATCTTAAAGAAGGGAAAGACAGGGAGGTGGAGGGGTAATCCAGGAAGGGGGAGGGCAAGCGCAGAAACTCAGGGCAGAGAAAGGTAGAGTGTTGGGAGGAACATGAAGCCGTCCATCTTGGCGGGAGTGTAGAGGTCAGAGCAGGGATGGCAGGATATGCGACAAGAAAGGAACGCCAACTACCTTGAACTCAATATAAAAAAGATGTTTCTGGCAGGCTACCTCATCTAAAGAGGGAATGGGCCTTAATGGAGGTTTTTATGTTCAAGCCCAGACAGGGTACATGACCACTTGTTAGTATTTTAGAAAATAAAAGGGCATGGACTCAGAATTTAAAATAGACCTCTGTTTTTTAAAAGACTTGCACTGAAAGAAAAAAAGGAGGGTGGGGACCATCACATCCAAGTTCCCTGTCACATCAAATTGCAGGTCTTCTTTTATACAGGTCACTTGAGATCACCTCCCCTATTGCCTGTTGGTCAGCAGGGATAAGAGGTGTTACTGCATTCTGGGAGAAGAGGTGAGGACTCAGGATACGAACCAGTGGGGGTGGGTCTTGAAGTAAGTGAACATGAAAAAGGCTGTTTGCAATGGGTGATGATAACATATACTGATAACATATATATGTAACCTGAAAGCATCAAGCAGCTATCATTTTTTAAGGGCTAGCATATAGAGTTGTCTCATTATGAGGGATGACTTTTTTTTTCTTCTGCAAGGACAATAAAGGGAAGCAATCCAAACATAGTGTAAAGGGTTGGACCAGATGGTCATTTATGCTACTTTACAGTCCTGAGTCCAGTAATGTGAAAGATTGGTATTAAAACCTGCCTTGGGACTGTATTGCTTCATATCACTCCTAAGGAAAGAATCTCTTTGATTGGAAGGAAGGTTTTTTGTTTGCCTTTGCTCCCAAGGACTTAATGTTGTTACCTAGTAGGAACATTAAATAAGTTCTTTTTATGAATGAAAGTGATAGGGGAGAAGCCAATGGTTCTCTGGTGTCTTTTATCTTTATACTAATGACTCATGGTTCTATGTGCTTTTATGAATCTTTAAATACACACATGAGTGTATGTGCACACACACACACACCTTTTACAGATGCAAAGGCTGGGGAGCAGCTAGTTTAGGTAACTTGCCTGAGATCATACACCTAGTCAGTGATGGAACACACAAGCCTTTCTAACTCCCAAGTTTATGGTCTTTATTTGTATAGAGAGATTTATTTGGTTTATCATATTATTCTTTCTCTTGTAAATGCTTTTTCAAAAGCTACACAATTATTTTCAAAAGCTATACAAAGGGAACAAGGTAGGACATTTTCCCCCCTTAAATTAAACTACAAATCCTAGTGCTTATTAAGAAAGAATCTCTGGGTAGCAGCCCGCATTTCCCATTGGAAGCCCATGTCTGCTTTAGAGATTTGTCCTCTAATTTGGAGTACCGGTAGAAGCTGACAGTGTGGTGAAAAGGGTTCAATCAGCTTCCTGACACGGGAAGAAAGCCTGTGAAGAGGTCAAATCCCTGGAGCCCCTGGGCACCAACTGTGGGACAGAGCTAACAACGTCCGGAGGGAGTTGGGCCGGCCTTAGCTCTCCAGATGGCTCCTTTCAGGATGGAGGGCACACAGTGGGGAGCTGCGCAAGGGGATGTCCTGGAGGCAGGAACCAGCAGTAACAATGAGGAAACCTTTGGACACCAACTGGGGCACAATCTCCTGGAAAAGAAGGATCCAAACTACTGTCACCGCACAGCGGGATGCTGCCCCTCACACTGCTCAGCTGGGCTCACGCCAGCCCTCCCTTTGATGTGAATGGTCACAAACACACCAGATACACTCTTGCATATGTTTCATTCTTTGGCAAAAGCGATTATACTAATTACCAGCATTTTGAAGGTGTGTCATTATAGTCAAATATTTGAGGTGGATGCTTTTTTACCTCATAAGAGAAGCAACAATGCCCTGGACATATGGTGGTGTATTAATGAGTTACCAAGAACATAACTTAACCAATTTTGCCTGTTTCCTTCCTATGTATGTTATTTCTTCCCTACTTACCTGAAATATTGTGCATGCGTAGCTTGCAGGAAATATAATCTCATAGCTATTGTTTCTCAAACTTCTCTCTCAAACAAGAAAAATACAAACTCAAAGTTTATATATATATATATATACATCAAAGTTGGTTTCACTTCACATAGTTATGATTTTGTTATCGTCTTTCTACAAATAAAATCTAAGAGAAACATGTTACTTTTAAGAACTTTTAGTTTTTCTAAGATTATAATTATGATAACATTCAGTTTTATCTTTTGTTGTATTGCTAACCTCAAAGACATTATACAATTGCTAAGGCATTAAATTTAAAACATTTGGAAACCACTATTTGATTCATTATTTTATTATTGATAATTGTCAAATGGCTATAACATTATACGTGTTTAAAAGAGCTCTTAACAAATTATTTGCCCACTAAAATTATTTATCTTATATAATCTGTAGGTTGGCAGGTAGTAGATTGAAGCTGGCCTCTGGTTTTTAGTGTCAGGCTTCAATAACTGAGTTGCCTCATGTTTCTGAGGGGGAAATTTATCTCAGTTACTAGGAACACAGCAAAGCCCATTTTCCTCTCTAATTACAGCTGCTTCATAGATATCTATTTTAAAACAGTGGGAAGAAGAAAAATAAAAAAAATTCTCTTGTGGAGAATGGGATTAGATACGTATCTGGAGAGGTTGGTTCTTGACTGGTTTCTTCTTCTTCTTGGGAATATTTCTCCGGTAACTGCTGTTCAGTTGGAGGCACCATTTCTCTCAGAGCTGACTTTTTTGGTAACTTTATAAGAAATGAAAAAGAATAGGAGAAGCTGAAAGGTCAAACAACCCACCTCCTAAATGAAGTGGGGATGTGACAAGAAAACTTTATTCAGCCCTCCAGAATTCCCTGGGTCTCTTATACTGTCTTTCTTCTGCACCGTCTGTCCTCCTCATTCTCTTTTCCCTTTCCATCAGGGTCCATGTCCATTTCTCTCCTTCTCCATTCTGTGAATCTCTTGCCCCTTCCCCTTATCTTTTCAATCTCTCTGTGGCCCTAGGTCAAACAAAGGATCTTGGTCTTTAACAAATAATAATGGAGCCCAGAGCTTAGTGGCCACAATGTCACATCATGTTTGTCTATGTCAGATGGTAATGAAGAGTAGTGCCTCTTCCTTTCACCAGCAGCTTGCTTAGTAAGGTGGGCAATGCAGTCAGGATATATCTATCTACATTTGCATCTTCATCTTCATCTCTATTTCTATATCTTCACTCATGCATCTATGTATCCATCTCTCTCTGTCTCTCTTTCTTTCCCCCACTCAGTCATTGGCTTTTTCTCTCCTTTCTCAAAAATGGTAAAGAGAAAAATATCAGTCGTATTGTGGTATGCACATCTAACAAAATAATTTTTCTATTTTTCCTAATGGCTTGTAAAACAAGAGACACATAATGACATTTATAAGCAACATGTTGACATAAAAAATGTAACATTTAATAAGAAAATTAGGAGGGATTAAAGCTGGGGATGCTGAGAGTTGTCTAATTCTCATTAGATAAAATTCTTCTGAGAAGCTAAAGGTCCAGATATCTGGTAGTCACTAAACTTGAAACTTTCCCTCTTTTAACAAATTTTATGCTGACATGGCATTTGTTGTTAAAAATCAGTTATAAGTTCAGTAGACAATATTATGACAGTTTTTCTTATTTTTTTACAATAGGAAAATAACAAACATTTGTGATGGTAAAGCAGTTCAGTAAGACTAGAAGCGAAGTGCAAATGGGCGAACATACTGCAGCAAGAAGTCAACTGGCCTCTGAGCAGGAAAGATGACTGTTTAGGCTCTTTTCATAAATTTTCAAAGCAATAATTGGAGGGAAAAGATCCTAAGTACTTAATATTAAAATTTATACTATTAGTTTAAGACTTTCAGGGAGAAGGGAGGCTAAGAATAATTACAATTTTATATTAAAACTATTGTGGCAGAAATTGTCAGTTGCTTACCTGATCCACTTGCCCTTTCTGCTTTCTCACTAAAAGAACATCTATACCAATGGATGGCTATCAACCCAGCTAAAAAACATTTCCCAGCCTCCCTTTAGGTATAGGGGTTAATGAGATGTAAACAGACATCTTTACCAAGGGGGCTTACTCAGCTGCTGGTGCGTTTTTTGTGCCTCTTTCTCTTTCCTTTTACTGGAATACAGACATGACAGATGGAGAACAATGGCCAGCTTGGGACCACAAGGTGCCCTTGAGAATCGGGAGCAAGAACACGGCAAGCAGAGTGAAAGAAGAGTCTAGGGTGTTGATTATCCCATGGAGCTTCCACTCTAGCCTCACCCTGATACCTTCCTCTGCATTAAATGAGAAAATTGTCCCATTTATACTTACGTGTATTTATACATGTATGTATGTGTATCTTATATATCATGTATATGTATATCTAAATCAATCTAGTTGATTTCCTCAATATTTCTTCCCCATCCTTCAGCAGTCTCAGTAACATTACACTGTTCTACTTTTTCTTTTTCCTGTATACTTACCACTTTTCACTACTCTGTAATTTCTTTTGTATTATGTCTAATGTTTGTCTTTATTAAAATACCAGCTCTCCTAGGTCAAGGAGCATTGTCTTGCTCACCAAAGTATCCTAAGTGCTTAGAACAGGTCTGGCATATAGTAGGTGCTTAAAAAATATTTATTGGATGAGTGGATGTGCTGCTATATACAAAAATGTCAATGGTATGCTTGGCAACAACTATTAATAAACTGTAAATAAGAGGGAACTTAATCTTCTACGTAAACATGGAATACCTGTCCCTGGATTTCAAGTGATTTTTGCTTATTAAAACTCAAAAAAAAAAGTACAAGGGGATTGGACAAAGACTACAAAAGGACAGCTAAGAAGAGCTGGCTGTGAAGGCAGACTTGAAAGAACTGGGAGTTTGGTCAGCCAAACTGAAAGGAGAAGTAGCTGAAGTCCACAAAACCCAAAAAGGACAGGGAAAGGAAACTGCATCAGATTCCAATCCCAAGTATGAGGGTTTATACCTTTCCATCTGATAGATGTAAATTTCTTATAAATGTAATTGCATAATGTGAAGATGCCAATGATATCCCTGTGGAATTTACTGCCCTAACTAGCAAATATGTGTCATTGCTGATCTGAGAAGGCTGGAACTCAGACACTAGAGGGATCCTCTCAGATAAGACAGAGGTGAGGGTAGAGCCCAACAGGATATACAACGTGAAATTGTAGCTGGGTGGGCTTTAAACAACTCCATGGGACTACTGGTAGAGAGAATGCAGAGCGAGTTAGATGAACTGGGTTTGAGGAACAGGATCCCAGAGCCAGGACAGAACTGAGAGTGGGCAAGGGAAGAGGATGGAGAGCCAGGTACGGTGCCTAGTCACCAGGATACAGGGACACCCATGCCTGGGCCTGGGATGCAAGGCAAGTACTTATTGCCACTGGAATATGAGGTCAGAATAGAAGGGCAGATTAATTGAGGATTGAATATTGTTGCATAGGAGATCTTGGGGTCAAACTATTCCCAGGGCTTGAACAAGGCTGAACACATAGACATATTGTATATTCTTGGTGTGCCATTGTAGCAGGAAACCAGGTACTAGAAATGACCTAGAAAATAGAATGTTGAATGCAAAGCATGACTCATCTGCATCAGGAATTTGTGAACATTTCTGGTTATTTATGCTTATTAAAGAGAAGAATGAAATAATTCCATATGAGTCTAAATAAGTTAAATCATTTCGGATTACTAACAAGTAATTTAAGGGAGCTGAGGCTATTTGGAGTATATCAGTGACGTTTTGAAGTTGTATCTATGGAACAATCATGTCTCACATGAATGCATTTTGGTGTCAATGCTCAAAATATTGTGCTAAAATGGAGGAACGATGAATCTAATCAAGTTTACCAATTAAATGAGCTTGTAAAAAACTAAAAAAAGAAAATAAAAATTTTCCCTAAACTTTGTTATTTAGTATCACACCCATTACTAACTCCCTTATTTGTAATTTGACTTTCTCCTTTGACTTACTTTTATATTGTAGAAAGAGAATTTGAAGACTCACATTGCCTTGCTGTCCATTTTTACCCAAATGTGACAAAATACTTTATCTATAGAATTATTTCACTACTTGTCCTGAGGTTTGTTTCTATAAAGGCCTCAATTTTGCATTTATAGGCAATATTCTAAAGGGAGATACTTTGGCATTCATAAAACTTTTAGAAATTATAACATGGTTGGGTCTGTAAATGGATGCATAGATTATTTGTATAGAGGTGGGCCTAGGGACAAATGAATTCACACTCAAAGCATTGTGGTATGTTTACCACAACAAATATGCTCTCATTAAAGATGGGGACCTGGTGGAACCTTACTGTCTCTATCCAAAGAAGTGATTCTGTTTTCTCAGAGTGATTGTTTGCTGGAGGACATATTCTCTGGCAGGAGGTCCTTTGCCAATGTCCTTCATGATGGCCTTCGTGCAAGTAAGACTGGCTCTCCTTTAAGGCAGTATCATGAAAAATGTTTATTAGGAAAGGGAATGATCCTTTTGCCACCTGAGAAAACTAATACTTTTTATTCTTTATTTCCCTCTAGTCACAATGGATAAATAGATTCATTAACTGTGCACAAAGGACAGGCAGCTCAATTATTTACTAGAGACATAAATTAAATGCTGAGCATAGTTCAGTCAGCAGGGCATCTTTCTTTCTTGAAAGAGTAAAGAAGGCGAGAAAAGCCTTAGATGCTTCTAATCCTGCCTGTTCATATTATAGTGAACAAATCAAGTTTAATCCATTTCAGTGTTGGGCTTTAAATTTTCATGTTTTCTCCCTCTTTTTCAGTGGAAGCTGACATGCAGACCAGCCTTAGTACTTGTTTGTTTTTAGTGGAACGAATGTCTCCATTTCCACCAAAGGACTGTGTGTTCTTTACCCTTTCTTGTCCAAATGACCTGTCAAAACTCAGAAGTGTCATGTTAATGTTTTATGGACAGTCTATCCAAGCTGCTTTGGAAAATGGCAGAACCACTTCAATAATTTACATTGCATTTCTGCTCTACTTTTTCTGGTGTCTGTGAAGTCTCAGTAGTGAAAAACCAGACAGCAATAGAGCAGACTGTCTGTCTCTAGAGCTTCGGCCACTTCTAATCCTATTTTTTTCCCCCTTAAATGAAGAAGTCAAACAATTTCCATTTTCCAGTGGTACTGGGAACCATCAGTCCATTCACACACAGGGGTTGCATTTCAAATGCATTTTGTGGCTCAACTTTCACACTTGTTTTTACCTATTGGATTTAATAAGTGCACTTCATAATTACCAACTTACTTTATATTAACTTGTTCATTAAGGATTCCATACATAAAGATCTTGTTTCTGTACTTCAATTAAAATGTTATCTTGGCTAAGAAGAGAATGCATACTTCTTCTGTGCCAGTTTGATAGCACATTTAAAGACTCCTAAGTATTTTCAAGTTTTAAAAATATTACCATGAACAAAACTTGCCTTTGGTTTAAGCATGGTGCAGTGGAAAGAAGAGACACGTGGCAGCCAGGAGGCCTCCGACTGAATTCTAGTTTTGTCCCTGACCTTTTTTATGGGAACACAGTCTCTGTTTCTTGATTGGTGAGGCAGATACTCTAATATTTGTCTGACATTTCACAGGACCTGTGTGAGGATAGAATGAGATGCTGTATGTAAATGTTTCATAAACAGAAGATGTTTAACCAGATCCTCTCAGTCTATAAGTGACTTAAGTTCTCACACATTTTGGCCTCTACCAACCTCTCCAGGCCTCTGTGCTCTGAAGCCACAGAAGTCCAAGTCCCAGTGCCGATTAGGAGCAACACAACCTTGTGACTTCTGAAAGTGTCAAAACCCCTTCCAAATAAGAAAGCTCTAACACGGTGAGTGAAGTGTGGTGTAATCTAGTGTCAGAGAGCATTAAAGGGATTATGTAAGGGAAAACCATTTCTGCTGGTTTCCTTCCAATGAAAAGTTGTCCTACACCAAGGCCTGGTTATTTTTTTCTAAACTCTCATTCAGAGGCATTAAAAGGCACATAGTTTTTTGAAAAACTTTAAACTTACAATAAATATTTTTCAATTAGACAGTAGTTTTCTTTAGAGATCAATTTCTAGGGCAGGTTCACTTCTATGTACAATCTAAAGCCTTGAAGTTCATAAAAACAGAAATCTAGCATCCATTAAGAGGGGCACAGTTTCCATTTTGAAAAGGTATATTCAGAATTTTACTTTACATGTGGATTATTTTTATATAGGGCACTAAGAATCTATGACGGAAATGGAATGTGAACTTGAATACATTATCTGTGGTATGCTTAACTGACCTGCATCTGAATGGTTTGTATATAGCAGAGTTTCAGAGATTTTTCAACTTTATTTCTTATATTCTATTATCTCCTTTGCCAAATGGGTTATTGTCTTGATGAGGTGATGGGTAGTGAGGTTTAACTTATATAAAGCTTGTGTTTATAATCTACTTTATATTATGGTTATTTCTGAGCTTATCTTTCTTTTGATGCATGAACCTACTTTATACTTTCATAAGGCACATAATTACTTGAACATATTAGTTGCTCAGTAGATACCTGTAGAAGGAATGAATACCTGTATTACATACTGTCTTGACAGAATGAATTTTCCTAATTGATTTTCATATATTTTCCTTTCAACTGCTTACTATGGTATAACTTAAAGTCATTCAAACTCGTGGGCTTGTTCAGTGTGAATTTATGAGGCAAGTGATCTCATGTCTCAGGATGCCAGTTTCCTCACCTGTGAAGTGAAGAGACTGATGTGGGCAATTCCCAGGCTACCATAAGCTGATCCTTCATCTTTCTCATCACTCAACTTGATGCCAGCTCTCTGATTTATATGCTTTTACTCCCACCTGGAATCTCTCATGTATCTTACTGTACATACACAATCATGTGGAATTAGTGACATTCTCATTCTATCTGTGTCTAACTTCCCTAGAATTTCCCTGCATATTTGAAGTAGAAATTAGGTAGAAACAGGAGTGTGTATGTGTGTGCATGTGTGTGTATAGAAATGTAAAAATGTAAAAATAAGACATTTGTCATCTGTAGGTGGACTGATTTTTCTTATCTAACTGAAAAAAAGATATCAGTTTGTTGAACCAGCAAAGGATGATTTGCATCTGTGAGGAACTCTCCTACTATCTAGGATGTTAGGATGTGGGAGGTCCAGAGCATCTTGGACAAGATAGTTGCAGTGAATAGGGAACATAATACAATTTCTGTGTAGGAGATCTTTCTTAAAAATATGTGATACAAATAACATTCTTTATTCTAAGGAAATGACTTTTATTAGCTTAACCTAAATAATATTACTAACTGGATGCAAGTGCCTAACTCAGATTTTACATTTTTATAATAGGATATATGATTATAAACAGAGTTTATTTTTTATTTTTTTACTGATGGTTATTTTTGCTCATCTAGTCCATGGTGGTATCTTACGGCGCCACCCTCCCGCTCACATTGCGGCGGAGAAGGAGTGTCCCTGGCGCTCATCGGAAGGATGTTCATCCTGCAGTGGGTGGGTGCCAGGGTTTCGGTGCTGCCGAGTTCCTACCGTTCACTCTCAATCTTTATCTTGGCTTAAAGAAGGACCTCCTCACCGTCTGCTACTTGCAGAAAAATGTGCGCCGTGTATCATTGCTGCACATTACCAAGTAGCAGAGGTTACTACTGTCTTTAGCTGGGCATGGACAATTAAAATAATTTAATGTACCAGCTAATGTAAAATACCTATAATTTGATTTTCTGTGTTGTGATTTATTAAAGAAGTAAGCAAACAAGAGACTTTGCCTTTCCAGAGGGAAGTGGATACCGCTACCAACTTGGGTCTGTTATAATTAAAAAAAATTAAACCTAGGTGAAGCATATTAAGGGTCACAATTAAAGAAAGTGAGGCATAAATATGAGGCATTGAGGGCTCCTTGAATGTGGAAACATGGAGTTGTGACATCTCCCTCTTGGAGGAAGCCGGGCACTAAGAAATGAGCTGTGCTTTTGGCAGAACGTCGCTGGCTCGGTCACCGAGCGGTTTGGTCCCAGCTGCCAGCTGATTGATGGCAATGCATTGCAGAGCCCTCTTCGGGGAGCTCTTCACCCCCGTCCTCCATCTGGAGCTGCTGGGACATAGTTCACTGTGACGATGGCTACTGAATGAGCTGCCCGGGCAGGACCTCAGCACCGAGGAAGGACGGCGGCTGGGGAGCCAGCCCAGAATCCAAGGATGTCAGGGAAATGGATGCAGCTCGGCACCGCACAGCCAGCTCTTCTCAGACACGACGGGGCGGCGATTCAAAAAGAAAGACGGTGCACAGCTTTTAAAACTACAAAACGGGGAAATATTATGCTCCTTTGTTCTTTCACCTTAGAGAGGTTACTTTCTAGAGATTTATTTCAGATCAAGAAACATGCTATTTATAACTGAAATGTAATGACTTTGTTGAAAGCTATCTATTGTTTGAAATACATTTGTCCACACTAGATTATAAGCTTCTTTTAGGGAAGACATCCAGTATCTAACTGGGCACATTCACAACCAGTGCAAGAGGTGCATTCTTGATCCATAGGTTCTCTAGGAATCTGTAATTGCCGTATTTTAGGGAAGTGACAACAAGCAAATGTTGTTGTTAGAATAAGCAAATGTCTTAGGGAAAGGAAAATAGACAAAAATTATATATACATACACATCGATATATATAAAACATACATATTTATAATTCTTAATAATTCTTTCTATTTTATGGGAGATAATATAGAAAAGTCCACAAGAATAGCACAGAAAAGATAGTATAGAAAAGCCCCTGCAAGAGATGGCCACATGTAAGCACACAATCCACCAACCAGTAATGTAGCCAGAGAAAGTGGTAAGTATTGCAAGGGTGAGCAGTTACTGTAGGGAAGGAGGGCAAGACTGGAAATGAAGCCAGCAGGAGGGTGTCCAGAAAACCTCTGTGGAAGAGACTTTAAGCAGAGCTTGAAAACAGGAAGAGATCTGATTTTGTTTTTGGGGTTTGGGTGCGGTTTACTCTCTGTTTATGGGTATGTATTATTGCTTTGGCACTCTAGTTTTGCATAGTATTATTATAATGCTTTCATTTTTTATGATAAAATCCACTTCCTAAACTATGCTGATAGCTACAGAGCATGGCACATAAATATCCCAGAGATGAAAAGTGTATGATTTTCAAGGAGAGTGATGACTTAGGCTAAGATCCTCAGTTGGGTTAAAAATGTGGGCAGTTTGACAGGTGGAATAAAATTTTTGAGCACGACTTGTAATTTGAAAGAAGAGATAATTGTAGAGATGAGATTAAAATGACAGGTGAGGAAGGTGGATTAGCTGCACTGAGTTCCTTAGGATTATTTTTGGGAAGGAGGATTTGAGGGAGGTAAAGGCAAAGTGACGAGGACACAGCAGAAGCATCCTCACACCTTGGTTCTAAAGCAAGCAAGGAAAGGGCAAGTCTAAGGATTTATGTGCTTGTCCATGTTCTTTTACGGAAGTCTTGTTCCTTTTACTCCATGGAGTTCATGGATTGAGTCTGTGATTCTCACTATCCTGGTCATGCCATGGATTATCACTTTGTTCTTCATTTTTGCACAAAGTTAATAAAATACTTTCTTTTTTTGTAATAAAATACATTTCTTAAACTGTGCTACTTAGATAAAAGAAGGTACTTTTTGGAAGCAAAACTGCATTGTGCATTCTTTTGCTTTATAGGTGATTTTTTTTAAGGTCTACCCTGATAGACACCAAGACTCTCATTGACTCAGTCAAGTACAAACAGGCTTGACATAACTGAAAGTTGAAAATCAGTAAAAGGTACCAACTAGGCACCTAATTTGTGTCCATTGCTTTGTATTTGCTTGCTCTTTAATCTCTCTACAATATGCCACTGTAGGGATTAAAATGCACTGAATGACTTGCCTGAGGTTATATAATTACTGAAGGGATGAGCAAGGATCTGCACTCGGGTCTCTGAGTGGAAGCCCACTCTTTTCCCATTGTTCAGTTTTTCTTGGATTTTTCCTGTGCTTGATTATCTAGAGCTTGAGTTTCTCATATTTTTGACATCCTACCAGCTTCTTGTTAGTTACCTGTCCCAGGGAAAATGAAAAGATATTTTCCAAAGAGGAAATTGAAGCAAATGCCTGAAACTATAAGTGGGATTAATAACTCTAATTGTAATTTCAAACATTTTCTCTCTGATGTAGGGAACTGTGGCTCAAAAGTAAGAGTCACTATGTAAAGCCTATGTATCTAAAGTCACATTTTAAGGGAATGAAGGTTTTCTAGTCTTCCTTATACTCTCATGAAATGCAATTGACACTATTTTATTAGCTACAGACATTATAAATACATTAAACATTATTCTAAAACATTTATTCAAGTTACGATTTTTTAAAAGAGATTTCCCTTTTAAGTGAACTACTGTTGCAATTTACTCTTAATTTCTGAAAAAATCATGAAAAATTATTTCCTGAAGAAACTATGGAAGAGTTTAAAGAAAGAGTTTAAATTTGGGGTCTTTTAATATATTGGCATTAGATCGTTTTGTGTGCTGAATGGTGTTACCCCCAAATAAATGCTTATGTCCTAACTCCCAGTAGCTGTGAATGTGACTTTACTTGGAAATAGGGTTATTGCACATGTAGTCAAATTAAGGTGAGATCATACTGGATTACAGTGGACCCTAATCTAATGACGTTGTTTTCATGTGGAAAGAGAAATCTGGACACAGACACAGAGAGAGACACAGGGGAGAATGCCATGTGAAGATAGAGGGAGAGATTAGAATGATCTGTCTCCAAGCCAAAAGACACCAAAGATCGCCAGTGTCTACAGAATCTAGGAGAACCATGGAACAGATTCTCCCTCAAAGCCTCCAGTAGAAACCAATTTTGTTGACACCTTGATTTCAGACCTCCAGCCTCAGAACTGTAAGAGAATACATTTCTGTTGTTTTATGCCACCCAGTTGGTGGCTCTTTGTCTTACATAATTCAGACATTTATATGTATTAACTTGGGCTTTTTACAAAAGAATCTTTTTTGCGTGCCTGAACTTGCATTAGCTAAGGAAAAGTAGAAATAATGCAAGACATATAAATAGGTAGAATAGAAAAAAAAAGTAGAAATAACACAGACATATTGTGGTAGGAAGCCAAGGAGACAAAGTTTCTGTTGAGGCTTCAGGAATGTAGAGGAATCACAGGGTGCTTGAGGTTGAAACAGTGTAACAATTGTACCCCCACCGGGGAGCCAGGGACATGGAACAGCTTGTTCATCATAGTCGTGGAGGCCCATTAGTTTATAGTAGGGTATCCTGGTAACTAGCATCCTGGATACACCTATAGTGACCTAATAGCTCCCACTGCAATGTTTCCTGGGTGCTGACTGCCCCACCTTGTAGTGAATGTATAAAAGGCATGGCCCTGCTGCACTCGGGGCTCAGCTTTTGGATAGGAATCTGCTGAGCCAGTGCCGGCACTAATAAACTCTGCTTCTCACCAATGTCTCGGTGTCCCGATGATGCCAAAGAATGAGCTTCACAAACTCTCAAGGTAGGAGAGCAAGGTACAGGCTTTTATTCAGAGATAAAGTGAAAGGACAGAGCTCCCAGCTCAAGAGAGTCCTGTGTGGTGCGTTGTCTAGGGGTCTTACAGGCAGATGAGGATTTTTTTGAGGACATAAAAAAAGTTTAGGGGTGTGGACTTGTTAAGTGGTGTCTGAATATCTATAATTAACTTAACACAAGGAATTTCCTGCTCGACTTTTCTCTGGGACACCTGCGTCCTGGTCTAGGAGCATATCAAAAGGCAGCCTGCGGAGCCCCCAAGGTGGGCTGAGGTATTGTCTGTTTGCTAAAGAGCAAGTTAAAATTCTTACTTCTTAAACTTCCTGGGTGTTAAAATGCAATCTTATCTTTAAGGTAGAATCTTTCTTGCCTTTTACTATGTTGTTTACAGCTGGGTCTGCATGCTAAATTAGTTGCCCAGTTTGTAAAATCACCCCATCAGATCTGAAAGAGGAAAGCACATAGGCTTGGGCCTTTTAGCATGCTAAAGTGAATCTTACACATGATTACAAATGATTAGCATAATAAAAACATGTGCTACTCTTCTTTATCTGGGGAACATTCACTGATCTTACTGAAGAATGACCCTAGAGCTTAATGCTTAACACAGAGTTTTGGTAGGGGGTTTCCTTGCATGTAGTTATATTGCTCTGACTGTAAATATCTTGCCTTGCTTTTTCTGGAGGCCCTCACCCTACTCTGACTACACCCATGGTCCCTGTCTCACCTACTTCTTGTTTATAGTTTCTACAGTTCCTGCAACAATATAAAATGGGCAGACTTGCAGTGGGTTCTGTTATCAATCTTTGAATTTTACTCACAAAGGGGTTGCTGATAATGCTTCACTCGTGACTGAGATTTGTCCAGCTGGTCCTGTGGGATTTCCCACAGTGTGTCTCAGGGAATTCCACTCCTGGTCTTCATTGCTCCAGGGCATTTTACTCAAGTCTTAGTGTTGACTTTTGCAATGGATCCAACAAAGATTTGAGTACTATGTCTTGACCAATTGACTCCCACCATGGTGGTATAACGGCAAAATGCACGTATTCTTGAGCATGTCCTAAACTGTGTGGTTTCATGTTCACAAATGCCCTTCAGCCTCTACCTAAGACAGAACAATTTACAGACTCTCTTCTCTTCTCAGGTTGTCTGTGTTTTCTCTTATTTCCTAACCAAAGAAAACTCAGCTGGAATTTTTGCCCTAGCAAAGATGTGCGGATGTATAAAAATACCTTCCTTTCTTCTCTTCATTCTCTTGCTCATGATAACTTTCTGACTTAGTTGTACTTATAATAGACTTTTCCTTGCTTTTACTTTGAATACATTTCTGCAGGAAGGATGTTTCTGGTCGTTAGAGTCAGGCTGTAGTGCCAAACAATCCCTGGGGTCTCTGAGTGGGTCATTAGCTGAGGAAGAGATTGCTTTAACTGTTCTGAAGTCAGGTTTCTTTTTAATATATTGTCTTGCCAATGGGGTTCAGCCCCTGGCAAATTCATTATGGATTCAGTGACACTGAGGAATGACAATGGAACGTTCTTGGGGTGAAAGGGTTTATTACTCTGCTTGTTCTCCTATAGATAGGTTGAGCACTAGAATTAGGCCTGCATCCAACAGTCTGCATGTCTGTAATCCTCCTTCTCTGCCTCCACCCAGAACACTGGGCAGAGCTCTTTATATAGTGACTTAATCAATAATAGCCTATTGTCTATGGGTGTGGGAATAGTAGCCAGCAGCAGGCCAGTTACAACATTAAGTGGTTTAGATTCAGGTGAGGGTCCTGGCCATAGGAACTTCAGTTTTCCCCACATATATTTTACATGAATCTACGTTCATTTTAGACACTGTTTTTTTCTCTTTCAATCTTCCACTGAGAATACATTTATCATTAAAGAATTTTTTTCCTTATGTCTAAATTTTCAAAGAACCGTACATTACAGCTGAAGATGAAGTAGAAACTAAGAAGATATTTTTTTCCCACCTCCTCAAAATTGTAGCATGGAGAGTACCCACTAGAGGGTGTCATTGAGCTGTTATGGTGTGATGGAACCTGCTCTCACAGAGGGCTCATGGCCTGGTACCCCTTCCCGCTCTTGAATGGATAATGTGGGTAGTGTGTAGTCTGGCAGGCAAGGGAGGAAGTAGTAATGTTTTGTGTATTCTGACATTCTATGTGTACAAATGGAAATAAAAGAGAGGTTTTGTATATATCTTTCATATGATGAACTCACAAGGTAAACTGTTTTTCGCACACACATACACACACAGACACCCTCTCACTCTGAAATAAGACTTCACAGAAACCTAAAAATACATGGGTTTCATAGGTACATTGTTTTCTTTAGAGTTCAATGACTCTAATACCTGAAGTACTGCTTTTGGTCAGGTAGACAGAGCACTTTTTACCAGGCAGATTCATGGAAGGAAGCATTTCCCCAAGCTTTACTGTCTTATTTCCCATTCCCCCTAATTCTAGGTTTGACTATAAAAATTCCAACCTAGATAAGCTACCGAGTAAAATCAGACCAACACACACTGGATGGATACCAAGATAACATACAAACATTACCATAGGCTCTATAAATGTTCACATTTAAGATGTCAGTTTGTTACTCTTCTTTTGATCTTTGAGGGTTGTTAAGCTTCATAATGCTTCAGTGTCAACAGTTTTGTAGTTGCTAGCCTAAGCCCTTTTATGCATTTTAGCTGGCTTCCTTTCACTAGATTTTCAAATAAGATGAAGTTAGCACCGTTCTTAGGGTTGAGAGACTATCATTAATGAATGATCCAGGTTCTTTACCTTCACTAACAGAGGTTTGAGGGGAAAATGGAAGTTCCTATGGCCAGGACCCTCACCTGCCCCTAAACTACTTGGTGACATAACTGGCCTACTGCTTATACACCGGTGGGCAATAAGCTGTTGACTGAACGTCTTACCAATGGGTTTCAGCCCCAGGCAAGTTCACTATGGATTCAATGCGACCAAAGAAATTGACAGCAGAACGTTCTTTGGGGTGAAAGGGTTTATTACCCGGCTTGTTCTCCTGGTGGTAGGTCGAGCAGTAGCATCTCTGTCTCGCCAGAGCACTGGGCTGAGCTCTCTATACAGCACAGTAATAGCTTATTGCCTAAAGGTGTGGAAGCAGTAGCCTAGCAACAGGCCAGTTACATCATCAGGTGGTTTAAGTTCAGTGAGGATCCTGGCCATAGTAACTCCAACTTCCCCACATTCCACCCCTCCAGGATTCTCGCCTTACAATCTACATGCTTTCCATCTTCTGCAATGGTCCCTGTGCGAGAAAGCTGGAGCACTGTAACCAGATTCCACAATAGCAACAGAGGCTAACAACAACTTAAAGATAATGAAAAATTAAGATATGGGTAACAAAAATTATAATAATCCTCAAGCCAGAGGAAGTTCCCAATCCACAAAGACTTTAGGGGCGATAAGACACATGTTTTAATGCCACCAACATAGGCAAATCTTGTCCATCAGGTAGGATGCATACAAGAGAGTGGTCCTGTGATAGGACTGTAGAAGGAAGGGGGTCTCTTCCAGGTCTAGTATACCATACTTATACTTCTCTCCCCATGGGGGTTACTGAAGGGTCTATATATACTGCTACAGGAGGTGCATGCACTGGCCATAATGATAAAACAAAACTCCCTGGTAAGATGCTCCTACCTTCTGGCCGTTCAGGATATACTACTGTGACCTTTGGCGGCCACTCTGCTGTTATTCCAGGAATACACAGGAAGTCAGCTTCCAGGCCTTGTCCCCAAGGAGCCAGGAGAGCCAGCCTTCCTTGGTACATGTGTCGAAAGGTCCAAGGCTATGTCCACTCAATGGAGTCTCTGGGATTCAGTGCAGTTGGTGCTGGCAGCAAGATGTTATTCTGGTGGCCGAACTTTGGCTTCAGTGATTCTTCCTTGGTTTGCACTTGCAGTTGTATAGGGGACGCTGCCATATGTGTTAACATGTCTATGGGGCTCAGGGCTCCCTTTCAGGGTCTCTCATTCAAACGCCATAGCATGGTCCATAAGTGGACTGACCATCCCCGGAGACTACTGCTATCTGACTTTAGTCTGGATTTTAACAAGCCATTGTGCCTCTCTCTCATGCCTGCTGTGGTAGGATTGTATGGCACATGAAACTTCCACTTGATTCCCAGCTGTCGCACCCATTCTTGCAGTGTATGTCCAGTAAAGTGGGTGCCCTGATCACTCTCAATTACCTGTGGTTGGCCATAGGCAGCAAAGAGACACTCCAGGCTTCTTTTGGTCATCTGCTGGTCTGCACAACGGGTAGGAAGAGCAGCCAGAAGTCTAGTAGCTGTGTCCACACAGGTCATCCCATACCAATATCCTTCTGACACAGGTAGAAGCCCAATATAGTCTATCTGCCACCTGATGAGGGGTATAGGCCCCTTAGCTATTGTCCCATGTTGCTGTGGAACTCGGTGTAAGTCCCTTTTGGAGCACACGACACACTCATGCCAGGCTCTACTAACTTCTTCGAAAGTCAAAGGCAAGCCCCACTGACGGGCTACAGCCCGCATTGTCTTTTGCCCTGTATGCAACAAACGCTGATATAGCCATTGAGCTACATAAGAGGCAGGCTTTCCTTCTAACCAACATATCTGGGCCAATTTATCTGCTTCATAATTTCCTGGGGATGCCAGTGGCAAATGACCCGTCACATGGTATACTGTAATCATTTTAGTCTGACCACAGGCCCATAAGGCTTGCCACAATTCTTGCCCCCAAAGGGGTCGGTGACCAACCAGCCAGTTGGCATGGTACCAGGTTGGTAGCCACAGGGTCAAGCCCTGATAGACAGCCCAGCTGTCAGTGCAGACAACTATACGGGAGGGCTCCTGGCTGATCACAAGCCACACGGCCCACAACTCGGCCCATTGGCTGCTCTTCCCCTCACCATCTTCCATCCATGTCATCTCAGTGTTAGGATGGAAAGCTATGGCCTATGGCTGGAGCCATCTGTGTACCATGCATCTTTGGGTATAGGGGCTCTTCCTTCCCGATAGGGACTCTCTGCTACTAATGGTTCAAACGCAAGCTCTTCCTGCTTTTCACTAGTATATGTCACCGGCCCCAACATGCATTGCAGTTCTTCACTCAAGGGGCTACTAGAAAGGGCACTACACTGCTGTAGGTAAGCACCCCACTTGGATAGTGTGGGTGTTTGTGCCATGCCACTCCTTGGTTTTTGGGTCCGGTCTAGTACCCACCCCAAAATGGGATAGGTGGTTATTACCTTTATCGGGGCCATTCCAGTGATGGGTTCTGTAGCCAGCAAGGCGTGATACACGGCAGCCAGTTGTTTTTCTATCAAAGTGTATTGTACCTCAGCCCCTTTCCAGAGTTGTGACCAGAATCCAATGGGTTGGTGAGTTCATTCAAGCCGCTGCCAGAGACCCCATAACTGTCTTCAGTGACATGAACGTCCAGCTCACAGGGCCTTTATGGGTCTATCACACTCAAGGCCTGCATAGCTTTGACTGCCCGTTTTGCTGTAGTGTAGGCAGATGCACATGTCTCATCCCAGTCCCAGCTGACACCCTGTCGTACCAACTGGTATAAGGACTTCAGAATTTGTGCCAAGCGTGGGATAAACACTCTCCAATAGCCTAGAAGACCCAGACACTCCTGTAGCAATGCTACAGTTATGGGGGTAGGAAAGGCCTGGACTTTATCTATAACTGCTTCTGGTATCACTTTGGTCTTACCCGAGAAGATGACCCCCAAGAATCTGACAGACAAACCAGGTCGCTGAACCTTGTTGCTGTTCACAGACCATCTTTTCTCCTGTAAATGTTGCAGCAGTCTAGGTGCTGCACCTTCTAGATCTGAAACAGAATCGGATGTGAGCATGACATCATCAATGTAATGGTACAGCTGCACTGTTGGTGGTTTCTCCCATGTAGCCAAGTCCTGGGCTCAAGTCCATGACAGATGGTGGGGCTGTGGAGGTATCCCTGTGGGAGGACGGTGAAAGCCCATTGCCATCCTTCCTAAGTGAAGGCAAACTGTTCCTGACTTTCCTCCTGAATGTTAATGGAAAAGAAGGCATTAGCAAGATCTACCACATAATGATATGTTCCTAGTTCATGGCTGAGAGTATCCATCAAGCCTGCAATAGAGGGGACAGCAGCATGCATAGGGGGTAAGACTGTATTCAGTTCTCTGTAATCCACAGTCATACACCAGGAGCCATCTGGCTTTTTCACTGGCCACACTGGGGAATTGAACGGACTATGGGTGGGTTTTATAATACCCACCTTTGCCAGTTCCTGGAGAGTTTCTCCAATCTCTTTATGCCCCCAAGGCAGTTTGTACTGTTTGGTATTAGTCACCCACTGAGGTATAGGCAAAGCTATGGGTGGGTGCCTAGCATGTCCCCTCAGAACTGCCTTCACCACACGTACTCTCAGTCTGAACTCACCTGCAGTGGTCCACAGCCATAGACCCTGCAGGATATCAATCCCGAAAATATACTCAGGGATAGGAGATATATACATGGTATACTCTATTGGGGGTAGACACCCTTTTCCCAAAGGGATTTGGGCTTTTTTCACTCTGATAGCCTTCCCCCAGTATCTATCTATGATAGTGGGGGTCCTGGGGAACCGCTCAGGGTTACCATGAATCAGTGAACATTCAGCCCCAGTGTCCACCAGAGCCAGGACACGTTGTATGTTCACTGGGGACCAATGGATAGCTATTTCAGCATATGGTCCCATTCATCCCCTGGTCCCTCAGGGCAGATACCTTGACCTTCACCTCAGTCAAATCATGTTCCCCAATCACCTTCCCATGTGGGCTCAAGTGAGGTTGGCTCACTTTCCAGCAGGAAGTCTTGCAAACACACAGGCCAGACTTGTGGCTCTGTCTCTGACCTCTGCCTCTTGGTCTTAATGGCTGGAACTGCTGCTCTGCTTTCAGCTGTTGCCATAGCTCTAGTAAGATCCTATTTGACTTCCCATCTAATTCCTTCCATCTGCTCCTGCCCGTATTAAATCAACCCGCATCTGGGTCCTCATAACCTTCATGGGGCCCTGTAAATTCTTGTGAGTAACAGGTCTTATTTCTTTCTGGATTCTTATTGCTTCAGCCTCTCCTAAGTCTGCTACTGTACATGTCACCTCGCTTATGGGATGCCCTAAGTGAGGGGAGAGAATGGCCACTAGAGACCCAAAGAGGGATGTAGGAGCAGTTTGAAGTACAATATTTCTCATCCCAGTAGTGAAAATCTCTTCATCTGGGCCATAATTCTCTGGACTATAGATGGCATTTCTCATGCCTGGCTCTCGTAGCACCTGTTGGAGTTCAGCATATGTCTGCCATCTAACAGGAGAGGATGGTAGGTCACCCGGATTGGGCCACACAGCACGAAGTGAAGCCATGAGCCAAGTGAGGAGGGAGTGACTCCCTGGGGTCTGATGTGCATTTTGTAATCACTGCCTCAAGGCAGGCTGCACTGTCAGGGAAGACAGCTTTCCCATCTCTGACCCCGAAAGAACAATTCCATCTACCCCAAGTCCCACAGATGCAGGAGCCAAGTTGATATTGACTCTGAGGGCTTCTGCCTAAACCGGGAGCCCAAATCCACCAGCTCAGCCTGAGTATAAGAGCGGACCATAGGGTGCTCCACGACCTGGGGAGGGAGCTGCTCCTCTCCTTGGGGAACCTTCAGCTGCTGGGTCTTTATTTTCTTTACAACCACTGGGCATGCTTTCAATACAGGAGGTGCCAGTGCCTCCGGCATCACCCCTTCATCTTTCTCCAGCTCCTCCATTTCTCTGGCTGATGGCACCTTTTTCTCCCCTCCCCCGAGTGCTTCCTCTGTTACAACCTTTACCTTTTCTACTGTACCTGGCAGCAATGGTACCTCAGTCTTCAGAAGGTCTCTTACCTTCAGCTCAATGCTTCCCAGCTGACGTTCTTGTACCATCTCTGCCTGTGCTTCCCTCAGGAGTTCGTCTTTTTCCTTAATGGCCTCTTCCTCCTTCAGAACACCTGGCAGCACTGCCATCTCATCTCTAATGGCACCTTTCTGCTGGTGCTTTTGTATCAATGCCATCTCTGTCTTCATGGAATCTACAGAAGTTTGCAGCTCGCGTTCACGTGCCACCATATCCTCTGTAGAGTTTTTTTTAATACTGTGAGAAGCAGTCAACCCACAGTCCCCACTGCCTCATGGACACTCTGCTTCTCAAAGGATCTACTTACTATACCAAGGACCATCCCTATTGCCTCAGGTGTCACCTCCACTTGCCTCCAGTCCTGGGGTGGGGCCCAGTCCTCTAGGAGGCAAGCCACCTCAGACCATATACCCACAGTGGGACGATCCACTGTTTCCCCATTCACAGGGCAGCCTGCTGAAGCACCCCTCCCATAAGGGCAGCCTGTCTTTTTCCTTGATCAACAATGAACCTTGCCGATGTTCACCAATTGTCTTGCCAATGGGTTTCAGCCCCAGGCAAGTTCACTATGGATTCAATGCGACCAAAGAAATTGACAGGAGAACGTTCTTTGGGGTGAAAGGCTTTATTACCCGGGTTGTTCTCCCAGCGGTAGGTCGAGCACTAGCATCTCTGCCTCTGCCCAGAACACTGGGCCGAGCTCTCTATACAGCACAGTAATAGTTTATTGCCTAAAGGTGTGGAAGCAGTAGCCTAGCAACAGGCCAGTTACATCATCAGGTGGTTTAAGTTCAGTGAGGATCCTGGCCATAGGAACCCCAACTTCCCCACACTGAATCACTACATAAAGAGCTCTGCTCAGTGCTCTGGGAGGTGGTAGGGACAAAGGAGGATTGTAGACCTGCAGACTGTTGGATGCAGATGTGACTCTAGTGCTTGACCTTTTGCCAGGAAAATAAAGTCATATAAACCCTTTTACCCCAAGAATATTCCATTATCATTTCTCCGTCTCAGTGAATCCATAGTAAACTTGCCTGGGGCTGAAATCCTCAGGCAAGACAAGTTTATTTTCAAATTATCAATTTGATTTTCTAGTGTTCCATCTCCACATTGTCAGTTTCCTGGTTTGCATTGTCATAGTAGCTGTATCAATGAAATACAACAGTTTTTCTGATTGATTATCTGTGGGCAAAGTCAAGGTTCTTATGGCCAGAATTCTCACCTGGTCCTTATTGGCTAGCTCACTACACATGTGTGGGCAATACATCACTATTGATTCTATATAAAGAGCTCCTGGGCAACACAGTGGCACAGCTGCTGCACGACTGCAGGGCTGCAAGGCTGCAGGAAAGCAAAGACTGGAGTGGTGGCAATGCCGAGGACAGAGACTGACGCGGCTGCGGGGACAGAGAGGCACAGAGGCAGAGACCAGCTTGCTGCATGCAGACTCACTCTGAGTGGACGGGATTCTAGTGATTGACCTGCCACCACGGGAATAAAGTTGGGTATAAACCCTTTCACCCCAAGAATGTTCCACTGTCATTCCCTCAGTCTCACAGAATCCATAGTGAACTTATCTGGGGCTAGAACCCACTGGCAAGACATTATTGTACATATTATAAAACAAATTCTCAGAAATGTTGAATTGGCCTGTAATATGGCCATTTGGATTAGGCTGTTCAGGTGCAAGTCTCTGGTTATTCCTGCTTTTACCATATAGAGATACCTATTAAATACAAATTTGACCTTAGAGAAAATAATGAAATTGACCTGCCTCAATTATCCCTTCAGTTGGTTTCAGGTGTTTATAATTTCTCATATCTACCCTTGGCTTTCAAGGAAATCTTTTAATAATTTCTGTTCTTAAATCCTCTTAACTATTACCACTCAGATGTTAGTGATTATTTTAATTAATTTCTTGTTGGATATTACTTAAAATAGTGCTCTCTCTTGCTTATGGCTCCATTTACCCTTTATACACTGCTTAATCATAAATGTGTACAATAGCTCAATGGTTCTCAAACTTTTTGTTCTTGGTAACTCTTTACACTGTTAAAGTTATTGAGAGCCTGTCTTGCCTGAGGGTTTCAGCCCTGGGCAAGTTCACTATGGATTTGGTGAGACAGAAATGACAACAGAATGTTCTCATTGTAAGAGGGTTTATATCCAGTTTTATTCTCATGGTGGTAGGTCAAGCAGTAGGATCATTCTGCATCCAGCAGTCTGCAGGCCTGTAATCCACCTGTCTCTGCCTCTGCCCAGAGCACTGAGCTGAGCTCTTTATATAGTGACTCAGTCGATAATCGCTTATTGCCTATAGGTGTGGAAGCATTAGCCTAGCAGTAGACCAATTACACCATCAAGTAGTTTAGGGTCAAGTAAGGATCGTGGCCATATGAACGTCCATTTTCCCCACAGAGCCCCAAGAGCTTTTGTTCATATCTACTGATATTTATTGCATTAAATATAGAAGTTGAGAAGGTTCTAGTATATTTATTAAAATAACATGAATAAATCCATAACATAAGTAATATATATATATATTTTTATGTTAATTTATTTTATTTTTTATTTTGCTATTATTAATATACAATTGCATAAGCAACATTATGGTTACTATTATCAAGTCCCGCATTGCAGTCACTGTCCATCAGTGTAGAAGAATGTTATAGAATCACTACTTGTCTTCTCTGTGTTATACTGCCTTCCCCATATCCCCCCACGCCACCACCACACCTGCTACATTATGTGTGCTAATTGTAATAGCCCTTTTTCCCCCTTATCCCTCCCTTCCCACCCGTATTCCCCTTTCCCTTTGGTAATTGTTAGTCCATTCTTGGGTTCTGTGAGTCTGCTACTGTTGTGTTCCTTCAGTTTTTTCTTTGTTCTTATACTCCACATATGAGTGAAATCACTTGGTACTTGTCTTTCTCCTCCTGGCTTATTTCAGTGAGCATAATACCCTCTCTCTCCATCCATGTTGTTGCAAATGGTAGGATTTGTTTTCTTCTTATGGCTGAATAATATTCCATCTGCCTCTGAATTCAATCTCTTGTGATGTTCTGTTTTGGCTTAAGTATATGAAGACAGTTTAGCCTCCCACAAATATGATGTTGGGAAACGTAGGTGTATTAGTAGCCTTTTCTTATAACTGGCTGGAACCAACCGCCAAACACTGACTGATGGTCAAGGGCCACTCTGCAGGGAGAAAAGGGGGAACTTAAAACAAGGTCCTGCAAATTAATCTAAACCACAGCCTTCATCATTTTCATGAGTGTTGACCATATTAATTTATTACACTAGTAAGCAATATAATAATAAAAGATTAATAATCTGAAAAAATGTGGATATTCTTCTTTGATACTAAACAATTTTTAATGAGGTATAATTTTTACAACTTTGGCTTAAGGTGGAATCCAAAACCATTGCAAAGAATTTCTCATATTGCATCAAAATCCACTGGTCCTGATAATGTGTGATATTGTGACATCATGCACAGGTCATTTGGGGAATAATGACCCCCTGTGCCTTGCCAGTGGGTTCCAACCCCAGACAAGTTCACTGTGGACTCAGTGAGACCAAAAACATGACAATGGAATGTTCTTGGGGTGAAAGGGTTCCAACTTTATTCCTACCGTGGCAGGTCAGTCACCAGATTCCCATCCACTCAGAGCGAGTCTGCATGCAGCAAGCCGGTCTCTGCCTCTGGGCCTCCCTGTTCCCACAACCATCTCAGTCTCTGTCCTTGGTGCTGCCTCACCAGTCTCTGCTTTCCTGCAGCCTTACAGACCTGCAGCTGTGCAGCCATGCAGCAGCTGTGCCACCGTGTCGCCCAGGGTACTGGGCCGAGCTCTTTATATAGAGGCACTAACAACGTATTGCCCACATGAGCGTGGTGAGCAAGCTGACCAGGGCTGGGTGAGAATCCTGGCCATAGGAACCTTCACTTTCTCCACACCCTGAGTTATACACATTTTCCAAATGTTGATGGATTTTGTTATACAATATTAAAAAAAACTGTTAACATGATCACTTATCTCACCAGAAAAGTGTTTTAAGTACTTGAAAGCTGCAAAGCTCATAATAGTGGATTCAGTTAGTTTAATCTTTCAGTAACTCAGACAACTGCCTGTAACCAGGAACTGCCTTTCCCAAGTCTGTCTCTTCTATTCACCCTCCACGTGCCCTCCAGTATTAGCTTTTAATAAAGCAAATCTAGATAATACAAAAGGGACCTTGGTACTCTGTGTTTTTATCATAAAACATTGTAAAACAATTTTTAAATAAAAAGATCTCATTTGGCTATAAAGATAGATGGATCACATAGTCTTGTGTACAGCGAGTTTTTAATAAACATTTACTTATTTTTTATCAATTCTCCCTCTAAAGCCCTCATCATTTTATTGCAAGCATTAGGTGATATGTTATAGTCCTGAACTTACTCATTTTATTCCCAGGGCATAACACAATGTCTGAAACATAGTTGGAGTTTAATAATTATTGGTTGAATGAAGCAATATTTAATCTGAATAATCTACAAATGTAGACATTTTAGCTTTATTATCATTCACTTTTTCAGTGTCTTAATTCTTGAAGATGAATTAATTCTTAAATCTTAATTCTTAATTCTCAAATTTTGAAGACTATAAAATTTTGAAATATACTCTGTTTATATAAACTGTAATTACATATATTATACATATATACATATATATTACACATATACAAATATACATTATAGGTATACTGTAATAGTAATAGTTTAGATAAACTGTAATAGTTTAGCATATATTGCCTAAACTGTATAAAAGGATCAGCCTGTGAACATATTGCCCTCAAGTTAGTAAAATCCCTAGCTCATTTTTAAAAACACATTTCTTCCAAGGTCCTAAAGGAGCAAATGTCTTAACCTGCCTATGGGTGGGCATGATGATGGGTGAGTAAAGTTCCCAAGATCCTGAAATCATTCACAATATTTGGTGCATGCCACCTATGCATTGTTTTTGGTGGTAGGGATAAGAGAAGGGTCATTGCATTCATTAGATTCTCAATAGAGAGCTGAACCCAAGTCATAACCACTGTTAAAGAAGATGAAAGGCAACATAGTACCAGGGGCTGCCAGGTTCCATGACAGACTAGGGGGACGTGTTTTTCAGCAGGGAATATTTTTGGAGCATGTCAAACCACGCAACAAAGACAACTTCCTATACTTAGGATGGAACTTTGAAAATAAATTTTGTGAAGTCCATGACCTTGAACTCAAGTACCTGACCCCTGAACAAGAGCCAATAAATAAAATCATTAACTCCCAGTCCTGATTTTATTCATGCTTTTTTTCAGAGCATCCCATGGGTCTGTGGCCAACACTGCTGGGATTTACACAGAGCCTGTCATGGTCGTAACCTTGGTTTTCATTTCTTTGGTGTAAGTCTTCTGACTTTTTTTCATTCTTTCATGTTCTCAATGTGATGCCTTTTACTTTTTTATTTTTAGAAAATAAATCAGAGAAGATCTAAACACAGAACATTGTGGCTTCGCCTTCTAAAAAAGCCTGAGCAGAGAAAAAAAGAGCTGTTCTTTGACTTTACGACACCTTTTGAAAACCTATTTGTTACTTGAATTTTTTATTCTGCTAGCTTTGAACTTTGAATTGACTATATGGATCGTTTAACTAAAACTTACTAAAATATTAGAAGATTCATTCTGAGGAAATACAGAGTCTAAATGTAAGATCATAGCCAGATAGGACAGGAATGGGTAAAGAGCCTAGTAACAGTGGTGAGAATACCAAAATTACCCAGAGTGGAAGTTTTACTTGGCACCTTTTATCTAAAATTCCAAATCCATTGTTTGTAAGTATTAGGCTAGGTTGGGATCTAGGATCCATCCTCTCTCCTGGGCAACCATATGCCCAAGACAATCTCAGTTTATACCTATTGCCCTGGAATCTCATACCCATTTTCACTGTCAAAAGTATCTCACCGTAGACAGCAAATTATATGAATGTGCCTTCTGCCACTAACAATATTATGAGTTTCCTGATGCATCTAGAATTAGGTGAATATGTAGTACTGATTAAAACCAAAATAAAAAGTGAGATACTGAGATTATAGACATTATGCTCTTTTTAAGGGACATAAACTCATGGCCTTGGGAAAAAGCCAGAGGTTGTGCTGCTTTAGAGATTCAGCATTGTACTGGAGACCTGAAGCTTGACTGCCTAGAATAACCGGGCCTCATCATTCACTATGTTCTTGGTGGATAGCCCTTGGCTCAGTGGTCCGTACAAAGGAATCATGATTAAGAGCTTGTCAACAGAAAATGGAGAAATGCCTCAATGGATACCATGGCCAGTCTTTTGTCTTATGATGTACGTCATTACTGCTATGTGCAAGTTTGCTGAGTTAACCTACAAGAACTGAGTCTGTGACAAGGACGTGGGACCACAGGTGGCTGGTCTCTGGTGCTCTGGGCCATCTGATTGATAAGGAACCTGTCTTAATCTGAATTTCAGATTATCCACTTTTTTCCATTTGTAGCTTTTGTAAATAAAAAGTAGAGCCCTTTATTAAACTGCATCAAAATGAAAGTATTGCTAAATATTAAAAATAATGAATGCCTTGAAGTAAGTTGATGAGAACTGCGACATTTGTACAGTTTGGCACCTTTCTTTCTGACTCTTTACTGTTAAGATTCCTGGTTTTTCCCTTCTCCATTTATGGCTTCAAAGAGTAATGTTTTGGGCTTTGTAGTTTCTCAACTGCTCACTTATTTAACCCTGTGGGAGTATGTGTGGCACAGGCTTATGAACGTCCTTGGCCTCACGTCTCACTGTGATTGTGTGCTTACTCCCCGGCCACTCCTGCCACATGAGGCAGACATGTGGGTGAGTAAGTGGGATGTGGTTTTTCCTTTGCTGGAAACTCTTTCTTAAGCCCACTTTATTATCTTTTTACTGTTAAACTGCAAACAAAATCAATACTTCATTTCAGTGGAACTTTACGTATGACTCAGAATTTTTCACTGCAAATTTTCTTCCTTCCTTCTGTTTGGAAGAGAGAAATATCTCCCAACTCTTAGTTTCTTTGTTTTTGCTCTTGTTTTTCTTTTACTGTTGTCATTGGAGTTCATGTACATTGAAATTTAAGTTCTTTGCAATAGATCTTAGTCACAGACTTTTCAGAAACAAATTACTTTTTGACCCAGAGCTTCTGGCTATAGGGACTGGATTTTAAAAATAAATAGCTTTTAAATGTGCTTGATTTAAATATGGGTTTTGAACAGATTTAATTCTGTTTTATGATAGACACTTTGTTTTCTTGGGCTATTCTGTCCATTCTTCATGTTCGACCAACAGCCAGGAGTTTGCTTTTGCTCTTGCCCCTTATTCCTCCTAGTCAGCTCATAATGGCTGTAAGACCTCTGACTTACTGTTGTCCCATGTACAAAAGTGTTTTGGGAATAGAAAAGTTTTCAGGAAAGAAAAATTAAATATGGGAGATATTGAGTGATACTAATTTATGTGTGTCCCTTTAATGAATGGCTGACTGATGTCCATTGAGAAGCTCTAAATGGTGGGAAGATATTGCACAATATTCCCTAGTATCTTTGCCCAAAGGAATCTTGTCCATGAAATATTTCATTGCCTTTGAATATTTCATGGGAACAGTAGTAGAGATTTTGGGAAAGGCTGTGCTTGTCCTATTGAGTGAAAACAGCTGCATATTTGTGACTGTCTCTGCATGTCTCAGTATGTGGCTATGTGTGTCCATGCATGCATATCCTATCTATAATAAGTGGCTATGGGAGTCACTCTTCCATTGGCACCCTATCTGTGTGTGTGGATTGATGCCTGCATGGAGGACGTGTCTGTCACTTCATGGGTGGGTGTGCAGGAGGGTGTAGATGAAAATACTTTATGACGGTAGTTCCTGTGTAAGACAAGGTGAGAATCAGTTTTCAGCATGACTGGTTTCAGGCCTGCATACGATGGTGACTGGCATTTGGCCAAGATTACTCTTTCCTTACCAAATTACATGTACAGGGCTGCTGGCATAAAAGACTTACATTTGAAAAATTGTGAGAAATTCAACTCTGAGCCTAAATTGGAAATTGGAGCTTGGTTGAAGGGAACATACGTAACTGAAGTGCTGAGGCTCCAGTACCGTGGGTACTTGTAGCTTCGTTGCTTAACATATGTGAAATCGGTATAGACTAGGACAGAATTATGTATTCTCTTTTGTTTATGTTGGACAATGACACACCAATTATCATAGTTCAAATCACTCAGTATCCCAACTGCCATCCACTCCAAAGTGTGTATTTTTGATTTCAGTGCCAGGATCAGAGGGTGACTTGGAAGATTATGCTTGGTTAATGGCTAAGAGCTCTCCCTGACTCCCCACTTAGACAACAGTGCTGCCCTTATTGTATGCTTTTGTACTTGAGTGGAAATACAGAATTGCTTCTAAGGGGAAACAAGTAAGCTACCTGCCCCAAGGGCTTCCAGTGCCTTATCTCTGGTGGAATCGCCTGTGTTTAGAACTCCATTGGGTCTGTGAGGAATGCTTCCTAGATTATAACAGTTTTAAAAGCAGATCCATGTCACAAAGGAGGCTGAGTTAAAGTGACCTGAGTGGAAGCTGACAGGTCGTGAAGGTGAATCAGCTGCTGTGGTGTCAGTGGGTGCAAATCCCTGCGGGTCAGCTGCTGGGCAGTCAGGTGCTACTGGCAGCAGAGAACAATTCTTTTGGTAGCACAGAGGCCTGCTGAGATCAGTGTCAGTGGGACTGCAAAGATGGGCATTTTGTCATGGTACAGAAACAGTAGATTGTTTTTAAGCTTCTCCTTTGGCAACATGCTACAAAAGCCCACGACAGCTCACTTGTCAGTGAATGTTTTACTTTCCTATGGATGTTTGCCTTCATTAAAATCAAAATATTTTACCACTTCACTGTTTTTACCTTTGTGTGTCTTCCTTCTTTTGCCATTATCCAATTCAGTCGTGCCCTTGAAAGACTGGCCTGAGAGTGAAACTCTGGTTTTAAATCATATTGTCCCACTGATCCACCCTTAGAATACTGGATTTGAGTTCCCCTAGAAAATAATTTGTGTTCTAATCATAAATAATGTAAATGTATTAAAATGTGACAAAATTTTGGTGATTAAAATTAAAATCTATTTTTAAAGCAAGCATTTTTAAAGGCAGATCAATTATTTTATTAATGTCTTATAGCATTATTCAAATAAAATAATGATTATGATGCTATCAACAAATTCCACAACAAAACAAGATATTTAAAGTAAAACTTGTGGTGTTCATCATATAGTAAGATTCAGTAACATCAGTTTGGGAGGTTTGCTTTTACAGATAGCCCTGGCCTTTTTACCTTTGATTTCTTCCTTTATCTATTGAGTGTTTTTTGCTTTCTCACCATCTTGGCATTACATGTCACAAAAAGGAATCTGACAAGGACATTAATCTGACAAGAAGTAATTGAACGTATGAAACAGATTATTTCAAATGTTAAAGAAAACCAAAAGAAGACAATGCTGAGGCAAGATGAATGAATCAAGACCCACATGTATTCACATACACACACATGCATGTACACATACAGAAACATCCTTTTTGGTGCGTGTGGGGTGTGGCCCTTCCTGCTACCTTTTATCAGTGTCATGAGTATACCACCTACTTCCTGTCCTCATTCCGTGCATGGTTCTGTAGTATTTAAAAAATACTGCGTTCATTTTGGAGGCTTATAAAATATTGGATAAATATGTTAAATCTTTAAGTAAAGTCAGGAGAGATTGTTTTAAAAATTTGAGTTTTTTGAAAAAATGTCAATCAATATATGGAAACAGTCTCATCTAATACAACTGAATTGTAGTATTTCCAGGAAAACACAAGTTATTAAAAATTGCATTATAAAAATAATAATTTCAATGAGAAAAGGAGGGAAAGGGCTAAGTGCCTTAATAGCAAGTGTTCATGGTAAACAACATGTGGTAAATTGGGTCATTCCAGGAGATACAGACAGTCAGGACTTCACAAAAACCATCACAGGGATTCCCAGGCTGGACTGTGTGCCCTGAAACAGGGGCAAAAGCTTGTGTGACTTACACCTCCTTTTGTCTAGAAGTAGAAGAGGGAAGAACAAGGCCCTTTTGTGTCTGGTATAAAATGTTCCCTGCTTTGTTGTGTCTGTTCTTTGCTCTGCGTCTCATGAGCTGTTCCTTTGATTCACTCCTGCTCTGCTTTCATCCTCGCCTTTGGGAGGAGGGTGTGTGGGCTTGTCTGAAATTTGGTAAGGAGCATCCAGAGGCCATAAAGAGAAAAACGAAGGCAAATTTAGGAGAATGGAGACATTGGGAAGAAGAAAAACTCCCAAACCAAGTCGTCATTCCCTTTACATATTGTGGGGAAGAATTGGGGGAACTCTCGTGCTCAACTCATCACCTTCTGCCCTCTGGTGCCCATTCTTTTTACGTGCTTTTGACAATTTCATCTTGATCTTCCTGTCTTCCTTGTTGCCGGAGCTGCCCGGCCCCCATGCCGGCCAAAGCACAGTCGGCTGCTTTTGTCACCGGCTCCTCATCTTTATGTGCAGTGCCGCGGTCCTCACATCCTGTCGGCATGCCGGTTGTCACCTTCTCATAGACATCTTTGGAAATTGGGTAACATTTCACTTTTGCTTTAAACCATATGAGAGTGTCACTTTATGGATCAGGTAGAAAAAAATGAATCAAGAGATTAGGAAATAGGGGAAATGAAGATCACTAGAAATAAAAATTTAACGTGAAAATGCTGGGTTTGCAGATTATTAAAACCAAACTGGGTAAATCAAAAGTGACCCCGACATACCGGACCCAACAAGTCTCTGAAAAGCATTTAAATATTCTTCTGTAAAAATTACCATCTCGTGTATCAGTATTCCACGTCATACAGTCAACTCATATGTTTCAATCAAAAGCAGATGTATTATTCGTTTACCAAGAGGAAAAAAAAAAGGTAAGTTTTAACGGTGATTGCATTTGGTAAATGCAATGGTAAAATTATAGATAATTTCATTGTTGCATTTAGAAGCTTTTTTTTTTAATTCCAAATTTTCCACTCTATGTGCATTAAAAGAATGCTACTCTATTGTTACAAAATAAATACTTTTACAATCATAGGAAATTTAAGGAGAAACAAAATTGAGAAAGAAACACATATACAGTCTATTGTTTTTGTCATGTGCTTGTTATCTTCATATCTTGAAACCGTATCACTGCTCAGTGCTTTTGGTAGGGGGTGCTCACAGCAATAAACTGTTTTGTGAATGGCCTGAATCCATCCTTTTGCCAAAGATGGTGTAAACACTCATCTCCATAATCTTTATAGAGGGCTATCAGTGTTCCCAGTTGCACAACTGTTCACTAGACTGTTCTCTCCTTCAGGCCAATAATTATTTTACTTATTTCTACTTTCAAGACCATTATTCATTGTCTGAGATATTTAGAAAAAATAGTTAAATAATTTAATGAATGAATTTAAACCATTTGAATTACTTTTTAGGATGTTGGCAGTCTAGAGTACTTTTACAAAAAGAGTCTGTATACTTGAACTAATGTGATCTACATGTTCCATGATGCCTTCACAGAACTTACCACCACGTGGATATTATATATTTATCTTGTGTATTTGTTGCTTGTTTTTCTTCTCCCATATGAATCAAGCAGAAATAGAGTAAAAAGTTAAGTCCCAAGATGGCAGGAACATTTAGGACTATGTTCAATTATAGAATCTATTTTTCTGAGGCATTAATTAGTGCATCATTTCTTTGGAGATAAATAAACTTCTTAGTAGATATAGTTAATTGTGGTGACCTTCATTGTATTTTATTTTGAAGAAGCCCAACCCTCGCCTCTCTTCCACCACAGTCCAGCCCCCAAAATATCCTTCTCACACCTTGGTCATTGTCATTTAAGGTTCTTTCTGAAACCTTATTGCTTTGGATAATGTTATCTTAATCAAATAAATACCCACCATTACTTATGTGGTGCTAGGATATATTTTAGATCCATTACTGTGTGAATGATTCATTAGACCCTTATTTTAGGTCTACTTTACATTTAGAAGCCTTGCTTAGGTTCTCTTCTGATTAAGGTGATAGCTGATAGCAATGATTCAAAATAGTTTGTCCAGAGAAAGATCTTAGAGTGACGTCCTACTTGGGCAAATGCTTCAGAGAAACTGGAAGGTTTTTTCCTCAAGAAATCCCTGGCTCTTCCAGTGGAGACTAGTGCCTAGGGCCTATAAGGCTGATGTTTTAATTGGGAGAAAACATAAGTATAGCTCTCAGATTTTCACATCAGAAGCTTTCTCTCTCTCGGCTCCTTTGTTTTGTCTTCTTTCTCAGGAAGGGAAGGTCCTTCCCAAGAGGTGACCAAGCAGCAAAATGGCCACCAGTAGCTCCAGCTTCATATCGTACCAGCTGAGTGATTCCAGGGGAAGAGAAGTCCTCTTTCTGTGAGCTCCTGTAACAGTTTTGGACTTACATCTCATTGGTCCAGGCTGAGTCATGCATCTATGGCATGGGTGGTATGATACACGTACACACACATTCATCCCAAATCAGACTGTTCCCTGATCAAAGAGAAGACCCATAACTCAAGCTGAGCCAATCAGTTTTTTCCCAGGTATCTAAAGCATTCTGTGGAAACACAAAACAAACGTAGGAAATGACTGGGAATGATTCATCCTAGGTAATGGCACCCTCAGGATGGCTTTATTCCTGTTTCCTCAGCCAAAGGACTGCTCAATGGCAGCTTTGCTGTGTCCCCTGAACAAGTATGGTAAGGGAAAACAAAGCATTTTCAAACTCAAAGAGCCAGTAGCTTTCCTCCATAATAAAAAATTTTTGAAAATATCAAACTATAGTGTTTAAAGTAAGGGAAAGAAAGAATCTACTAAATTTCATGAGACATGCTGACAGAATCTTTTCAAGTCTAATTGTTTTTAGAACACGGGACCCAAATAGAATGGCTACTATTATTTTCAGGGCTGGATTTAGAACATTAGTATCAAATTGAAACCAATATTTATTTGGTTGAAAAATAAAATAATTATTAGAAATTGTGATAAAAAGCTATAGATTAATATCTTTCAAACATTTGCTCCAATGCATAATTAAATCAATTATTTTAAAATAGGATAGTAATGGGATGAAGCATACTTCATTGCAATGTATTTGTATTTCTGGATGCCTGGTTTCAAAGTGATTAATATGAAACTAAACGTCTACCCAGTTTGCTAGCATTAACATACAACCAAACCCATGTGAAGGCCATTAAAAAAATAAAAAGATGCTACATAGGAGAAAAATAGCCCTGAATGGAGGTTATTATGTCCCATTTCAGAACAACAGTATAACACAAAATACAAAGTAGAAGTAAAGATAACTGGTTCTCTTGAAAAGGAAGTGGCAAATTGTTCTATGCCATTTCTAAATTTATCCTTCGCTGTGATTGCTTCTTTCCGTGTCGTTCATGCACCACCAAACAGAGCACAGAATTGCTGTCCTAGTCAGATGTATTATATTCTGTTGTCAACTGAGAGAGAGGGTTTGACATGCTTCCCCAGTGGCTCTGGTAAAGGTGAGGCCAATCCCATCATCTTCTTGTGGTCTTTTATGTCTTACATTCAGAGATCTATTCAAACCCTTTTAGCAATTACTTCAATCACTTCCTGTACAAAGTCACATATATATATATATATATATATATATTTATTTTCTTTGTGTAAAGTAGGATGATGTGTTTTATTTTTAGTTTAGCTTGACACTATTTGAGCATCGCCCATGGGCTAGGCATTGTGCTAGAAGGTGGAGATGGTAAGATGTAGAAGAGATTTTGTTTTACATTTTGATTCACAGTCTGGCAAGGAAAACAGACATGCTAAGAGAAAAATCTGGTATAGTGGGATGAGGGCAGTAATAATAGTGACTAAGTCTGTGAATACCCAGTGTCACAGAGCTGGTGGATGACAGATGCAGGAGTCAAACTCAGTTTTCCTGGTGCTTAAGTCCATCCTCTTAGCTACTGCAATAGTCAAGCAGAGCAGGTGTTAAGAAATATATACGGGAGTATATAGGAGCACAGAGGAGTGACAGCGTCCCAAGGAAATCTCTTCCTGTGCAGTCCCCTAAATGTGCCTCTTTGGATAATTAGGACTTAGCCAGGGGCTTTCTATGCAGATAAAAGAGCTCAAAGAAAGGTATTGAAATGAAAACTTATGGTATGTTTGGAATGGAGCACCAGGATAATTTAGTAAATTTAAAACTTGACTTGTGATGATGTTGATTTTTGCTAAAAAAAATCAGAAACACAAGTTAAGAGGAGTCATTGATGGTTTTAAAGCGGGGTAGTAATGCTTTTAGAAGGCCATTTTAGGTAATACAGTGAGGAATGTGAGTTTAAGGTAAAATTTGAGGCAAAGGAACCAGTTAGGAGATTCCTGACACAGTCTAGATGACACATATCTGACTAAGATTTAACAGTCGTAGTGATTTAATATGATCTGTCTCACTTCTTTTCTCTCTGGTAGGCAGGCTCTAGTTTCACTATGCTCTTTTAGAGTACCAATCAGAACCAACACAACCATTTACAAATTGATGAGCCACAACTTTATGTAAAAAAATATATTTTCTGATTATTTCTAACACTAAAGTCTTTGTTGACTTCATTTATTGCAAAGGCACATTGTTCTGATTTTGTAAGAATCTAGCTTTCTGCAATGACCTATGGTTCCTTTCCTGGGTTGTAAAAAAGCTCCAAACTCTTTATTCTATATGCCCTTTGCAACCATAGGTAGAAAACAAAACAAAAAAACAAACTTTTCCTCCACTGCCTCTGAAGACAAATTCTCCCATATCCTAAACTTACCCTCTCTTCAGAGCTTCCCTGCATGGTTTAGGATTGTAAACTTCCCTACCTCTTAGAAAAGTCAGAGCAATGACCAGTTTATCTCATCTTTATTTTATATGACATATGAATAGCTTAAAACCATAAACAGAATACATGAATGAACAACGAAAGTGGTTTGATCATGCACTCAATAGTGCAAATCATACATACAACACATTGTGGATTGGAACATGTTTCTATTAGCACCCACCTTCTCTTTTATAGAATTAGAGTTCATTGTTTTATTTGTCTCACTAAACTGAATCTTTTGAGTTCAACCTCAAAAATGTTTGAATCAGGGGAATGTGTGTGTGGGGAAATGTTTGAATTAGTTTCCATTGACTCTAATGCTATGAAAGCTGTCTTATCTTAGCGAAAAGAGCACTTTAATATAAGGTAAAAGTCATTTATAAGCATAAACTGCTTTTCTTCTTTAGGTTTTATTTCTGAGGCAAGAATAAACCACAAAACAAGAAAATACCTAGGAAAAGCTGCAGCACTAGTTTTAGAAAAAGCATTCCTTTCACAATATAAAAACATTTTTCCTTTGTGATAACTATTGAATCTTTATAGTTTTGTGTGGATTATGTTGCTTTCAACCTGTGATGTAAACCTTGAAACATAAGATTGGCAGCTTCTCTTTGTTGTTTACCATCACTGAGCAACTAACACAAATACTGCTTGGCATCTTTGAGATTACACTATAATTATTAAGGATTTGGTTCCTGTGGTTTTTCTACAATGATGGGTTTATGCTTCTTCACAAAGTAAAAAAATTAGCTTGTAACAAAAGGACAAGGGCTGAACATTATTAAAAGAAGGTTTAACTTGTAAAATGTTGAAGTTGTTTATCACTTCAGATTCCTGGATGTTATGAAGAATCTAGTATCTCAGATATCTATTTGTTTTTCTTTATTTTTTAACCTTATTTCTACTTAGATATAGAAATTTATACTTAAATGTGTTGCTTATTGCTTAGAAACAGTATTGGTAGAACCATGTTTCTCCTATACCTGGATAAATAGGCCATGCCATAAATAAATTTCTCATAGGAGCCATGCTAAAATGCTGTGAATTCTAGACAAGCAGAGGACTCTGGCTGCATCTGCAGCATTCAAAGGCACCATCAGTTTCAGACACAAGTTCAAACAGATCATGCAAGTCTCATTAAACAGCTGTGGTCTGATAGCTCATCTAGGTTTCATCTCCAAGTACACTATTATTAATTGTGAAGTATTTCATTGTAATGTTACCATTGCTTACTCTGTAGACCAAAGGGTTTTTCCTATTTGAACACTTATTTTAATGTTATGATTCATCAGTTTTACTATCCTAAATCCATTTAACAATGATAATTTCACAAATTTTTCTATTGATTAAGACCACCTTATCCATGGTCATACTCCATAAATGGAGAGGATGTGTGTTAAAAGTTCCCCTAACTTATTAGCCCTTCAAATCCATTGGCTAAATGTAATGACAATTTTTTGGCTGTATGGTAATTTCCAGTTCAGTGTTACCCTGTCTTTGTGTGCTGCTTCTATGGTCAGGTAACAGAAAGAGTTGTTCAGGAAAGAACTAAATCTCAGAAGTTGTGAAATGAGTTTATATATTAGATGCCTTAATCTAACAGTTAAGCATTAAGAAGACTCTTTCAGGGTCTTATTCACCGGTAACTGCTCAATAAGTATCACTGATGAATTGGGCAGTAATTCCACCCCAGGGTCCAGTCCCATCAGCTGTCACAGGTTAAAGAGAATGGAACTGGCCATTCAATAAGGCAGAAAACACCCTCAAGGTCCCAACTAAAATGCTGTTATTGATTCAGTATGTGGTTCATCTTTCTACAGTCTACAGTCAATACCTAGTCTTCCAGTCCAATATTTTTAGGCAACACATCTTCTCTTCGCTTTTTTCCTTGAGGGTAATAAGACAACCATTTCCATTATAATTTAATATGGTGCAATTCTGAGCCAATTAGATGTAAAAGGAAATATGCTAACAGTTTAGGTATGTGCTGGTACGTTTTCTTGTTTGATTGCTTTCCTCCCTTTTATTCCCGAGGTACGACTGTAACTATATATATGACCATATAGCTATGACTGTTTGTTTTTTGTTGAATTGATCATTTGATGGAATTCTCTTTCTTTTTTGAACTTTGTGCTTGTGATGTGTATCATAAATTGAATCCTAGAGAAGCGTGGAAATTTGGAGTTCACGTAGTCTGAAACCTCACCCCCAAGCAAGAAATCCTTTTACAACATTTTTGAAAATGTTATTTGGGCTCTGTTGAACACTTTCAACATGGTAGTTCTCATTTTCTCAGGGGACTGCCTGTTTCATATATACATGTCTATGTGTGTGTGTGTGTGTATAGCATATATATATATATAATTTCTTATTATGAGCCAAAATCTTTCTCCTATATCTTTCCCAACAACCACTCCACTGTTCCAGTCTGATGCTCTAACACATGAAGAATATGTTTATTTCATCTCCCTAGTTCAGTGATTTGAAGTTAGCTCTATTTAGACTCTTTTTTGTTAAAATATCAATAATTCTTTCAGTCATGTTTCTCATCTTATAGTCCAGTATTTAAGAATCTAGGTTATTTTCTAAATGTTCATCACTCTCATACTCATTGATCTCTTCCATATATAGTTTTAGGACACTTATTTACTCTAATTCTTAATAAAGTTCTGATGGACAGTCTTCTTGTCATGCCTTTCTTGAAATTCATTTGATAGTCTTATATGGTTTTACACATCAGTAAGTTCAAAATAAATGCATTTTAAATGAAAATTAGATTTTTAAAGATAGACTAGATTAGATAAAGATAGGGTAAATTTCCAGAAGTGGAAAACCTAGGTTGAATCCAGTGCAACATGCGGAGACCTGTGATGATGAGATGGATGGATCTGAGTTTCCATTCCACTAGATGCCCTTGTCCTCCTCATCTTCCCCCATAGTCTGAAGTCTTCAGAGAGGAAGAAAGCTAAGAGAAGTATAAACAACTCAGTCAATACATACTTTGAATGGGTCTTTTGGCAAATAAGTTCTTGCTTTCCTGGTTCCTTGAACTCTTCCAGAAAAGCTTTAGGCCAGGTATGAGCCAATTTTACTGAGGAGTTTCATTGGCACTAACAGTATTCTATTTTTTTTAACTGAAAAGAATTTGTAATTGTAGACTCTTTCAAACTGAATTCTTTTAGGTACTCCTGATGGACAAGAACAGAACTCTTTTTCTTTAAAAGGTATTTGCCAATTTCAGCCAAAGTAGATGATAATGGTTTTTTATTGCCCAAGTTGGCATTCTCAAACTGACTTTTATGAAGGGAAAAGAGTTCTTTGAACAAATTTAATTAAAAAACTATATGAAAAAATTGTCCCTAATTCAAATATATCTTGTAGATGTAGAAGCCTGGGCAACACTTCCCTGGCTCAGGGCCTTGGCCCTCTGTCTGTGGAGAGCTGTATGGTCCAGGGCCTTGGCCCTCTGTCTGTGGAGAGCTGTATGGTCCAGGGCCTTGGCCCTCTGTCTGTGGAGAGCTGTATGGTCCAGGGTCTTGGCCCTCTGTCTGTGGAGAGCTGTATGGTCCAGGGCCTTGGCCCTCTGTCTGTGGAGAGCTGTATGGCCCAGGGTCTTGGCCCTCTGTCTGTGGAGAGCTGTATGGCCCAGGGTCTTGGCCCTCTGTCTGTGGAGAGCTGTATGGTCCAGGGTCTTGGCCCTCTGTCTGTGGAGAGCTGTATGGCCCAGGGTCTTGGCCCTCTGTCTGTGGAGAGCTGTATGGCCCAGGGTCTTGGCCCTCTGTCTGTGGAGAGCTGTATGGTCCAGGGTCTGGCCTCTGTCTGTGAGCTGTATGGCCCAGGGTCTTGGCCCTCTGTCTGTGGAGAGCTGTATGGTCCAGGGTCTTGGCCCTCTGTCTGTGGAGAGCTGTATGGCCCAGGGTCTTGGCCCTCTGTCTGTGGAGAGCTGTATGGCCCAGGGTCTTGGCCCTCTGTCTGTGGAGAGCTGTATGGTCCAGGGTCTTGGCCCTCTGTCTGTGGAGAGCTGTATGGCCCAGGGTCTTGGCCCTCTGTCTGTGGAGAGCTGTATGGTCCAGGGTCTTGGCCCTCTGTCTGTGGAGAGCTGTATGGTCCAGGGTCTTGGCCCTCTGTCTGTGGAGAGCTGTATGGCCCAGGGTCTTGGCCCTCTGTCTGTGGAGAGCTGTATGGTCCAGGGTCTTGGCCCTCTGTCTGTGGAGAGCTGTATGGTCCAGGGTCTTGGCCCTCTGTCTGTGGAGAGCTGTATGGCCCAGGGTCTTGGCCCTCTGTCTGTGGAGAGCTGTATGGCCCAGGGTCTTGGCCCTCTGTCTGTGGAGAGCTGTATCTGCTGCTCAAGTCTGTGATAGACAGCCTGCCTGGAGCTGCAGCGCAGAATAAGAAATCACTTATTTTTGTGAGAGAATATTTTAAAAATCTATAGGGTGAGGAGGTTTATATTTAAACTTGTGGTGAATAAAAGTAAAAAAGAGTGGTGACTGAGTAGGTAGAGATAGAGGTGTTTCACATGCATGAAAATATACTTGATTTCTGGGAGGAGTGGAATTCTCAGAGACTTCTGGAAGTTTACACCAAAGAAGATAAGATGTGATAGAAGAAATAAAATGAAATAAAACAAGTGTGGGCTTAGTGTACATCTTATCAAGAAGTGATGGGAAGCAATTATAATGGCATTACTTATTTAGAGCTAACCTGTTTGAAAGTGCATGTAAAGGCTATGCTGGCATTCATGCTGCGTAAACAGTGTTCCCTACAACAGCATAATATTCACACGCTGAAGTCCATATTCAGATGGCCTTCACTACTATAGGATTTATACTGTGTTTTTCCCTTTTTCATTTTCAGTTGGTTTTGACACTCAGCCTCTCAGGGACAGCTCTGAGTAGCCATCAAGCAGACAAATGCCTTCAGTGATAACCAAATCTAAATAGAGACAAAAACAAACCCTTCAATATCCTGATGGATTAATGCTTCTTGGAGATAGTTTCTTTTAATAATTGATTATTTGCTGTGCTTTGACCATATGTGTTGGGGACAGCATGTCTGTTGCCATAACAAACTAATTGAGCAATTCAATTGATATGGCTACTGGTTCCTGCAGGGTGGTGAACTTCAGGCGTGACTGCTGAGCACGACTGTGCTCTTAAAAAAAATACATCTGGGAGATGTGAGACTTTTCCAATTTCCTTTACCTGTGACCCGCTTTATGGATTTTAAGCTTGTGTGGCTCTGATCCCAGAAGGGACAGCTCGGTGCAGTACCCTGTCCCGTAGGCAAGAGGAGTGGACCATCTATTACTGCCTCCCTCTTATTCTTGAGGCGGGAGTCATTCTTAATGACTCCATGAAATATTGAACGAGTTTCCGTCTCCTGAGTGCCCTTGTAAGTGATTTTACATTAGCTCACTCACTTTTGGCACTGTCCTTTCTTTGATTTCTGTTAAAGCATGTTGCTCTGTGTAACATAACTCAGAGGAAATCATGATTGATTAGACAACTGTTAATGTGACACTTAATACTAACCTTCATCTTTAGATATGGAGGATGGAGAAGGAGGAGGAGAGGAAAAATAAAGAGGAGTCAGAAAGGGAAATGTATCTTAGGCTTTTTTGAGGTGACAGGGATGAATGAGCTCATTAACATACCACAAAAAATTAACACTTTTCCTCTTGTTCCTACTTTGAGACAGCTCAGAATCTCTGATTGTTCAGATACTGACTTGAACTTCTCCCTAACATCTTTGTGGAGCCGTGCAAAGAGAGCAAAGATCATCTGGGGACACAGATATCTTGGGAATGACATCTGTGAGATTTGCTGCAGCTTTTCAAAAAGGATTAGGGTTCCACCTTCAGCTACCTTCTGTTTTAACATTTATTGAGAAGAGGTGAATGGTGGAGGCTGCAAGGAGACAGAATTAAGATGTAAACTCTACCTGCCAAGATTATTAACAGAGTAGTCAGGCAAGACCCCTAGAAAGCAGAGAGTGCAGGTTGGACCTTCAGAGAAGGCAGTTACCTGTGGGACCCCGGCTACGAGAGTCTGAAGCATCTGTCAGTAGCTGTTTTTGGAAGCTTCAACCAGTAAAGGAAAGGCTTTCTGATGCAAAGCTTGTTCTCAAAAAAAAAAATCAGCCTCTTATTTTACACGCAGGAAAGTATAGTTTCCCATGTTTCTTTTGGCTGTTCTTTTAGGAAGGGGACTATATTTATATATTCTTTCATTTCCTCTCAGTACGCAGGACGAGTAGATCCCTGGGTAACTGCAGAAGTTGGTGTTTTTTGGAGTTGTCTCTGCAACATGGATCCATTCTCACTCCAAGTCATGAGGAGGAGAGCGGTAGTGATTTGGGACTGTTTATGACAGATTTGTCCTTTGTCTCTCAGAGACACTTATACATATTTTAACAGGATTAGGAGGATGGAACATGGGTCTAGCAACAACATTCCATGCTTCACTTTTATTTAATGGCACATGCATATTGAATGAACCAAGCTTGGATGGAAACTTTTATTGCATTTGTATAAATTTTGCTCCCAAAGAGCCTGTATATAAACATGTTATTTAAGTGTTGAAGATATGTAATTGAAAAAAGCTTTATGACAAGAAGGGTGTTCAACTAGATCAGCTTCCTCATTTGACCCAAGAGGAAACTGAGATCTTAACTGAGAAAGTGGTCATCTAAGGCCTCACAGCCAGTGGTGTGCAGCTTAGGGGGACCCTGCCACAAGGTCCAGTCTGTGGAATACCACCCAGGAGATGAAAACAGATGATTTAATACACAACAGGCAAGAGAAAACATGGTTGAGAGACAACTAACAAGCTTCCCCTTTAAAGGAAAATGTTACAAATATTCTAGTAGATGCACTAGGTCCAGATTCCTTTTTTTTTTTTTTTAGTATTTTATGGAAATCTATCACTTGCTGCATAGGCTGGCTGGGGAAATCAAGCAGTAGGATTTTTCTTTTAACTATTTAACATGATGCTCCCTAGCTGAAAAATTGTTTTTTTAGTACATGTTGTTTCTCTATCTTCTCACTATACATATTAACAAAACAAATAAGTAGCGAAATTTAGGTTTGTGCAAATCAATTCATACAAATTGCATACTGTAACAGACAACTATGGGCAAGGTCTCCACTATGCAATCACCATCAAAGCATTAGGTTCCAAGTAGTTTCTCTGTGACCTGTAGTGGCTCAGGAACTACAGCAAGCATGTAGCAGTGTGAAAGTGTGGAGTATTGTATCATTGGATTAGAGTTCTTCAATTGACTATTGACCCTTTGGGCCTGAGAAGTGTCTTGTAAGAGGTCTTGTCTTTCTTCTGCATTGTAGGATATTTATCAGCATTTCTGGCCTCTACTTACTAGATACCAGTATGAGCAGGCTCACCACCCTCTTTGCCCTCCCACCCCAACAATAGTCCATTTTACAGATGAGAGCACAGAGAGCTCAAGAAACTACTTGAATATCACAGAGCTACTAAATGTAAAGCTAAGTTTTGAACCTAAGCAATTTTGGCTTCAGACATGTGTTTTTAACCACTAATATGATGCATAGTATTGTGTATATGTGATTTGTTTTTTTCATTGTTCACTTTAAGCAGTTCCATTTGATGCTAGGTAATTTCTTAGGCCTTGGAGCTATAAAAATGAATTTGACATAAGTGAGAAACTTACTATCATTTAGTGGAAATTATTACAAATGAATGACCAGATCATGATGATTTCCTGTGAAAGGTACTATAAGAGAAGCTCATCCTAGGAGATAGGGAAGAATAGAGAAAAATGGAGAATTTTCTCTGTATAGTAAGGAAAATGGTGCTCCATAAATGAGAGTTTCATAAGAAAGCTAACTCATAAGATGTATTTACATTGCAGAAGTTTACAAGTTATGAAAAGGAAGTGACAGAAGAAAGTAGAAACTAAAAGAATATTCATTTGGCTAGAGCATGGTGTCAAGGAATACTGGGCAAGGAAGTCGGAAAAGGATATAAGATCCAGACTAACGGAGGCCTTACATGATCCAGTATGGAGCTGAGAGGTTTTCCTTTTGTAGTGACTTTAAAATTCCTTAGGGCACATACTACATACAATATTTATTTTATATTTCCATCTTCTATCATTTATAAAATTATAATTCTGGTGCCTCTGAATGCACGGCTCCTGTTGGCTCTAGGAGCTGATGAAATAGTTCCCCAACTGTACTTTGCTGGAGCTGCTTTGTGAGTGACACATGCAAACACTCAGTGCTCAGTCCAGCTGGCACTTAGGAGGCTCTGGTGACCTGAATTTGGAACAGGCCTTAACCTCAGGCAGCAAAAGCCCTTATGGAGCGACTGATGCGAGGACACTGCTGAATGTCACTCCAGTCTCACTCTCTGCTTCATTGCTAAGCAGCTATTCCCCAAACGGCTTTCTTGGACATCTCACTGGAGCTTTAATCTAAAGATGTCACAGCTTTTATTCTTAGAATATGCATAACGCAGAAAGGTAATTAAATTCCTCCATCATGGATGCCATGCTTCACTCAGTATATGGGGAGTTGCTGCCCTGGGCAACTTGGCCTCTGCCTTGTCCACTGGGCATTTATGTGACTTCTCCAGTTTCCAAACCCATTAGATGTGGATCAGTGGGAGAGTGGGGGAGATGATGTCTACTTGAATGTGATTTTTGACATGATGTCATTGGCAATCTAATGAGCACTATTACTTCTTTCTCAATTGTAATTCTTTTGTTCCTTGGCTACTGATAATATATAGTGAATTATAGGAAATGTTAATATTGAAACTTAATAGGTAAAAACACCAACAAGAGCCAGAAAAACATGTATTTGAGTGTCAGCTTTCTGCTTTTCTATTGTATAACCATTGGGAAATCACTAATCTATAAGTTTTAGTTTTTTAAAAAAAATCTCTAAAATAATTCCTGTCTTCTGTAGTTGGTGTGAGGAATAAATGAACTAAAGCATATGAGAGATGTGTGAACTGTGAAAGACTGTTCAATTTAATGTGTTCCTGGTAATAAAATGGCAAGATCAATAGCCTGTGAGCCCTAAGTATTTTCATAACCTTTGAATTTTAAGTATAAATATTGGTAGTGCCAAATGCATGTGGTAGCAGAGGGTTCTTTTACATAAGAAAATTTTTTCTAAGAGCCTACCTTTGTCCTCCTTTGGTAACCATTGTCCAGAATTGGCAAACCATAGAGAGAATAAATTGCTACTGAACCACAGTGATCTCATCCTGGCACACAAATGGCATGGGAGCATCTGGATCCCTCTGGCTTGCGTGTGCATCTGAGAAAGGAGATAGTAATACCTACAGCAGAGGCCAGTTTTCAAGATTAAGTGAGTTAATTTTTCCAAAGCACTTACTGTAACATGTGAAACAGAGTATTCAATGAATGCTAGCATCTGTTTTTATTATCATTATTACAACATCCACGGTCTGTGGGCCCTAGTGAGGACTGTTTTATTCTAGGCACAGTGGAGAACGTGGTGAGATTTTAAGCCGCTTTTGAGTCATCAGTTCATATCTTGAAAGTCACCGCCATGTTGCAAAACTCAAGGTAATGATGTCTGAGCGCTATGTCTCAAATAGCTCCTATACCTTGTTTTCTGTAGAACATAATATGACCTTGTGAATCTAGTATAAAAACAACTTTAACAAAGATGATTCACATATTAAATTGTAAAGGACAGCTGACAATTTAAAGGAATCCTATAAGGAAGTTTTAGAAAGCGTTCATAATTTTTTGATGAATAACCTGCTAACTTATTTGAACATGTTTAGGTTTTTATTGCACAATTGATCCATGCTTAACATAGGAAAGTTAGAAAGGAAAATTAGCAAAGAGAAATGCATCCAAAATTACCTATTACCTCACCACTCAGAGACAGTCATTGTTAATTTTGGCATATAATTTTTTGGTCCAAATTTTCAAAACTGCACTTACTTGAACTGGGCATATGTTTTTAGCATTGAACTCTGAGAAGATAAAAGGCATGCCATGAGAAATTTACTTCAAATTAAAAAGAAATACAATTAAAAATTTAAAATCCTAATCCAATATAGAATCCCATCTGTACCAATGTTTAAATACGTAATTCAGATGAGAAGTGTAGGAAATCTTTTGTGGATTGCTTTCTCAAAGTGGAATAACCAACTTTTCTTTACATTTTACTTTCTTTGCACCATAAGCAATAAATCATAAATTGTCACCTCTGTACATTGTGCTTTGTGGCTAAATTATCCTGAATGTCCAAAGGGGGAGCCGTTCAAAGACTGATTTAAAAGAGGACAGTATATCTGAGTCAAATCACTTCATAAAATGATTCAGAGAACATGTCTTTTGTGAATTCTTGAATGTCACTCTGAAAATATTTTGTCTTTATCTTCTTTGTTGGTTTTTATCCCTGCACTCCTACAAATCTCTGGTAATTAGTACTGACACACCTTTTCTAGTAACTTATTATTTACCCTCTGATACAGTAGGAATGGAAGAAAATGGGCTAGAATATTCTAATATAATGGTTGGAAAAATACATTTAGAAGTGTGGATGCACTACTTGTTCAAGGACAGCCACTGACAGTTTTGTATTTCCCTTAATTTGTGGATATATGGACAGGCTAAAAAGTCCAAAATCTGTGCTAAGTAAATGGTGTCTTCTCTTCCCTAAACTATAAAGGCCAGTCAGGAGTAAATCAAACTTACTTTCATCAAAGCACCCAGATATGAATTATTATTGCAGTATCATCATAAGAAATGGATGGTTATATTTATAGCTGGACTCCACTGTGAAAAGTTAGAGGGAGGAAGTGGAACACAACTAATTCTTTCAGAAGAAATTTCCATTTATTTATTTAAGACTATTTCTTCAATTGACTTAAATCCCCAGGGGCAATAATTAGGATTTCTTTTCTCCCATTTCTCCTTTGCATATGACCACAGGATCATAGAGGTGGGGAATATTAACAACCTGTCATCCCAGTTTAACTCTTATCAAAAGATGATAGAAGATGACACATGGAAACACGCCTTGCTTAAATGGTCAGCAGCAGTGCATTAGCTTGCTCAACTTGTCATGTCAAAGAAAAATTGCGGTGGACAAGTTAAACAGGCAAGGAAGACTTTATTCAAGACTGTTGCAATAGGTCAACACTATTGAAATAGGGCAGAGAGATTGAACTCAAATCCACTGAAACAAAAGTCAGAGAGTTTTTCAGCACTGGGGTGAGCTATTGAAAAGTCCTGGAGAATGTTAGGGGGAGGCTGGCAATGTGATTAGGTCAGCTATGTTTGCTAATTGGCACTTATCTAAGTTAGGCTCCTAGCATCGTACAGAAACTGGGCTATAGGGATGCTTTCTTTCTTTTTTTATTTTTATTAAAGTATCATTGATATACACTCTTATGAAGGTTTCAAAAGAAAAACAATGTGGTTACTACATTCACCCATATTATCAGGTCCACCCCATACCCCATTGCAGTCACTGTCCATCAGTGTAGTAAGATGCCACAGAGTCACTACTTGTCTTCTCGGCGCTACATGGTCTTCCCCATGATCCCCCACACACCCATGTGTACTAATCATAATGCCCTTCAAACCCCTTCTCCCTCCTTCCCCAACCCCTCCCATAGTCCCTTCTCAGAGTCTGTGAGTCTGCTGCTGCTTTTGTTCCTTCAGTTTTGCTTTGTTGTTATAATCCACAAATGAGGGAAATTGTTTGGTATTTGTCTTTCTCTGCCTGACTTATTGCACTGAGCATAATACCCTCTAGCAACATCCATGTTGTTGCAAATGGTAGGATCAGTTTTCTTCTTACGGCTGAATAATATTCCATTGTGTACACGTTCATCTTCTTTATCCATTCACCTACTGATGGACACTTAGGTTGCTTCCATATCTTGGCTATTGTAAATAGTGCTGCAATAAACATAGGGGTGCATATGTTTTTGGAATCTGAGAAATTGTTCTCTTTGGGTAAATTCTTAGGAGTGGAATTGCTGGGTCAAAGGGTATTTCTCTTTTTAGTTTTTTGAGGAACCTCCATATTGCTTTCCACAATGGTTGAATTAGCTTACGCTCCCACCGGCAGCGTTCCCCTTTCTCTGCATCCTTGCCAGATTTGTTGTTCCTAGTCTTTTCGATGTTGGCCATCCTAACTGGTGTGAGGTGATATCTCATTGTGGTTTTAATTTGCATTTCCCTGATATTAGCATTGTGGAGCATCTTTTCATGTGCCTGTTGGACATCTGAATTTCCTCTTTGGAGAATTGTCTGTTCATATCCTCTGCTGAATTTTTAATTGAGTTATTTGCTTTTACATTGTTGAGGCATGTGAGTACTTTACATATTTTGGATGTTAACCACTTGTCAGATATGTCATTTACAAATATATTCTCCCATACTGTAGGATGCCTTTTTGTTTTGCTGATGGTGTCCTTTGCTGTACAGAAGCCTTTTAGCTTGATGTAGTACCATTTGTTCATTTTTGCTTTTGTTCCCCTTGCCCAAGGAGATGCATTCAGAAAAATTTGCTCATGTTTATATTAGGAGATATTGCCTAGGTTTTCTTCTAAGAGTTTTATGGTTTCATGATTTACATTCAAGCCTTTGATCCACGCTGAGTTTACTTCTGCGTATGGGGTTAGACAATAGCCCAGTTTCATTCTCTCGCATGTACCTGTCCAGTTTTGCCAACACCAGTTGTTGAAGAGGCTGTCATTTCCCCATTATATATCCATGGCTCCTTTATCATATATTAATTGACCATACATGCCTGGGTTTATATCTGAGATCTCTAGTCTGTTGCATTGGTCTATAGGTCTGTTTTTGTGCCAGTACCAAATTGTTTTGATTATTGTGGCTTTTTAGTAGTGCTTGAAGTCGGGAAGCATAATCCCCCCAGCTTTATTCTTCCTTCTCAGGATTTCTTTGGCTATTCAGGGTTTTTTGTGGTTTCATGTGAATTCTAGAACTATTTGCTCTAGTTCATTGAAGAATGCTGTTGGTATTTTGATAGGGATTGCATTGAATTTGTACACTGTTTTAGGAAGGATGGCCAATTTGACAATATTAATTCTTCCTACCTATGAGCACAGGACGTATTTCCATTTATTGGTATCTTTGATTTCTCTCATGAGTGTCTTGTAGTTTTCAGGTTATAGGTCTTTCACTTCCTTCGTTAGGTTTATTCCTAGGTATTTTTTTTTTTTTTTGGTATTGTTAATGTAAAATCACTCAAACAACACTATGGTTACTACACTGCCTATTATCAAGTCCCCCCCACATACCCCACTACAGTCACTGTCCATCAGTAAGATGCTATAGAATGATTACTTGTTTTCTCTATAAATATTGCCTTCCCTGTGCTCCCCCCGCTACATTATGTGTGCTAATCGTAATGCCCCTTATTCCCATTCTCCCTCCCTTCCCACCCATCCTCCACAGTCCCTTTCCCTTAGTCCATTCTTGGGTTTTGTGAGTCTGCTGCTGTTTTATTCCTTCATTTCTTTGTTCTTATACTCCACAGATGAGTGAAATCATTTGATACTTGTCTGTCTCTGCCTGGCTTATTTCACTGAGCATAATACCATCAAGCTCCATCCATGTTGTTGCATATGGTAGGATTTGTTTTCTTCTTATGGAGGAATAATATTCCATTGTGTATATGTACCACATCTTCTTTATCCATTCATCTACTGATGGACACTTAGGTTGCTTCCACTTCTTGGCTATTGTAAATAGTGCTGCAATAGACATAGAGGTGCATCTGTCTTTTTGAAAGTGGGATTGTGCATTCTTAGGGTAAATTCCTAGGAGTGGAATTCCTGGGTCAAATGGTATTTCTATTTTGAGTTTTTTGAGGAACCTCCATAATGCTTTCCACAATGGATGAACAAGTTTACATTCGCACCTGCAATGTAGGAGGGTTCCCCTTTCTCCACATCCTCACCAACATTTGTTGTTGTTTGTCTTTTGGATGGCGGCCATCCTAACTGGTGTGAGGTGATACCTCATTGTGGTTTTAATTTTCATTTCTCTGATGACTAGTGATATGGAGCATCTTTTCATGTGCCTCATTGCCATCTGAATTTCTTCTTTTGAGAAGTTTCTGTTCAGCTCTTCTGCCCATTTTTTAATTGGCTTATTTGCTTTTTGCTTGTTGACGTATGTGAGCTCTTTATGTATTTTGGATGTCAACCTTTATCGGATATGTCATTTATGAATATATTCTCCCATACTGTAGGAAGTCTTTTTGCTCTACTGATGGTGTCCTTTGTTGTACAGAGCTTTTTAGTTTGATATAGTCTCATTGCATGAAATACATTCAGGTCTTTCGTCCATTTTGAGTTTGCTTTTGTGTATGCAGTTAGACAGTAATGCAGTTTCATTCTCTTACATGCAGCTGTCCAGTTTTGCCAACACTAGCTGTTGAAGAGGCTGTCATTTCCCCATTGCATATCCATGGCTCCTTTATCATATATTAACTGACCATATATGTTTGGGTTTATATCTGGGCTCTCTAGTCTGTTCCATTGGTCTATGGTTCTGTTCTTGACCAGTACCAAATTGTCTTGATTACTGTGGTTTGTAGTTGAGCTTGAAGTCATTGAGGCATAATTCCCCCTGCTTTATTCTTCCTTCTCAGGATAGCTTTGGCTATTCAGGGTCTTTTTGTGGTTCCATATGAATTTTATAACTATTTGCTGTAGTTCATTGAAGAATGTTGTTGGTATTTTGATAGGGATTGCACTGAATCTTTAGATTGCTTTAGGCAGGATAGCCATTTTGACAATATTAATTCTTCCTAGCCAAGAGCATGAGACGACTTTCCATTAATTAGTGTCCTCTTTAATTTCTCCTAAGAGTGTCTTGTAGTTTTCAGGGTATAGCTGCTTCACATCCTTAGTTAGGTTTATTTGTAGGTATTTTATTCTTTTTGATGCCATTGGGAATGGAATTGTTTTCATGATTTTTCTTTCTGCTAGTTCACCATAAGTGTATAGGAATGCAACAGATTTCTGTGTATTAATCTGTATCCTGCAACTTTGTTGAATTCAGATATTAGATCTAGCAGTTTTGGAGTGGATTCTTTAGGGTTTTTTATGTACACTATTATGTCATCTGCAAGCAAGGACAATTTGACTTCTTCTTTACCAATCTGGATACCTTTTATTTCTTTGTGTTGTCTGATTGCCATGGCTAGGACCTCCAGAACTATGTTGAATAAAAGTGGGGTGAGTGGGCATCCTTGTCTTGTTTCTGATCTTCAAGGAAATGCTTTCAGCTTCTTGCTGTTAAGTATAATGTTAGCTGTGGGTTTGTCCTATATTGCCTTTATTATGTTGAGGTACTTGCCCTCTATACCCATTTTGTTGAGAGGTTTTATCATGAATGGATGTTGAATTTTGTCAAATGCTTTTTCAGCATCTATGGAGATAATCATGTGGTTTTGTCCTTCTTTTTGTTGATGTAGTAGATGGTGTTGATGGATATTTGAATTGGACCATTCTTGCATCCCTGGGATGAATGCCACATGATCATGAAGGATGATCTTTTTGATGTATTTTTGAATTCAGTTTGCTAATATTTTGTTGAGTATTTTTGCATCTACGTTCATCAGGGATATTGGTCTGTAGTTTTCTTTTTTTGTGGTGTCTTTGCCTGGTTTTGGTATTAGAGTGATGTTGGCCTCGTAGAATGAGTTTGGGAGTATTCCCTCCTCTTGTACTTTTTGGAAAACTTTAAGGAGGATGGGTATTAGGTCTTCACTAAATGTTTCATAAAATTCAGCAGTGAAACCATCTGGTCCAGGTGTTTTGTGCTTAGGTAGTTTTTTGATTACCAATTTAATTTCTTTGCTGGTAATTAGTCTATTCAGATTTTCTGTTTATACCTGGGTCAGCCTTGGAAGGTTGTGTTTTCTAAAAAATTGTCCATTTCTTCTAGGTTATCCATTTTGTTACCATATAATTTTTCATAGTATTCTCTCATAATTGTTTGTATTTCTGTGGTGTCTGTAGTGAATTTTCCTTGCTCATTTCTGATTCTGTTTATGTGGGTAGATTCTCTTTTTTTCTTGATAAGTCTGACTAGGTGTTTATCTATTTTGTTTATTTTCTCAAAGAGCCAGCTCCTGCTTTCCCTGATTCTTTCTATTGTTTTATTCTTCTCAATTTTATTTATTTCTTCTTTAATCATTATTATGTCTCTCCTTCTACTGACTTTGGGCCTCATTTGTTCTTCCTTTTCTAGTTTCATTAATTGTTAGTTTAGACTATTCATTTGGGATTGTTCTTCTTTCCTGAGGTAGGCCTGTATGCAATATATTTCCCTCTTAACACAGCCTTCCCTGCGTCCCACAGATTTTGCGGTGTTGAATTATTGTTGTTATTTGTCTCCATATATTGCTTGATATCTGTTTGTATTTGGTCATTGATCCATTGATTATTTAGGAGCATGTTATTAAGCCTCCATGTGTTTGTGGGCTTTTTTGTTTTCTTTGTGTAATTTATTTCTAGTTTCATTCCTTTGTGATCTGAGAGGCTGGTTGGCAAAATTTAAATCTTTTTGAATTTACTGAGGTTCTTTCTGTGGCTTAGTATATGATCTATTCTTGAAAATGTTCCATGTGCACTTGAGAAGATTGTGTATCCTATTGCTTTTGGATGGAGTGTTCTGTAGATGTCCGTTAGGTCCATCTGTTCTAATATGTTGTTTAGTGCCTCTGTCTCTTTATTTATTTTCTATCTGGTTGGTCTGTCCTTCAGAGTGAGTGGTGTGTTGAAGTCTCCCTAAATTAATGCATTGCATTCTATTTCCCTCTTTAATTCTGTTAGTATTTGTTTCACATATGTGGGTGATCCTGTATTGGGTGCATAGATATTTATAATAGTTATATCCTCTTGTTGGACTAACCGTTTTATCATTATGTAATGTCCTTCTGTGTCTCTTGTTACTTTCTTTGTTTTGAAGTCTATTTTGTCTGATACAAGTACTGCCACTCCTGTTTTTTTCTCACTATTAGTTGCATGAAATATCTTTTTCCATCCCTTTCCTTTCAGTCTGTGTATGTCTTTGGGTTTGAAGTGAGTCTCTTGTAGGCAGCATATAGATGGGTCTTGTTTTTTATGCATTCAGTAACTCTATGTCTTTTGATTGGTACATTCATACCATTTACATTTAGGGTGATTATCGATAGGTATGTACTTATTGGCATTGCTGGCTTTAGATTTGTGGTCACCAAAGGTTCAAGGTAATTCCCTTACTATCTAACAGTCTAATTTAACTCACTTTGTATGCTATTACAAAGACAACCTAAAGCTTCTTTTTTTTTCCTCCTTTTTCTTTGTCCTCCATTCTTTGTATGTTATGACTCATATTCTGTACTCTTTGTCTAGCCCTTGGGTGACATCTATTTAGTGTTAGGAATACTTCCATGTATAGGAATCCCTCCAAAATGCACTGTAGAGGTGGTTCGTGGGAGGTAAATTCTCTCAGTTTTTGCTTCTGTGAAAATTGTTTAATCCCTCCTTCAAATTTAAATGATAACCTTGCTGGGTAGAGTATTCTTGGTTCAAGGCCCTTCTGCTTCATTGCATTAAATACATCATACCACTTCCTTCTGGCCTGTACCATTTCTGTTGAGAAGTCTGATGATAGCCTGATGGGTTTTTCTTTGTATGTGATCTTTTTTCTCTTTCTAGCTGCTTTTAAAAATCTGTCTTTATCCTTGATCTTTGCCATTTTAATTATTGTATGTCTTGATGTTGTCTTCCTTGGGTCCCTGTGTTAGGAGATCTGTGGACCTCCATGGCTTGAGAGTCTATCTCCTTCCCCAGATTGGGGACGTTTTCAGCAATTACTCCTCAATCACACTTTCTATCCCTTTTTCTCTCTCTTCTTCTTCTGGCACCTATATAATGAGAATATTGTTCCACTTAGATTGGTCACACAGTTCTCTCAATATTCTCTCATTCTTAGAGATTTTTTTCTCTCTGTGACTCAGCTCCTTTGTGTTCCTCTTCTCTAATTTCTATTCCATGTACAGTCTCTTTTAATACATCTAATCTTTTTTAAAGTCTCTCCATTGTATGTTTCATTTCAGATATGGAATTTCTTAATGATTGAATCTCTGACTTAAATTCATTCCTGAGCTCTTGAATATTTTTCTGTACCTCCATAAGCATGTTTATAATTTTTATTTTGAACTCTGTTTCAGGAAGATTGGTGAGTTCAGTTTCATTTTTCCCTCTTTCTGGGGTTTGTGAGATTTTGATCTGAACCATGTTCTTTTGACGTTTCATATTTCTGTGTGGTGCCCACTAGTGTGTAGAAACTCCAATCTCTGGTGCTTCTCAGCTCCTAGAGTGAGGTTGGGGGTCGTACGGAAGTGGAGCTGGTGCCTCGGGAGAGGAAAGATGTGTTTCCTGATTCCCGTCTGTGGTGCCTGTCTCTAGTGTCAAAGCCATGGGCCAAGCACACACGTGTAAGCTTCTGTGCTTTGCGTCTCTAACTGTTGTAGGCAGGGCCTCCGTCTGGATGGTCTGACGCAGGCACAGTGACTACCGGTTTGCAAACAGGTGCCTACGGGCCAGTAGGAAGGCTTGGCAGGCTGTATGTCACAGTGGGGGGCCTTGGAGCTGAGTAGGCAGCCAGGGGGATGGAGCCCCTGAAGCTCTTCAAAGTTCCCAACCAGCTGGGCAGAGCATGCCCAGACAATCTCATCCAGCTCTCCCTTTTCCCGTGCTGCAAGCTCCATGCAAACCCCACTCCTTCTGCCGCCCTCTCACTCCTAGGAACCCTTTCAGACTGCCCGCCCTTCCTCTGACACAGAGTGGCCAGGTGTGAAACCGTTCCTCCACCAACGGCCGTAATGTCAGTCTCCCGGGCCCTCTGCCTCTCTGAGCTCCCCATCATCGTGCGCACCACACAGATCTCCAGGGCTAGGTGTTCAGCAGTCCCAGGCTTCCACCCCCTCCCCCATTCCATTTCTCTTCCTCCTGCCAGTGATCTGGGTGGGGGAGGGCTTGGGTCCCACCAGATTAAGGCTTTTGTATGTTACCCTGTTTCCTTAGGTCTGCTCTGGTTGTGAGGTCTGTATGCAGTCTGGTTCAGCCTTCATTCTTCTTGCTGTTTTAGGGTTAGTTGTATTAATTAACTATATTTTTGTACTTTTTATGGTTTTGGGTGGCGTTCTCCATGTCACCTCTCATGCCGCCATCTTGAATCTCCTCTATTCCTAGGTATTTTATTCCTTTTGATACAACTGTGAATGGAATTGTTTTCCTGATTTCTCTTTCTTCTAGTTCATCATTAGTGTATGGGAATGCAACAGATTTCTGTGTATTAATTTGGTATCCTGCAATTTTGCTGAATTCAGATATTAGATATAGTAGTTTTGGAGTGGATTCTTTAGGGTTTTTTATGTCCACTATCATGTCTTCTGCAAACAGTGACAGTTCAACTTCTTCTTTACCAGTATGGATGCCTTTTATTCCTTCTGTTGTCTGATTGCCATGGCTAGAACCTCCAGAGCTATGTTGAATAAAAGTGGTGAGTGTGGGCATCCTTGTCTTGTTCCTGATCTTAAAGGAAAACTTTCAGCTTCTTGCTGTTAAGTATGATGTTGGCTGTGGGTTTTTCATATATGGCTTTTATTATGTTGAGGTACTTACCCTGTATATCCAATTTGTTGAGAGTTTTTATCATGAATGGATGTTGAATTTTGTAGAATACTTTTTCAGCGTCTATGGTGATGATCATATGGATTTTGCCCTTTTTATTGATGTAGTGGATGATGTTGATGAATTTTCTAATATTGTACCATCCTTTCATCCCTGGAATAAATCCTACTTGATCATGATGTATGAACTTTTTGATGTATTTTTGAATTCATTTTGCTAATATTATTTTGAATATTTTTGCATCTATGTTCATGAGGTATATTGGTCTGTAGTTTTGTTTTTTAGTCTTGTCTTTGCCTGGTTTTGGTATTAGAGTGATCCTGTCCTCATAGAATGAGTTTGAAGTGTTCCCTTCTTTTCTACTTTTTGGAAAACTTTAAGGAGTATGGATATTAAGTCTCCACTAAATTTTGATTAATTTCAGTGGTGAACCCATCTGGTCCAAGGGTTTTGTTCTTAGGTAGTTTTTGATTATCAGTCCAATTTTGTTGCTGGTAAATTGGTCTGTTCAGATATTCTGTTTCTTCCTGGGTCAGCCTTGGAAGGTTATATTTATGTAGAAGGTTTTTCATTTCTTCCAGGTTATCCAGTTTGTTAGCATATAATTTTTCATTGTATTCTCTAATAATTCTTTGCATTTCTGTGCCATCAGTAGTGATTTTTCCTTACTCATTTCTTATTCTGTTATGTGTGTAGACTCTCTTTTTTTCTTGGTAAGTCTTGTGAGGGGTTTATCTATTTTGTTTATTTTCTTGAAGAACTAGCTCTTGCTTTCATTGATTCTTTCTATTGTTTTATTCTTCTCGATTTTATTTATTTATGCTCTAATCTTTATTATGTCCTTCCTTCTACTGACTTTGGGCCTCATTTGTTCTTCTTTTTCTAGTTTCATTAATTGTGAGTTTAGACTATTCATATTGGACTGTTGTTCTTTCCTGGTGTTGGCCTGTATTGTAATATACTTCCCTCTTAGCACAGCCTTTGCTGCGTTCCCAGATTTTGTGGTGTTGAGTTACTGTTGTCGTTTGTGTCCATATATTGCTTGATCTCTGTTTTTCTTTGGTCATTGATCCATTGGTTATTTTGGAGCATGTTGTGAAGACTCCATGTGTTTGTGGGCTTTTTTGTTTTCTTTGCGTAATTTCTAGTTTCATGCATTTGTACATTTTCAATCTTTTTAAATTTATTGAGGCTCTTTTCGTGGCTTAGTATATGATCTATTCTGGAAAATGTTCCAGGTGCACTTGAGAAAAATGTGTATCCTGTTGCTTTTGGGTAGAGTGTTCTATAGATGTCTGTTAGGTCCATCTGTTATAATGAATTTTTCAGTGCCTCTGTCTCTTTACTTATTTTCTGTCTAGTTGATCTGTCCTTTGGAGTAAGTGGTGTGTTGAAGACTCCCAAAATGAATGCATTGCATTCTGTTTCCCCCTTTAATTCTGTTAGTATTTTTTTCCCATATGTAGATGCTCCTGTGTTGGGTGCATAGATATTTATAATGGTTATATCATCTTGTTGGACTGACCCCTTTATCATTATATAATGTCCTTCTTTGTCTCTTGTGACTTTCTTTGTTTTGAAGTCTATTTTGTCTGATACAAGTATTGTAACTCTTGAGTTTTTCTCCCTATTAGTTGCATGAAATATCTTTTTCCATCACTTCACTTTTAGTCTGTGTAGGTCTTTGGGTTTGAAGTGAGTGTCTTGTAGGCAGCATATAGGTGGGTCTTGTTTTTTATCCATTCAGTGACTGTATGTCTTTTGATTGGTGCATTCAGACCATTTACTTTTATGATGATTATCAATAGGTATATACTTATTGGCATTGCAGGCTTTAGATTCATGGTTACCAAAGGTTCAAGGGTAACTTCCTTACTATCAGTCTTATTTAACTCACTTAGTATGCTATTACAAACACAATCTAAAGATTATTTTTATTTTCTTCCTCCTCCATTCTTTATATGTTAGGTATTATATTCTGTACTCTTTATCCCTTGACTGTCTTTGTGGTAGTTGTTTTGATTTTACATTTGCTAATAATTAACTGTTCTACTTTTTTTACTGTGGTTTTATTTTCTCTGGTGACAGCTATTTAGACTTAGGCCCACTTCTATCTAGAGCAATTTCTTTAAAATTCACTGTAAAGAAGGTTTGTGGGAGGTAAATTCCTTCAACTTTTGATTATTTGGGAATTGTTTAACCACTCCTTCAAGTTTAAATGATAATCTTGCTGGGTGGAGTATTCTTGGCTCAAGGTCCTTTTGTTTCATTGCAGTGAATATATCATGACACTCCTTTCTGGCCTTTAAAGTTTCTGCTGAGAAGTCTGATGATAACCTGATGGGTTTTCAATTGTAGGTGATCTTTTTTCTCTTTCTGGCTTCTTCTAATACTCTCTTCTTGTCCTTGATCTTTGCCATATTAATTATTATATGTCTTAGTGCTGTCCTTGGGTCTCTTGTGTTGGGAGATCTGTGCACCCCCATGGCCTGAGAGACTATCTCCTTCCCCAGATTGTGGAAGTTTTCAGCAATTACCTCCTCAAAGACACTTTCTGTCCCTTTTTCTCTTTTTTTTCTTCTGGTACCCCTATAATATGAATATTGTTTCATTTGGGTTAGTCACACCATTCTCTCAATATTCTTTCATTCTTTGAGATACTTTTTTTCTCTCTATACCTGTTTCTTTGTATTCCTTTTCTCTAATTTCTATTCCATTTACCATATCCTCTACTACATGCAATCTGCTTTTAAATCCCTCCATTGTATGTTTCATTTCAGATATTGTATTCCTTAATGATTGAATCTCACTATTGAATTTTCCCCAGAATTCTTGAATATTTTTCTGTTCCTACATGAGCATATTTATGATTTTTATTGTGAAATCTCTTTCAGGAAGATTGATGAGTTCAGTTTCACTTGGTCCTTTTTCTGTTGTTTGTGTGATTTTGGTTGGAACCATGTTCCTTTAGTGTTTCATATTTGTATGTGGCACCCTCTAGTGCCCTGATGCTCTACTCTCTGGAGCTGCTCAGCCTCTGGAGCATCTTGGGTGTTGCAGGGGAGTGGTGCTGACACTGTGGGGGAAAAAGAGGTGTTTCCTGCTTCCTGGCTGTTGTGCCTGTCTCATCCTCCAGAACCAGTGGCCCGAGCCCACAGATGTAAGCCTCTATGCCTTGAATTTGTAGTTTCCATAAGAGGGTCCTTCCTCTGGGTGACCTGATGGCAGGGCAGGTGCTGCTGGTTTGCAAGCTGGTGCCAGATGGGAGAAAGGCGCAGTAGGCTGCTTATAACACTGGGGGGCCTCCGAGCTCTGTAACCAGCCAGGGGATGGAGTACATGAAGCTCCTGAAAGTCCCCATTCTGCTAGGCAGAGTGTGCCGGGACAATTTTGTCCACCTGTCCATTTTACTGAGCAACAAACTCTGTGCAATCCTTGCCCCTTTAGCAGCCCTCTCGCTGTTAGGAAGTCTGTCAGACTGCCCTCCTTTCTTTTGTCAGATGTGGATCCCTGTTTTCCACAAGCAGCTGGAGTCTCAGTCCCTCCAGGTATTCCACCTTTCTTAGCTTTCCTACCCCACTAATCTCCAGAGCACCATGCATTATAGGTTCGTGTTCCCAGAGCAGATCTCCGGGGCTTGGTTCAGCAGTCTTAGGCTTCCACACCCTCCCCATTCCATTTCTCTTTCTCCCACCAGTGAGCTGATGTGGGGGAAGGGCTTGGGCCGGATCACAACTTTGGTATGTTACCCTGTTTTGTGAGGTGTGTTCTTTTCTCCAGGTGTATGCATTCTGGTGCAGCCTCCTTTCCTGTTGCTTTTTCAATATTAGTTGTATTAACTATATTTTCATATTATATGTGGTTTTGGGAGGAAGCCTCTGTCTCACATCTCATGCCACCTTCTTTAGTCCTGGATGCTGTCTTTCTTAATGTTTACATTTCAAAGGGATGGCTCTCAGGTCCTTGAGAAAAGACATCCTGGGTTGTAAAACTGGCAAGAGGCTTAAGATGATTTAATCTCAAAGAGGCAGAGAAAAAGTTTACAACTGCAAGTTTTCCAAAGTAAATGTTCCAAGGAAAGGGAGGTCAGGGGTCTATAGTCAGGAAGAGAACTTTTTAAAGTTTAGCTGAGTTCAGGGGAATTTAACATTGTCTTACTGAGTCACTAGAATCAGATATTTAATAAGACTGTCCTGTAGTCAAGAATATTTCTTTCTATCCTCCCAGCTCTTGACTGATTCCATGAAAGGCATTATTTGAGGTAGGTATTGATTTTATTAAGGAGATTAATTGTATGTCTGGGATCTGAATACATACATACATATATATATATCACATATAGATGCATAATAATATGCATATATATCTCCATTTTTATTTTTATTTATTTGTCTTTGAATTAGTAATCTCTGTTAGGAAAAGAGCTGTCTACCCTGTTGGAGCAGCAATTCTTTTGTAAATTAAATGCCAGTTCTTATCTGAAAACATTACTTTTATGTTGAAAGACTTCATTCAATATCTTCTGTTTAATTGTAATTATTCTAGAATCTGATATTTTAAACATTTATAATTATTAAAGCTCTTATTATTCACTTACCATTTTTACCACTGATTTTTATTGAACATGATGCTTAATTGGAAAGAGGAAGGTGGTGTCACATAGATCTAATTTATTCCACTTATCAAGTAACATGACATAAGGCTTGGAAAGTACATTTGAGAAGAGGAAGTGATAAAGCATTGTGAAGGAATGGTTAATATTGACTATGGATGGAAAGAAAGGCTTCCAGGAAGAGGCAGCATTTAAGTGGGTCTTGAAGAATGACAAGATTTTGATAGCTGGGAGAGAAAAAAGCAGCCCTGATTTGGGTGCCTATCAGCAAGAATAAAAGATATGAATTTATATAAGGTGCTCAAGGAGCAGTGAGTAGTTGGATGAAGACTAGGTTTGGAAAGTATGCCTTTCAGATGATCATAGACAGCTTTCTGTACTATGCTGGGGAATTCTGATTTAATTTTTTTGAGAGTAAGAAAGAACTGAATATTTTTGAAAATTGAAATGGCAGAAAATCTATTTTAAGAAGCTGATGACAGAAACGTGGATTCCTGGAAAGTGCTTGGGGAGTTTAGAGGCAGTGGGGACACAGAGGGAGCTATGCACAAGATTTCATCTCAAAGGAACAGAGAAAAAATTTACAACTGCAAGTTTGCCAAAGTAAATGATCGAAGGAAAGGGAGGTCAGGGGTTTGTAGTCTGGAAGAAAACTGTTGAAAGTTTAGTCAAGCTGAGGAGAATGTTAAGGTGGTCTTACATTCACTTTACAACACAGAGGAGTTGGCAAGTTCATATTTATGTTTAGAAAGATCATCTAATTGTTGAATGGTAAGAAACAATACTGTTGCCATAATCCAAACAAGAGATAGAATAGATTTATGTTAAGGCAATGCAAATGAAAAGGAGAGAATAAGGAATTATGACACAAGACTTGATAGCCAATTGTGTATGATGGTGTGGAAGAGATAAGCATAACAGTAAATAAGAACCTTCAAGCATTTCTTCTTTAGGCAAATGTGATACCACTAACCCACACTGTGAATGCAGATATTAGAGGAAGAGCAGAGATTTTTTTCCTTTGTGATTTCATTGTTAACTGGTTTTGGATATGACAGAGTGAATGAGGTTGGTGTTTGTCAGGTGAAGTGTGAGATAACCCAGAACGCTCATGTACACGAAAAGGATCAATGCCATCTTGTCAAGGTAACCAAGGGTGGAAAACTGATGCACAGTATTTAAGATATGTGAAGAAGAGTAGGAATTATTATAAGAGGTCAAATATGAATATTTGAAGAAGTAGGAAAAAGAAGACAGAATGGTTTCTAGAAGCCAAAAAAGGAAAAAAAGTTTCATGGATGACAGGAAGATAATAATAGCAGAGGTTGAATAAAATGATTTTGAAAATATGCCATTGTAGTTTTTAGTCAAGGGATCATTGGGGATATTTGGGAAGCAGTTTTACTGAACTGGAGAGAATTAAATATAAAATGTATTGGGAGTAAATATAATTGAGAAAGTGGACACAATAAAGTAAACTACTCTTTCAAGAAGGGTTTTAGTAAATTAAAGGAAGGTAAAGAAGAAATTAAGGGTGATAGTGGGGCAACAGAAGAGTCTTATTTATTTGAGTTTGTTTGAGAGAAACTTGAGTTTGTTTCAGGCAGAGGAAAAGCACCAGGAAAGAAAAGCACCAGGAAAGAATTCGGACAGTTCAATCTATTGGCTTATCATAGTCAGAAAGAAGAACTCAACATTTCCTAAAAATTGCTTTGAAAGCTATATTCTAATATTCAAGTGGAAAATAATAAACACTGTCATTATTTGCAGATGGCATAATATTATACATAGAAATCCCTAAAGAATCCACTCAAAAACTGCTAGAACTAATAAATGAATTCAGCAAAGTTGTAGGATACAAAATTAATACACAGAAATCCATTGCATGCCTATATACTAACAATGAACTAGCAGAAAGAGAAATCAGGAAAACAACTCCATTTATAATTGCATCAAAAAGAATAAAATGCCTAGGAATAAGACTAATCAAGGAAGTGAAAGACCTATACTCTGAAAACTTCAAGACACTCATGAGAGAAATTAAAGAAGACACAAATAAATGGAAATCTGGCCCATTCTCATGGATAGGAAGAATTAATATTGTCAAAATGGTCATCCTGCCCAAATCAATTTATAGATCCAATGCAATCCTTATCAAAATACCAAAAGCATTCTTCAATGAAGTAGAAAAAGTATTTCTCAAATTCATATGGAACCACAAAAGACCCCAAATAGCCAAAGAAATCCTGAGAAAGAAGAACAAAGTTGGGGGGATTACACTCCCTGATTTCAAGGTCTACTACAAAGCCACAGTAATTAAAACGATTTAGTACTTACACAAGAACAGACCCATAGATCAATGGAATAGAATAGAGAGCCCAGATATAAACCCATGGATATATGGTCAATTAAAATATTATAAAGGAGCCACAAATATACAATAGAGAAAAGACAGCCTCTTCAACAACTGGTGTTGGGAAAACTGGACAACTACCTGCAAGAGAATGAAACTGGATTACTGTCTAACTCCATACACAAAAGTAAACTTGAAATGGATAAAAGACCTGAATGTAAGTCATGAAATTATAAAATTCTTAGAAGAAAACATAGGCAAAAATCTCCTGAATATAAGCATGAACAATTTTTTCCTGTACACATCTCCTTGGGCAAGGGAAACAAAATCAAATATGAACAAGTGGGACTACATCAAACTAAAAAGCTTCTGTACAGCAAAGGACACCATCAGCAGAACAAAAAGGCACCATACAATATAGAAGAATATATCTGTAAATGACTCATCTGATAAGGGATTAATATCCAAAATATATAAAGAACTCACATGCTTCAACACCCCAAAAAAGAAGTAACTTGATTAAGAAATGGTCAGAGGACCAGAACAGACACTTTTCCAAAGAAGAAATACAAATGACCAACAGGACATCAAAAGATGCTCCACATAACTAATCATCAGGGAAATGAAAATTAAAACCACAATGAGATATCACCTCACATGAGTTAGAATGGCCACTGTCCAAAAGATAAGTAACAACAAATGCTAGAGAGGATGTGGAAAAATAGGAAACCTCCTACACTGTTGGTGGGAATACAAATTGGTGCAACCTCTCTGGAAAGCAATATGGAGGCTCCTCAAAAAGCTGAAAACAGGACTAGTTTCCAGGAAGATGGCGGCGTGAGCAGGGTGGCAGAAATCTCCTCCCAAAACAATATATATCTGAAAACACAGCAAATACAACTATTCCTAAAAGAGAGACCAGAATACACAGGAAAGTGCACAGTGTGCAGCTATACCTGAGAGGACATGGCACCCCATGAGGCGGGTAAGATACGGAGCCGCGACCCAGCTGGACCCAAGCACTCACCCACACCAGTGCACTGGTGGGAGGAGAGGATTCAGAGCAGGGAGGGAGTGTAAGTACACCCCGTGAAATAACCTGCCCTGGTGATCTGGGCGGGGAGTGCTGACACACATTGTGCGGTGTAGCAGAGATTGGAGAGACAGAGGGTGCAGGATCTGAGTGGGGAACGTGCCAGGGTATGTGCAGCCAGCTCCCGGGAAGGGGAAAAAAAAAAAGAAAAGTGCGCACTTTTATCAGCAGTCTTAAAGAGACAGGAGCACAGCGGAGGAGCCGGATCATCCTGGCAGACTCAGCCCATCAGGCTGGGAGTCCTGGGGAGTTTCAGACCCCTTAGCTGGCGACGGGGAAAGGCTGGCCGCTCTTAGACTTCTCACAGAGATCAACAGCCTCCCATTCGTTCCCACCCCGGACAGAGCTATAAAGGGCCCTGTGGAGCACATGGCCACAGCTGCAGAATAGTGGAGAAACAGCGCCACCTACAGCACCCTCACAGAATCTACTCCCGGTGGGCATTTTTTATTTTCTTTTTTTGTATTGTTCTGTTTTTTGTTTCGTTTTCTTTCGTTTTTTGTTTCTTCTTTTCTTTCTTTTTTCTTTTTTTTTTTTAAAGTCTTAAAGAACCCAACTGACATACGTGGCAACTACCAGCGACCACTTCTATAGCCATGAAACGACAGAGAAATAAGGTCCAGACTAAAATCAACTGGACAACCCCAGAGAGGGAGCCTGAAGGGATGGAAATGCACAGTCTTCCTAAAAAAGAATTCAGAATAAAAGTCATAACCATGCTGATGGACCTACAGAGAAATGTGCAAGAACTGAGGAAGGAAGGGAGGGAAGTGAGGAAAGACAATGCAGAAATCAGACAAGCGATCGACGGGCTTAACAGCAGACTGGATGAGATACAAGAAACTATTAATGGAATAGAAATCAGAAAAAATGAATACAGAGAAGCTGAGGCAGAGAGAGATAAAAGGATCTATAGGAATGAAAGAATATTAAGAGAACTGTGTGACCAAACCAAATGGAACAATATTCACATTAGAGGAGTACCAGAAGAAGAAGAGAGAGAAAAAGGGATAGAAAGTGTCTTTGAAGAAATAATTGCTGAAAACTTTCCCATGCAGGGGAAGGAAATAGTCTCGCAACCCACGGAAGCCCACAGATCTCCCAACACAAGGGATCCAAGGAAGACAAAACCAAGACACATAATAATTAAAACGGCAAAGATCAAAGATAAAGACAGAGTATTAAAGGCAGCTAGAGAGAGAAAAAAGATCACCTACAAAGGAAAACCCATTAGACTATCAACAGACTTCTCAACAGAAACCTTACAGGTCAGAAGAGAATGGCATGATATATTTAACATAATGAAACAGAAGGGCCTTGAACCAAGAATATTGTATCCAGCACGATTATCATTTAAATATGATGGAGGGATTAAACAATTTGCAGACAAACGAAAGTTGAGAGTTTGCCTCTCATAAGCCACCACTACAGGATATCTTAAACGGACTGCTCTAGAAGGAAGAACCCCTAAGGCTAAAAAGGTGTCACCAGAGAAAATAAAATCATAGCAAAGAAAGCAGACCATCTAAATACTAACTAAAGGCAAAGAATAAAACACCTAGTTTATAAAAATGGATGGAAGAATAAGAAGGGAGAGAAATAAAGAAACATCAGACAGTGTTTACAATAACTTAACAAGAAAGCTAAGTTAGATTGTTAGATAGTAAAGGAGCAACCCTTGAAACTTTGGTAAGCACGAATCTAAAGCCAGCAATGGCAATAAGTAAATATCTATCAATAATCACCCTAAATGTAAATGGACTGAATGCACCAATCAAAAGACACAGAGTAACAGAATGGATAAAAAAGCAAGACCCATCCATATGCTGCTTACAAGAGACTCACATCAAACCCAAAGATATACAGAGACTAAAAGTGAAGAGATGGGAAAAGATATTTCATGCAGACAACAAGAAGAAAAAAACAGGTATGGCAGTACTTGTATCAGCCAAAATAGACTTCAAAACCAAGAAAGTAGCAAGCAATAAAGAAGGACATTACATAATGATAAAGGGGGTCAGTCCAACAAGAAGATATAACCATTATAAATATATATGCACCCAACAGAGGAACGCCAGCATATGTGAAAAAAATACTAACAGAATTAAAGGAGGAAATAGAAAGCAATGCATTCATCTTAGGAGACTTCAACACACCACTCACTCCAAAGGACAGATCAACCAGACAAAGAATAAGTAAAGACACAGAGGCACTGAACAACACACTAGAACAGATGGACCTAACAGACATCTACAGAACTCTGCACCCAAAAGCAGAAGGATACACATTCTTCTCAAGTGCACATGGAACATTTTCCAGAATAGACCATATACTAGGCCACAAAAAGAACCTCAGTAATTTCAAAAATATTGAAATCCTACCAACCCGCTTCTCAGATCACAAAGGTATAAAACTAGAAATAAATTTTAGAAAGAAATCAAAAAGGCTCACAAATACATGGAGACTGAACAACATTCTTCTAATTAATCAATGGGTAAATGACCAAATCAAGACAAAAATCAAAGAATATATGGAGATTAATGACAACAACAACACAAAGCCACAAGTTCTGTGGGAAGCAGCAGAGGCAGTTCTAAGAGGAAAGTATATTGCAATCCAGGCCTATTTAAGAGGAAAAACAATCCCAAATGAATAGTCTAAAGACACAATTACTGAAATTGGAAAAAGAAGAACAAATGAGGCCGAAAGTCCCCAGAAGGAGGGACATAATAAAGATCAGAGAAGAAATAAATAAAATTGAGAAGAACAAAACAATAGAAAAAAACCAATGAAACCAAGAGCTGGTTCTTTAAAAAAATAAACAAAATAGATAAACCCCTAGCCAGACTCATTAAGAGAAAAAGAGAATCTATACTCATAAACAGAATCAGAAATGTGAAAGGAAAAATCACAACGGACCCCACAGAAATACAATGAAGTATAAGAGAATATTATGAGAATCTATATAATAACAAGCTGGAAAACATAGAAGAAATGGACAACTTCTTAGAAAAATACAACCTTCCAAGACTGACCAAGCAAGAAACAGAAAATCTAAAGAGACCAATCACCAGCAACAAGATAGAATCGGTAATCAAATAACTACCCAAGAACAAAGCCCCTGGACGAGAAGGATTCACCTCTGAATTCTACTAGACATATACAGAAGAAATAACACTCATTCTCCTTAAAGTTTTTCAAAAAATAGAGGAGGAGGGAATACTTCCAAATTCATTCTATGAAGCCAGCATCACTCTAATACCAAAACCTGGCAGAGACCTCACCAAAAAAGGAAATTACAGACCAATATCCCTGATGAACGTAGATGCAAAAATACTCAACAAAATATTAGCAAACTGAATTCAAAAATAGATCAAGAGGATCATACACCATGATCAAGTGGGATTCATCACAGGGATGCAACGATGGTACAACATTTGAAAATCCATCAACATCATCCACCACATCAACAAAAAGAAGAACAAAAACCACATGATAATCTCCATAGATGCTGAGAAAGCATTTGAAAAAATTCAGCATCCATTCATGATTAAAACTCTCAACAAAATGGGTATAGAGGGCAAGTACCTCCACATCATAAAGGCCATATATGACAACCCACAGCTAACATCATACTTAACAGAGAGAAGCTGAAAGCTTTTCACCTAAGATCAGGAACAAGACAGGGATGCCCACTCTCTCCACTGTTATTCAACATAGTACTGGAGGTCCTAGCCATGGGAATCAGACAACACAAAGACATACAAGGCATCCAGATTGGTAAAGAAGAAGTCAAATTGTCACTATTTGCAGATGACATGATTATTGTACATAAAAAACCCTAAAGACTCCACTCCAAAACTAGAACTAATATCTGAATTCAGAAAGGGCAGGATACAAATTTAACACACAGAAATCTGTTGCTTTCCTATACACTAACAATGAACTAACAGAAAGAGAAATCAGAAAAACAATTCCATTCACAATTGCATCAAAAAGAATAAAATACCTAGGAATAAACGTAATGAAGGAAGTGAAAGACCTGTACTCTAAAAAAGTACAAGACACTCCTAAGAGAAATTAAAGAGGACACTAACAAATGGAAATGCATCCCATGCTCTTGGCTAGGAAGAATAAATATTGTCAAAATGGCTATACTACCTAAAGTAATCTACAGATTCAACACAATCCCTATCAAACTACCAACAGCTTTCTTCAATGAACTGGAACAAATAATTCTACAATTCATATGGAACCACAAAAGACCCCGAATAGCCAAAGCCATCCTGAGAAGGAGGAATAAAACAGGGGGAATTATGCTCCCTGACTTCAAGCTCTACTACAAAGCCACAGTAATCAAGACAATTTGGTATTGGCACAAAAACAGACCCACAGACCAGTGGAACAGAATAGAAAATCCAAACATTAACCCAAACATATACAGTCAATTAATATTTGATAAAGGAGCCTTGGATATACAATGGGGAGATGACAGCCTCTTCAGCAGCTGGTGTTGGAAAAACTAGACAGCTGCATGTAAGAGAATGAAACTGGACTACTGTCTAGCCCCATACACAAAGGTAAACTCAGGGTGGATCACAGACCTGAATGTAAGTCATGAAACCATAAAACTCTTAGAAAAAAACAGGCAAAAATCTCTTGGACATAAACATGAGCAACTTCTTCATGAACATATCTCTCTGGGCAAGGGAGACAAAAACAAAAATGAACAAGTGGGACTATATCAGGCAAAGGACACCATCAGTAGAACAAAAAGACATCCTACAGTATGGGAGAATATATTCATAAATGACGTATCTGATAAGGGGTTGACATCCAAAATATATAAAAAGTCATCCACCTTAACAAACAAAAAGCAAATAATCCATTTAAGAAATGGGCAGAGGACATGAATAGACACTTCTCCAAAGAAGAAATTCAAATGGCCAACAGGCACATGAAAAGATGCTCCACATCGCTAATTATCAGAGAAATGCAGATTGAAACCACAATGAGATATCACCTCACACCAGTGAGGATGGCCAACATCCAAAACACAAACAACAAATGTTGGTGAGGATGTGGAGAAAAGGGAACCCTCCTGCACTGCTGGTGGGAATGCAAATTAGTTCAGCCATTGTGGAAAGCAGTATGGAGGTTCCTCAAAAACTCAAAATAGAAATACTATTTGATCCAGGAATTACAATTCTATTAATTTACCCTAAGAATGCAGCAGCCCAGTTTGAAAAAGACATATGCACCCCTATGTTTTTTGCAGTACTATTTACAATAGCCAAGAAATGGAAGCCACCTAAGTGTCCATCAGTAGATGAATGGATAAAGAAGATGTTGTTCATATACACAATGGAATAATCTTCAGCCATAAGAAGAAAACAAATCCTACCATTTGCACCAACATGGATGGAGGTAGAGAGTATTATGCTCAGTGAAATAAGCCAAGCCAAAAAAGACAAGTGTCAAATGATTTCACTCATATGTGGAGTATAAGAACAAAGAAAAAAAAAACTGAAGGAACAAAACAGCAGCAGACTCACAGAACCCAAGAATGGACTAATAGTTACCAAAGGGAAAGGAACTGGGGAAGATGTGTGGGAAGGGATGGTTAAGAGGGAAAAAGGGGCATTACGATTACCAGATGCAATGTTGGGGGCCATGGAGTGGGCTGTATAACTCAGAGAAGACAAGTAGTGATTCTATGGCATCTCACTACACTGATGGACAGGAGTGTAATGGGGTTGGTAGGGTGGACCTGATGAAGGGGGTAGTTTAATAACCATAATATTGCACTTGTAATTGTAGATTAATGATACCAAAACAAATTACAAAAAAAAGCTGAAAACAGAAATACCATTTGAACCAAGAATTCCTGCAAATTTACCCAAAGGAAACAAAATCCCTGATTAAAAAAATATATGCACACCTATGTTTATTGCCACACTAGTTGCAATCGCCAAGATATGGAAGCAACCTAAGTGTACGTCAATAGATGAATGGATAAATATGTGGTGCCTATACACAATGGAATATTATGCAATCATTAAAAGAAAAGAAATCTCTCTCATTTGCAACAACGTGGATGGATCTAGAGGGTATTATGCCCAGTGAAATGAGCCAGGCAGAGAAGGACAGATACCATATGATTTCACTTATTTGTGGAATATAAAAACAAAGCAAAATAGAATAAAAAACAGCCATAGACTCATAGACACTGAGAAGTGACTAGTGGTCCCCAAGGGGAAGGGATTGGAACAGGTGCAGGGGGAGGGGAGTGGGATAAAGGGGAGTACTAATTTGAATTCACAATATAAGTTCATCATGGGGACTGTTGAACCACTGCGATGTACATTTGAAACCAATATAAGATTGTATATTAATAATGCTTTAATAAAAAAAGAAAAAATATATAAACCTATTCAACAGGTTAATTTTTCAGCACTGTGGCTAAATATCCTTCAGTTTTGAGATCCTAAGGAAAGGTCTTATAGGGAGAAATAGAAGCTCATTCATAGTCTTGGCCTGGAAACTGAAGTGTGATAGTCTATGTGAGAGGGACACATGACTTCACTGTGGGATGAAGAAGGATGTAGAGACTAACACCCAAGCAGGGACCAACAAGAATAAACTACTTCTCTTATTTATTTATTTTTTGTAATAGAATGACAGCTCTTTCATCTGATTATTGAAGATCTAAACCATATGAATCTCTGTTAATCAACAGCACAGAAATATCAATTCCTTGAATAGATAAATGAATCTTCAATTATGTACAACTCAGCTCTTGTTGAAAGTGGATTTGATATAATAGACATTTGGAAGAGATGGCATTTAGAATAGGATTCACAGCTGATAGTGATTTCATCTCCAAAGGGAAATATGGCAATGTGAACACATTTTTGGTTATTCACAACTAGGGAGGGAGCCTGCTACAGGTACCTAGTCCATACAGCAAGGGATGTTGCTGAAAATCCTTCAGTACATAAACACTTCTTCCTCTCTATCTTGATCCCCCCAAAAATCATTAGGCCCAAAATATCAATAGTTCTGGGGTTGATAAAGTCTTCTTTAGAAAGATCAGAACCACCATTTTCTAGGTCGTCTATTCTTGTATCAAGTTAGAGCATGATAAATAAAGTCCTTAATCTAAGTTAGCTTAGTGCTAATGAGTAGTTTTTAATTAATGGACTTTATTTTTGTTTGAAACAGTTTTAGTTTTATAGAAAAACTGAACAGAAAGTACAGAGAATTCCCATATACCTTCTTATATTCTACCCAGTTTCTTCTATTATTAGTATCTTGCATTAATGTGATACATTTGTTGCTATTGGTGGGCCAATATTGATATGCTAATGTGGGGAAGTTGGTGTCCCTATGGCCATGATCCTCACTGAACTTAAACCACCTGATGATGTAACTGGCCTGTTGCTAGGCTACCACTTCAACACCTTTAGGCAATAAGCTATTGTGCTATATAGAGAGCTCGGCCCAGTTCTCTGGGTGGAGACAGAGACGCTAGTGCTCGACCTACCGCCGGGAGAACAAGCGGGGTAATAAACCCTTTCACCCCAAAGAATGTTCTGCTGTCAATTTTTTTGGTCGCATTGAATTCATAGCGAACTTGCCTGGGGCTGAAACCCATTGGCAAGATAACTAGTATTAACTAAAGTTCATAATTTACACTGTTTCACTTCATGTTGTACATTCTTTGGTTTTGACAGATGTATAATGATATATATCATACAGTGACATTATAGTATCGTACAGAATAGTTTCACTGCCCTAAAAAATGCCCTGTGCTGCACCTATTCATCCCTTCCTCCTTCCTCCTTGATCTTTTTACTATCTCCAAAGTTTTGATTTTTTTCAGAATGTCATAGAGTTGGAAACATAAAATATTTAGCCTTTTCAAATGGGCATTTCTCACTTTGCACTATGTGATTAAGAGTTCTCCTTGTTTTGTTTGTTTTTGCTTTTGCTTTTGTTTTTTGTAGTGTAATAGCTCATTCTTTTTATGGCTGCATAATAATCCATTTTATGGATGTACCACCATTTGTTTGTCAATTATCCTATTGAAAGCCTGCTTTCTTCCAACTCCTGGCAATTATGTATAAGCTGTTATAAACATTTGTGCACAGATTTTTCTGTGGAAGTTCTCAGGTCATTTGGATAAATACCAAGGAATATGACTGTTGGATGGTATGGTTAGAGTATGCTTAGTTTTATAAGAAACTGCCAGACTGTCTGCCAAAGTGGCTGTATCATTTTGCATTTCCACCAGCAATGAATGAGAGTACTTGTTGGTATTGTCAATGTTTTGGATTTTAGGTATCCTAATACATGTATAGCAGCATTTCATTGTTTTAATTTGAGCCCTCTAATAACATACAATGTGGAGATTCTTTTAATATGCTTATTTGATACCTGTATATCTTTAGTGAGATATCCAGATCTTTTGCTTTTCTATTATTGGGTTGTTTTCTTATTGTTGAGTTTTAAAAGTTCTTTGTATGTTTCAGGTATTAGTTTATCAGACTATGTGTTTTGCAAATATTTTCTCTCACTCTGGGGTTTGTCTTTCAATTTTCTTAATAGTATCTTTGGCAGAGGAGATGTTTTTAATTTTAATGAAGTGTAACATTAATTATTCTTTCATGGGTTGTGCTTTTGGTGTTGTATCTGAGAAATCATTACTAAGCACAATGTTTTTAATATAGTGGATTTTGTTGTCTTTTACTGAGTGTCAGTATTTGAGATGGCCATTTGAAATGTATTTCTATGACTTCTCCAGACCAGTTGTTGAAAACATTGTCTAAATATTTTATTCATTTTTAAAAATAGACCACCTTATAGATTCTTCTTATATCCTCTGGGGGAAATATTTCCTTTTAAGATATACTTTTAGGTTTTCCTTCATTAATTAATGTGACTTAATTTATCCATAACTGAGAAATCCTAAACCTATTGCTTTTTGTTTTGACTTCCCAAAAAGCTAAATTTATTCCTCATGGCAGCAATTATCTCATTCTCACTTCTGTATATGCCCTTTTCTTCCTTTTCCCATGTGGGTTCCTGGCTTCCTTTTTCCATTAAGTTTTAATGTAGCCATCCTGCAAGAAATACCTTTAAGTTATTTCAATCATGGAGTGGCATGACATCCCAAAGAAGTACCATTAAATATAAAGTTTGTCATTTTTCTCTAATTATATGGTAGCTTGGAAACTTAACTGCATAAATCAGTTTGATTACTTTAACCAGAATGCCCAATTTTAAGTCAGAAATAAATGGGCAAAAAATAGATTTTAAGACAGTTTGGCTCTGTTTTAATCAATAGCCTATTGCAATTGTCTGACAGGAGTCCCAGGTCACATTCACTTGTCAGAGTATATGACAGATGAGTGCTGTTGAAATGGGTCTGAAGCTGTGCAGATCCTGCCCCATGACAGCATTTGAGATTCTTCCTGAGTGTTCACCAAAGGAAACAATTTGCAGCATTTATCTGTTGCATAGCTTACATGTAGAAAGCTTCTTTAAGATCGTCAAAAAAATACATGGGTTTGGTTAATATTTGGGTGTATATTTTCATTTCTGTCCCTTGTTCTGATAGCTCCTAGTGGGAAAAAGAGTGTCACACGGAAAATTAAGGAGGGAATTTTAATTAATATCCTAAGTTCTATAATAAGGTTAAGTAAAGGCGTTAGCACTGAGGAGGGTTACATATGATGTAGCATCTTGAGAAAAGCTTGAGTTGTATCTATAAAAAGATCCAATCCCCAAACTCCAGTGTTAGCAATCTACTGAGAAGACAGATAATTATAATAAAATGTGAAAGTTACTCTTTGTAACATGAAGAGGGAAGAAGGAATACTGAAAACATACAATAAAAGAGTACATGTAACTTCATTACAATGTGGTGCAAAGGCAGCATAAGGGCTTTAGGTTAAATGCAAGAAAACAATTCCTGACAGTGAGAGCTGTTAACATTCCCAGGCATGGAGGGTATTTGTTAAATCCTCCTGGCTGAAAGGTCTTCTACAATCAGGGAGATTTTCCCATGACTGAGAGAGTAAGTGTGGATCTGCCTGTGGGCCAAGGCATGGATTGGATGACCTCTAGAGAGCCCTGCAGGAGTCTCTGATTCTATTAGTGAATTTAAAAGTGGAAGATTCATCTTGTGTATTAGAAGTTACATTGAAAATGTTAAATCTGTCAGAAAATGATAATCAGTGAAATATTTCATGCTCTGTGAGGCAAGCACAACCTTGAGGCTCTTTGTGATCAGCGGAATGATGGCTTACTCAAGAGTCTCATGTGCAGCTCTGGGGTCCTTCAGACTAGTTAGAGAGATAACAGTTTCTGCCTTGGAACCTGAGATTTCGACATTCAAATGGCAGCTTGTCATTTGTGCTGTGCTGGGTCATTCATCAACACCAGTGGAATTGATATTCTGCATAATATGCTGCACTGTCTTCCATGATAATTTTCACTGGGATCATAGTTCATGCATTCCACACTGTGCTTTTGATCCTGAGGCTAACTTCTTAGCCATGTACTGTATATATGGTCTTCACTTGTTTAAATGTTTCTGCCAGTGGACAGCATGACTATTTAAATATCAAAAATGAAATACTTCCATATCATCATCCCCATCACAGGATATAGGCAGCAAAGGATAGGCAGGGCTCTTCAGCAGGTCGTGGAGCAAGCACTTGCCGACCATGAAAGGTCTACTGGGAACTCCACTCAAAGAGCCAAAGTTATATCCTGACGAGCAAACAGGACTGGCAAGTGGTAGGTAGCCTCTGGGGAGGTTTATTCTGGGGAAGTCAGTCAAGGCAAGAGAGGACAAGGCAGGCAGGAAGGCAGCAGTCTGGGAGGGTTCAGACTCAGGAGGGCAGCTGCCGGAAGGCAAGCCACCGAAGCAGCAAGCCGTGAGTCAGGAGCCGGAGCAGGCGCTGCTTTCCTTCCCCTAGACGCTGACATCCTAGAATCTGACCTGTTAGGAATAGGCAGGTGGAGTCTGGAGGCGACTGGAAGAAGGGAGTATGTGTTCTCAGGGACAGGGTGGAAAAGAATAAGTAAGCATGACTTCTGGAAGTGGCAAACCTGGGTAAAAACCCAGCTCTGTTTCTTGGCCATGTGACCTCCCCCAAATAAGGTAACCTCTTGACTTTCAGTTTCCAGATATGCAAAGTGGGGAGAAAGTAAGTCACTTTATTTATTTATTTTAACATCACTGTAGTGCATAGCATGTCATAAGTGCTCAGTGGATGGTTTAAATGCACACACACACTTTAATAGCAGTAGTAAATGCACAAGATGTATAGTCAGAGAGTTTGGGGTTGAGAACATTATCAGCATATCCTATCCTAACAAATTACTTTATAATCTGAATATCAGCTCCTTCATATGTTAGAATGAAATCATTAATTTTCAGAGCTGTCCTAAGGATTAGGCCAGTACAAGCAATGGGCCTATAGTAGTGCCTGACAAGTAGTAGGTGTTCAATAAAAGACACCACTGTTTCTGTTGTGATTATTATTGTTATTCCTAATATTGTTAAGTAACTTGAGAACGAACTGATTAGACTCCATCCCCTGGAATCATGGCAGAATTGACTAAGTGCCAGCATTATTTCTATGCAGTGTGGTAGGAAAGCAACCCTAAACTGCAGGCCTGATGATTCTGTTCAGAAGGATTCTGTCCTCTGGGCTGCAGAACTTGCACTTGGGAAGAGCAGAGGTGCTTACCAAGAGCAGCTGGGGCAGATTGCACTGGCTTATTCTAAGAGTTTTAATAAAAAAAAATTTTTATTTCTAATGACAAAAACACAAGTGTAGCATGTTGGGGAAACTGATGAGAGTATAAGGAAATAATACATAATCTCCAGGCATCCTCCAGCAATGCCAAAAGGATTACACACTATTTCGGTGCATATTTTCTCTGTAGCTTTCTAATTATATGCATCATAAATATCATAAAAACTTCCATATTGTACATACTCTTTCATCTTACAGTAGTAATGAGTTTTTCCACATTAACAAATAACATTTTATAATTATTAATATTGCATAATTTTCCTTTGTATTCTTGCAAAACAACTTACCTAACCAAGTTTTCATGGTTGGAATATCAGTTTCTAATTGATTACAGTTTTTACTTGTATATGTATCTTTTTTTACGAATTTCTCCTCAGTACTGTAGGATACAGAATTATCATGAAGTGACATTCTGTTGAGTCATGTGCAGATAGCCTCTGACAAAATAACTTTATTCTCTTTATACACACATACACACACACTGAAGAATATTATTTGATGTTACTTGGTGTAAAAGAAACAAGTTTAGAAAAGTTCTGTAAGCAGAACCCTTCCATTCTTCAGTCCACATAGATATTTTCCTGCTCCAAACTCCCATTTAGTTCCAGGCTATACTGCATTTTGGCTCTTTGATCTCAGTTGTTTCTGTTATCATGAAGTTCAGTTTTCCTCCTCTGCTAGACTATAAGGCCAGGAACTTGTTTTATGCTTCTTCTATACAGGCTGTGCTGGACATGGTGCTGGAAAGCCATAAACACATAGTGAACATTAAAAACTCAACTTCTGATAAAACTCCAGTACTCTATAATAAATAAGCTTCTTCCTGTTCTGGGGTATACGACGGAGATATTCCGATATGCACGAAAATTTCGAAGGCAGGCTGATGCCAGTTCACTCTTCCCTTGATACATCGGTCCATGGTCACACCGCAAAGTAAAACCCATCTTCTTCAACCTGAACTTAGCTGTTGTGAAAGGGCAGATTAAGAAAGGTGTTGTGAACTGTCAAGCATTCTGTAAATGCTAGTGCTGGTGAGAAAAACAATTTTCTATTACTAAGGAAATTAGGGAGAATTATTATTATTAAAAAAAATAGCAATACAGAAGTGCAAACAGACTGCATTCAGAGGAAGAGCATTTTGGACCAGTATATCCCACTTGCCATGGAATTTAAGGCAAGGCATTCAATCCTCCTGATTTCAGAGTATTCATTTTATAAAACAGATATCCCCTCTTTATTTGCCTCAGAGGAGGTGAAGATAAATAAAAAGAACTCAAACCATGTATATACTTCTTAGTAGAGATGTGCTATAAATTTCAGAGTAATATTGTTATTATTAATGTGAAACCAAAAACTGTTAGAATATCAGGAAAATGTTGCACTTGATCTTATTTCTGGGACTACTGTTATTAAATCTTCCCTGAATTCACAGTGAACAGTGTGGGGAAGCTGATAATAAGATGTAAAAGGACTGAACTGGACCCTGAGCTCCAGACCTCTCTCAGCAATGTGAGGGTGTCTGTGTCACAGATAGAGCTGTTGCTAGCAGGGCCCCTCCATTAAATCTTTACAACCTGCAAATTTATAGCTCTGTCAGTGAGGCCCAGGCTTATCCACGCACACCGACTGCATATGGAAAGAAAATAATTGGTGCTGTCATCACTATTGCCAGAAAATTTGAACTTGGAGAACAACTCTTTATTACAGTTATAGCAAAGGCTTGCAGGCTTGCGCTTATATCTGCTGGTTGACTGCCAAACTGGAAACTGTAGCATAAAATCTCTTACATGGATGTGAAATGGTCATTTCATAGCTTGAGTCCAGTAGGCTTTAAAAGCTATCTGATTCTAGATCAGATTTTATAGTTCTTTTTGGAATTGTGAGATTAATATTTGAGAAAGCTAGTAAAGTAATACAAATGTGTGTTCTTTCTTTACTAGTTTCTTACATGAATTACATTGTTGCTTACAGTGTAACACATGCCAGTTTAACAGTTTTAGTAAAAGCAAATAAACAAGTAAACAAATATTCCTGCATTGTCAGGTCATGTATAATGGCTTAAAAACCCTTTCAGTTCTGGTTATAAAGGAGTTTTTCCTTTACACTTGAATTTTGGGGTCTTATCTTTGATTGTTTCTATTCTGGGATTAGACAAACTCCCAATCTCTGCAGAAAATGAGTAATTGATAGATATTTTTGAGACTTTGTTCTCTCTGCAGTTTTCAATTTGCTTAAGTTTATTGGAGATAAGCTAGACTAAATAGGATATGAGATTTCATTTTTTCTTAGGGGAAAGTATCAATAACGGTTCAATCAAAGAAGCAGAACCTCTATGAGTGTTATGGGAAAAGGAATTTATTATAGATTTTAGACATTTGGACATGATTTATCATAGGGTTTTGACATTAGACAAAGGTTATGCAATTGTGTGAGTTGGTGAAGAATTCTATGGAAGATTATTATTGCCTGTGCATCTGAAGTAGCCTGAAGTAACCGCAGGTCTACAGGGCTGGTGGTCAGGTGGAAAAGCTGAATATAAAATGGGAAGGCAAGGACATACTGGATGCCATGGGGAGAGTGAGGACAGATTTTCCCCACATCTGTTTCTCACTACCTAGAAGCTCAGTGATGCAGGTGACCAGCAAAGAAAGCTTGTGCCCTTAGCCAAACACTCAGGACTCAGAGTTACTGGGGGGACCTAGGGAGACCTACAGCATGGCTGTGAGCACTATCCCACGACAATGGGAGGGAGCGGCACTGGGGCGGCACTCTCCACGGATTTCAGAGCAAAATGGCTCCTGTTTCACTTTTGTCTTTGAAATCTCACCTTTCCCCAGTGGTTAATGCAAACTTAGAACCACCCAGGGAGTGGAATTCCAGGAAATATAGTTTCAGTTGATCTAAATTGACACAGGTAAAGCCACCGCGAAATTCCCAAGACACTGTGGACTGGTGACTGAGATGAACAAATAGAGTGTTCCGTGCCAGGCACAGGATTAAGCTCTTCAGAAATAACAGTGAACAAAAACAGACAAGGTCTTCACCCTCACCTTATGAGCTTGCAATCTTGTGCAGAAGATAGATCACAAGTGAACCATAAACAAAAATACAAAGTTGTTACAAATTTGAAGTGCACAAGGGGAATTACAAGGATGCTATGATAGAGAATAATAGAGGAAAGGTGATTCTGGAGGATGAATTGGGTAGGATAAAAGTCAAATTTTGGTGAAAAGAAAAAGGCTATTGCTTGGGGAACATGTCAGAAAAGATGATGGCTTGGAATAAATTAGTGGGAGTGAAGATAAGAAGTGAAAAGCTTTTAGTTATATTTCGGAAGAAAAGTCAACAACATTTGCTATGCTACTGGATGTGGAGGATAAGAGGAAAGAAAATTCAAGAGTAGTCAAGTCTTCAGCCTGAAGTTTTTATGTGGGGAGATCAGAGGAGGACTGGTCTGGGGAGGTGGACTCAAGCATCAGATTTTGAATATGATAGTTTAGAAAGATCCAGTTAGAAACACCATGTGTGGTATAAAGTCTAGGGCTACGGGAGATGTTGGAGAATAACACAGTGGAGATGTAAATCTGGGAGTTACCCTTAGAGAGATGGAATTTGAGGCCACGGTAACAAATGAGATCTTGTATGAAGGGAAATATAGAAAGAGGACAGGATACAGCATAGAACTCCAAGTCACTGCTATTTAGAGAACAGATAAACAGGAGGACCCTATCTATCTATCTATCTATCTATCTATCTATCTATCTATCTACCTATCTATCTATCATCTATCTATCATCTATCTATCTATCTATCTATCTATCTATCTATCTATCTATCTACCTATCTATCTATCTATATCTATCTATCTATCTATCTATCTATCTATCTATCTATCTATCTATCTATCATCTATCTATCTATCATCTATCTATCTCTATCATCTATCTATCTATCTATCTATCTATCTATCTATCTATCTATCATCTATCATCTATCTACCATCTATCTCTCTTATGGAGGAAATCAGTGAAGTTTAAAAAAATAGTAGATTTTTGTATAAAACAAAGAGGAAAATGTTTCATCAAGGAGAGTATGTCAGTTATCACTGTGGGTGAGAGAGACCAGTGGTAAGTTTTCAAGCATTCTGATTTCATAAATGTCTTATACTCCTGACAATTATGGAGAACCACAAAGGGCTTCTGTTTTTGTGAGTCATATCCATCAGTGTTTACCATATTAGGAGTTAAAACTGAGAAAAATCTAAAGTGTGTATTTATTAATTAAAAAATAAAAATGAATCAATAGCACATTAAGTAATGTAATTTTATGAAAAATAACTATTTTTCACAAAACATAACATATTGATAACAGTGACATGGTTTTGTATTTTTTCAAGTCTCTTTTAAAGAAAATAACTGGATTCTTATATCTGCTTCTGCATTTAATCTGTTGTCCTCTGTTGCTTTGGTTGAAGATTATGAAGGAAAACTGATCTTACAAAAAATGTAGTTGGACAAAGGAATATTTTAGTAACCTTTCAAAATAATTGTGTATATTCTTTCATAGTACACCCAAGCTTGGTAAGTGGCAATTTCCTAATAATTAATTGCAATGTGGAATCTGAAACTATATCAGTGACTTAAAAATTTTTTTTTAAAGTTCAAAGAGGAAAAAATTGTTCTCTGTGTATGGATCCCTAGGTTGTTTATTTTGTCACTGCTGGTTGAGACTCATTAGATTAAAACCTGCCAGCACTGTCAAAATTCTACACATCTGATTATTTTTTAAAAAGCCCAAACAAACAGATTTTTAGCCACTTAGAACCTGCCTGTTTTGCATACCTCGCAAAATCAAAAAAATTTAACTGGAGTTGCAATTTCTGATGACAATAAGTTCTATGATATGAGAATAGGATTAATTAAGTAGAAAGGAGGAAAAATGTTCATGAAGTAGGGATGGTAAGGAAACTGAGAGCCCAGTGTGTTTTATGTCATCCATGCAGTTCAGTGATGATGGTGGATGGAAGGGAAGACTGAGTCATGTATTGAAATCAGAGGAAGGGTTAGGTAAGATTGTGCTGGGATGCCAGAGAGAATAAGAGATTCAGATAGTCAAGCAGACAAGACACTCAGCAATTCAAGAACCAGGGAGCTGATGGATGATAGGAATGATGGGCTGAGATGTGAGTGCAAATGAAGCTATTGAGAACTGTTGGGCAGAGATGACTCTGATAATAACATTACTGCTGGTTGCGTCCAATAAAAATAGCTTGTTTCATTAAAATGGTTTCTGCCCTGGCATGGCCAGGAACTTCTAGACAAAAGGTATCATCACAAATCATTCCGTTGAACTTATCCACTCAGTTGGAACTTAAGAACTAGAAATACATGTCATTTTTCTCTCAGTACCTGAAGTTTAATGTCTTAAATGAAAAATAAAAACAAAGTCAAGTCCAATTATTAGCAAGTCGGTTCACATTTTAGCCTACAATTTCCAAATCTTTGAATAAAAGGGTTGGAATGGATGATTTTAGAAATTTTACACAACTATAAATTTCCTTGAATTGAAGGGAAAACCTATGTAAAGATATGAAATAGAGGAAGGTCAAAAAGCCCAGTAAACATTTACTTTGCTTAACTATCACACTATAAAGTTGTTTAGATATCAAGCATCTCTAGCAGTGTACAATGCAACTCTTGACTATGTCACTGGGAATAGTTTAATGCTTATGAAAATGTGTTAATATAGATCTTCTGAGTGGAGGGCAAGAAGTGAGAACACCGGAACCGGAAATGACAACACTGGATATGAGATTGGCCTGAAAGTGACATCATTATAAGCCTGTGTATATAAGCTGTGCTCAGAAAATAAACTGTGTCACTTGTCCGTCACCAGTGGTCAGTGAACCTGATTCCAACTTTGGTTTCTGTGTCTTTCTTGTATCCTTCTCTGTGTTTCTCTTGAATTTCCCACCCACTCCTCTCAGGTTCAACTGGTTTGTGGAGCTGGTCTCCGCATTTCTTGACTTACAATGAGGTTACTTCCCAATAAACTCATGGTAGGTTGAAAATAGCATTAAGTCAAAAAATTCATTTAATACTCCTAACCTACCAAACATTATAGCTTAGTCTATCTTACCTTACATGTGCTCGGAATACTTACATTAGCTAACGGTTGGCTAAAATCATCTAAAAAAGCCTATTTTACAATAAAGGGTTTAATATCTTATTTAATTTATTGAATTTTGTACAGAAAGTGAGAAACAGAATGCTTGTATGGGTACAGAATGTTTATATCAGTTGTTTATCCCCATGATTGTGTGGCTGCCTGCTGTGGCTCACTGCTGCTCCCCAGCTTCACCAGAGAGGATCTTAGCACACACTGCTGGACTAGGAAATCATCCAAATTCAAAAATTAAATCATAGTTTCTACTGAATGGGTACTTCTTTAGCAAGAAGTTGAAAAATCATTAAGTCACATCATCCTGTAGCTTGGGGACCGTCCATAGTTAAGAACGTTAAAATGATCTTTCACTTTGTTCTGGGAATGTATACAATAAGAAAATAATTTTAAATATAGAAAAAGGTGTTATTCAGATGTGTTGGGATATATAGTATATGTATTAAAAACTGGAAACAAAGTAAATGCTTATTTCTGATGGAAATAATGGTATACCTAATAAATGAAAAGCAGTGTTTATGAAAAATAGTTTTTTATAATATTGCTTATGAAAAGCAGAAAAATAAAATACTTGGGATATTAAATAAAAAAGAAAGATGATAATTATTTATACAATATGATTTTAACCACATAAAAAGCAAGACCAACTTATGCATAGAAAATAAAAGACCAGAAAGAAATATTGAGAGTGATTGTATTTGATAGAAGAAACTGCAGGTTATCCTTTTCCTTTCAACATTTCCGCACCTCCAGATTTTCTTTAAGAAGATGAATATTGTAAAATGGTATTTAAAAGAAAAGAAAATTACAGCTCTTTAAAGAACCATGAGCATATGGTACCTAGTCAGAGACCTTAGTGGGAAAAGGCCTTCATTCTTTGCCAGGGATTGAAGGGGATTCTTCCAATTTAACAGTCAGCAATTATATGTTATTTCCTTTCTAGAATCCGGGTAAATACTCCTCCTTCCACCAAACACAATTCTTTGCCAACTCAATATCTCCTACATAACTGAGCAGGTATAATTAACAATTGGAGAGGAGGCTTGGGAGATTGGAATGTGTACGGACTTTCAAAGATAATTTTTTTCCCAAAACACTGAGCTGTTCATATAAAAATGCGTATTCTGATATGCTCATGTAGTCCACCTTGAAGATGTCAGAAGGGCACCAAATGTTGCTATTCTTCTCTTGAAGAAGAAAAGTTAAGCCCATATTTTATTGACTTCCATGTTATGTCTCTCCTTTGGTGTTCAGATCTGATCAGCCAGTGGGTCAAATAAAAAGAGCTAACAACTGGATTCTGATCCAGAATTGTGGTTTTATTCAAAAGCAACCAGAGATTTTATCCTTGGGGAGTTAAATTTGCTTTATTATTTGGAATCAAACTTCAGCTCTGTGCCCTTGGGCTCAATAATTATTCTTTTAGAGGGAACTAGTCTTCTGGTGACTCATTAAGAGGTTCTGATAGAAAACAATACATTTTTAACTTTGGACTAAGTCCCAGGATATTTGAAATTAGCGTAAGTAATGGTTGGGAAACCCCCAAGCAATGGCTCTAAATGACACTCAGGATGATAGGCTCAATAGAGGCAGGGACTTAATGGACACAGAGGCAGGCACCCCATAGGAGCTGAACACCATGCTGGAGGATTGAATGACCAGTGTCTAAGAGGCTGGATGCTGCTCTTTGAGATTTATTGTGGTTGTTCTACAGTGGTTTCCTCAAAACCAGTGCTTGAATTTCAAACAGTGCTTCCAGGGGGTTTAGCTTACAATGAAATTTGAATCTGATTAAACAAAACATTTAGCTATGTGGGCTTAGAAACACATTCACCTTATATTATTCTGTATGTGTGAGTGTATGTGTGTGTACTTTCTTCCCTGAAGGGTGGATGCTGTGATACTAAACAAATATTATTGCTGGATCTGTGAACATGATTCCTGTATTAATGGAGTCCCAGATGGGTTGAGAGAATGCACACAAATGGTGTAGATGAGAAAAGTCACAAACTGCTATTATGCAGAAGAGATGTTTTACCAACATGGGGAAGTGTTGTACCATTATATAAAGAATAATTTTTCTTTTTGTTTCTTTTTTTAACATTTGGATCAAGTGCCATGTATTAAGTTGTAAGATAGCAATTGATGACTGGGTAAAATTGTTACAAATATTCTGTCAAGAATATGGAATCAAAAAAGGTCCACAAGGGAAGCACATAATATGTGGTCCTCTGTTCCTCTGGGTGGCTATCTTTCTTCTTCCCACTTGCTATTTGTGAGTATTCATTCCCCAAGGCTTTAGCAACCATTCAGTTCTATTTCCTTCTCTATTCTTTTAGCCATGCTGATAACTTTCCATTATAAATGGGCAAGTGGTCCTGAACTAATGCTCTAAGACCTTAGTGCTATGGCCTAGGGGTTAGAGGGAGAGGCGATGAATTTTCTGTCAGTCATAATTCTTGTCCATTTGCTTATCTCCTTTGGAAGAATCTCTTTGCTCTAACATGCACGTGGTTTAAACCAATGCATACACACGTATTTACAAGCTGTGAAGGATCTGAAGTTGTATACTGGGATATACAGAAGGGGCATGAGAAATTGTTGATTTCAGATTCTAGTTGAATCTCCCAATGCTAGTCTTGTTTATTTTTTGGAATATTTCTCTATTCATATTTATCTCATAGGATGGTTTTAGTCCTGTGATTAAAGATCAATAAACATCTTTTATGTCCAGCCATAATTTAAGTGAACTTAAAAAAGTCATATTTTCTACTTCTTCATGTTGTTGGTGCTATAAGGGGTATTCTGTGGGTTTTAAGAGATGAGGGGAGAATCAATGATTAATGCTCCCTGAATAATCTACTGGGTCCTTACTGAATGGAATGATATGGAAGGAAGATAGAATGACATTGACATCTGGGACCTAATTTGTGTGATTCAAGGTCAAATAGCTATTGGTACAAAATTGCATTTATCAACACAGATGGGGTGCAAAATTGAGGGATCAGTGAAATCTTTTTAAGATGAAAACCATATGTTACCATTCATATCAGGAATACCCAAATACTTATTTTACTTATGGGGTTGTGCTATAATGAGTCATAAGAAATACCTATTTGGTCATTCAGATGACCAAATATATATTTCTCAGTTATATTTGGTTTTCATCCACAGTTACTGAAAATATTGCAGAGCCTTAAAGGTAAAATGGGTGTCTTATGTTAATGAGAGATTTTTGGGCCCCACCCAAGGGTAGGAGCTGGAGGTTGAATCAGCCAATGGCTAATGATTTAGTCAATCATGACTATGCAATGAAGCCCTCACGAAAAAGCCCGATAAGAGCATATTGCTTTCTCTTGGATCCTGTTTCTCTGTGGGAGAGATCTTCCATACTTTGGGAAACCAAAAAGCTTCCACATGCCACCCAGCCAGGTCCCAAGCTCCACAAGGATAGAAGCTCCTTTATTTGGGACCTTGCCCTGTATATCTTTTCATCTGGTGATTAACTTGTACCCTTTATGGTATCCTTTTTTAAACTGGTAAAATGTTAAGTGTTTTCCTGACTTCTGTGAACCATTCTAACAAATTAATGGAAATTAAGGGAAAGGTTGTTGCGATCTCCAGTCTGTAGCTGGTTGGTCTGAAGCTTAGGTAATTGCATGGGGCTTGCGGCAGATGTCTGGAGTGGAGGTGAGGTAGTCTTATCGGATGGAGCCCTTAACCTGTGGAATCTGGTGCTGTCTCCAGGCAGACAGCGTGAGAACTGAACTGAGTTCTCAGACACCCTGCTGTTGTTCAAGAATTACTTGGTGTTATCTGTGGAAATACCCCCTCTCATGCACACATGCATTGGAATGGGGTCTGGGAACCAGAAAGGAGTTATATTGCTGCTGTGTATGAAAAAACACAGGAGTCATTTATAGTCAGCTATTTCCTTATCAATCCAATCTAATTCTGTTACTCTATTCTTATGAAACTACTTTTAATTGCTGTAGTGTGAATGGTTTAAAAGCTATAAAAGAAATGAAAGTCATTGACTGCACAGACTTCCTCTTAGGTAGTATATATTTATTTACTTATTATTATTTTTATTTTGGTATCATTAATGTACAATCACTTGAACAACATTATGGTTACTAGACCCCTATTATCAAGTCCCCCCCACATACACCACAACAGTCACTGTCCATCAGCGTAGTAAGATGCTATAGAATCATTACTTGTCTTCTCTATAAATACTGCCTTCTGCATGCCCCCCTGCTACATTATACATGCTAATCGTAATGCCCCTTATTCCCCTTATCCCTCCCTTCCCACCCATCCTCCCCAGTCCCTTTCCCTTTGGTAACTGTTAGTCCATTCTTGGGTTCTGTGAGTCTGCTGCTGTTTTGTTCCTTCAGTTTTTTTCTTTGTTCTTATACTCCACAGATGAGTGAAATCATCTGATACTTGTCTTTCAGTGCCTGGCTTATTTCACTGAGTATAATACCCTCTAGCTCCATCCATGTTGTTGCAAATGGTAGGATTTGTTTTCTTTTTATAGATGAATAATATTCCATTGTGTATATGTACCACCTCTTCTTTATCCATTCATCTACTGATGAACACATAGGTTGATTCAATTTCTTGGCTATTGTAAATAGTGCTGCGATAAACATAGGGGTCATATGTCTTTTTCAAACTGGGCTGCTGCATTCTTAGGGTAAATTCCTAGGAGCGGAATTCCTGGGTCAAATGGTATTTCTATTTTGAGTTTTTTGAGGAACCTCCATACTGCTTTCCACAATGGTTGAACTAATTTACATTCCCACCAGCAGTGTAGGAGGGTTCCCCTTTCTCCACATCCTCGCCAACATTTGTTGTTGTTTGTGTTTTGGATGTTGGCCATACTAACTGGTGTGAAGTGATATCTCATTGTGGTTTTTTTTAACCTTATACACTGTTTATTTAAACCATGTGGATGACATCAGGAAAACCACTCCCATTTCATCAAAGCAGGATGCAGACTATGAAAAGCAGTTTGGTTTCAAATCACTCTAAAAGATGGTCTTTCTCTCCTCTTTCTTCCCTATATGAAAAGATATGATGTAAAACCTCCATTCTTAGTCATTTGATTTTTACTCCAGCTCATCTTTTTCCAATAAAATGGAAGCCTTTCCATGACACTTAGAATCAAACTAAAAATATGACATGGATTTGTTTCATTCCTGGAAAGGGAAAACTTATGACAGAAACTGTTATTTTGATTTTCCGCTGATCCTTTATTTGCCAAATTCACTTTTTCAGGCTGCATAATGGTTTCCTCCACCACAGATTGGCAGATAATGCCCAGCAAGGTACTTATGCGACAATTAGCCATAGGACCAGTAAGCTATTTAAGCTGAGCTCTGATTTTTCTGCTTCTGGGTATCCTTAAGATCATGGACATGCTCTGATCTGCTTTGAGTAGAAAGGTTGATGCATATATGGGCCATTCTCACCTCCTGAGGCAAGCTGAGTTCCTTGGCTTCTGCAGTGTCCCTGCTTTCACAGTTTTTTTAAACATTTTTTAAATTTTGCTATTGTTAATATACAATTACATGAGCAACATTATGGTTACTAGACTCCCCCTATTATCAAGTCACCACCACATACACCCATTGCAGTCACTGTCCATCAGCGTAGAAGGATGTTATAGAATCATTACTTGTTTTCTCTGTGTTATACTGCCTTCCTCATGTCCCCCTACCCCACCCCCACCCCTGCTACATTATGCATTCTAATTGTAATAGCCCTTTTCCCCCTTATCCCTCCCTTTCCACCCATCCTCCCCAATCCCTTTCCCTTTGGTAACTGTTAGTCCATTCTTGGGTTTTGTGAGGCTGCTGCTGTTTTCCTCCTTCAGTTTTTTCTTTGTTCTTATACTCCACATATGCATGAAATCATTTGGTACTTGTCTTTCTCCACCTGGCTTATTTCACTGAGCATAATACCCTCTAGCTCCATCCATGTTGTTGCAAATGGTAGAATTTGTTTTCTCCTTATGGCTGAATAATATTCCATTGTGTATATGTACCACATCTTCGTTATCCATTCATCTACTGATGGACACTTATTCTGTTTATGTGTGTATATTCTCTTTTTCTCTTCCATTTCTTGGCTATTGTAAATAGTGCTGTGATAAACATAGGGGTCATATGTCTTTTTCAAATTGGGCTGCTGCATTCTTAGGGTAAATTCCTAGGAGTGGAATTCCTGGGTCAAATGGTATTTCTATTTTTAGTATTTTGAGAATCTCCATACTGCTTTCCACAATGGTTGTACAAATTTACATTCCCACCAGCAGTGTAGGAGGGTTCCCCTTTCTCCACATCCTCACCAACATTAGTTGTTGTTTGTCTTTTGGATGGCGGCCACCCTAACTGGAGTGAGCTGATATCTCATTGTGATTTTAATTTGCATTTCTCTGATGAATAGTGATGTGGAGGATCTTTTCTTGTGCCTGTTGGCCACCTGAATTTCTTTTTGGAGAAGTGTCCGTTCAGCTCCTCTGCCTATTGTTTTTTTGTTGGTATCATTAATCTTCAGTTACATGTGCAACATTATGGTTACTAAACTCCCCACTTAATCAGGTCCTCCCCACCAACCCCATTACAGTCACTGTCCATCAGCATAGTGAGATGCTATAGAATTACTACTTCTCTTCTCTGAGTTGTACAGCCATCCCCGTGCCCCCCCAACATTATGCCTGCTAATTGTAATGCCCCTTTTCCCCCCTTGTCCCTCCCTTTCCACCCATCCTCCCCAGTCCCTTTCCCTTTGGTGACTGTTAGTCCATTCTTGGGTTCTGTGAGTCTGCTGCTGTTTTTTTCTTTCAGTTTTCTCGTTGCTCTTATGCTCCACATATGAGTGAAATCATTTGCTACTTGACTTTTTCCACTTGACTTATTTCACTGAGCATAATATCCTCTAGCTCCACCCATGTGGTTGCAAAAGGTAGGATTTGTTTTCTTTTTATGGCTGAATAATATTCCATTGTGCATATGTACCACTTCTTCTTTATCCATTCATCTACTGATGGACACTTAGGTTGCTTCCATTTCTTGGCTATTGTAAATAGTGCTGTGATAAACAGGGGTGCATCTGTCTTTTTGAAACTGGGATGCTGCATTCTTTGGGTAAATTCCTAGAATTGTAATTCCTGGGTCAAATGGTATTTCTATTTTGAGTTTTTTGAGGAACCTCCATACTGCTTTCCACAATGGTTGAACTAATTTGCATTCCCACCAGCTGTGTAGGAGGGTTCCCTTTTCTCCACATCCTCGCCAATATTTGTTGTTGTTTGTGTTTTGGATATTGGCCATCCTTGCTGGTATGAGGTGATATATCATTGAGGTTTTAATTTGCATTTCTCTGATGATTAGCGATGTGGAGCATCTTTTCATGTGCCTGTTGGCCATCTGAATTTCTTCTTTGGAGAAGTGTCTATTCATATCCTCTGCCCATTTCTTAATTGGATTATTTGCTTTTTGTTTGTTGAGGTGCATGAGTTCTTTATATATTTTGGATGTCAACCCCTTATCGGATATGTCATTTATGAATATATTCTCCCATACTGTAGGATGTCATTTTGTTCTACTGATGGTGTCCTTTGCTGTACAGAAGCTTTTCAGCTTGAGATAGTCCCACTTTTTGATTTTTGTCTTTGTTTCCCTTGCCTGGGGAGATATGTTCATGAAGAAGTCGCTCATGTTTATGTCCAAGAGATTTTTGCCTATACATTTTTTTAATGAGTTTTATGGTTTCATGACTTACATTCAGGTCTTTGATCCATTTTGAGTTGACTTTTGTGTATGGGGTTAGACAGTAGTCCAGTTTCATTCTCTTACATGTAGCTGTCCAGTTTTACCAACACCAGCTGCTGAAGAGGTTGTCATCTCCCCATTGTGTATCCAAGGCTCCTTTATCATATATTAATTGACTGTATATGTTTGGGTTAATGTCTGAATTTTCTATTCTGTTCCACTGATCTGTGGGTCTGTTTTTGTGCCAGTACCAAATTGTCTTGATTACTGTATCTTTGTAGTAGAGCTTGAAGTCTGGGAGCCTAATTCCCCCTTTTTTATTCTTCCTTCTCAGGATTGCTTTAGCTATTCGGGGTCTTTTGTGGTTCTGTATGAATTTTAGAACTATTTGGTCCAGTTCATTGAAGAATGCTGTTGGTATTTTGATAGGGATTGCATTGAATCTGTAGATTGCTTTAGGTAGCATAGCCATTTTGACAATATTTATTCTTCCTAGCCAAGAGCATGGGATGCATTTCCATTTGTTAGGGTCCTCTTTAATTCTCTTAGGAGTGTCTTGTAGTTTTCAGGGTATAGGTCTTTCACTTCCTTCGTTAGGTTTATTCTTAGGTATTTTATTCTTTTTCATGCGATTGGGAATGGAATTGTTCTCTTTCTACTAGTTCATCTTTTGTGTATAGGAAAGCAACAGATTTCTGTGTGTTAATTTTGTATCCTGCAACTTTGCTGCATTCAGATATTAGTTCTAGTAGTTTTGGAGTGGAGTCTTTAGGGTTTTTTATGTACAATATTATGTCATCTGCAATAGTGACAATTTGACTTCTTCTTTACCAATCTGGATGCCTTGTATTTCTTTGTTTTATCTGATTGCCGTCGCTAGGACCTCCTGTACTATGTTGAATAACAGTAGGGAGAGTGGGCATCCCTGTCTTGTTCCCGATCTTAGAGGAAAAGCTTTCAGCTTCTCTTTGTTAAGTATGATATTGGCTGTGGGTTTGTCACATATGGCCTTTATGATGTTGAGGGATGTGCCCTCTATACCCATTTTGTTGAGAGTTTTTATCATGAATGGATGATGAATTTGCCAAATGCTTTTTCAGCATCTAAGGAGATTATCATGTTGTTTTTGTTCTTTTTTTTGTTGTTGACGTGGTGGATGATGTTGATGGATTTTTGAATGTTGTACCATCCTTGCATCTCTGAGATGAACCCCACTTGATCATGGTGTTTTTTCCTTCTTGATGTATTTTTGAATTCGGTTTGCTAATATTTTGTTGAGTATTTTTGCATCTACGTTCATCAGGGATATTGGCCTGTAATTTTCTTTTTTGGTGAGGTCTTTGCCTGGTTTTGGTATTGGAGTGATGCTGGCTTCATAGAATGAGTTTGGAAGTGTTCCCTCATCTTCTATTTTTTGGAAAACTTTAAGGAAAATGCGTATTATTTCTTCTCTATATGTCTGGTAAAATTCAGTGGTGAATCCTTCTGGCCTGGGGGTTTTGTTCTTAGGTAGTTTTTTAATTTGTTTCCTTTTAGTGGTCTGTTTAAGTTTTCTGTTTCTTGCTTGGTCAGTCTTGGAAGGTTGTATTTTTCTAAGAAGTTTTCCATTTCTTCTAGGTTTTCCAACTTGTTAGCATATAGATTTTCATAGTATTCTCTTATAATTCTTTGCATTTCTGTGGGGTCTGTCGTGATTTTTCCTTTCTCATTTCTGATTCTGTTTATGTGTGTATATTCTCTTTTTCTCTTAATAAGTCTGGCTAGGGGTTAATCTATTTTGTTTATTTTTCAAGAAAACAGCTCTTGGTTTCATTAATTTTTTTCTATTGTTATATTCTTCTCAATTTTATTTATTTCTTCTCTAATCTTTATTATGTCTCTCCTTCTGGTGACTTTGGGCCTCATTTGTTTTTCTTTTTCCAATTTCAATAATTGTGTCTTTAGACTATTCATTTGGGAATGTTCTTCCTTCTTTAAATAGGCCTGGATTGCAATGTACTTTCCTCTTAGAAATGCCTTTGCTGCGTCCCACAGAAATTGGGGCTTTGTGTTGTTGTTGTCATTTGTCTCCATATAGTGTTTAATCTTTTTTAATTTGATTGTTGACCCATTGATTATTTAGGAGCATGTTGTAAAGCTTCCATGTATTTGTTAGCCTTTTTGTTTCTTTGTACAATTTATTTCTAGTTTTACATCTTTGTGATATGAGAAGTTAGTTGGTAGTATTTCAGTATATTTTAATTTACTGAGGTTCTTTTTGTGGCCTAGTATGTGGTCTATTCTGGAAAATGTTCCATGTGCACTTGAGAAGAATGTGTATCCTGCTGCTTTTGGGTGTAGAGTTCTGTAGATGTCCGTTAGGTCCATCTGTTCTAGTGTGTTGTTCAGTGCCTCTGTGTCTTTACTTATTCTTTGTCTGGTTGATCTGTCCTTTGGAGTGAGTGGTGTGTTGAAGTCTCCTAAAATGAATGCATTGCTGTCTATTTCCTCCTTTAATTCTGTTAGTATTTGTTTCACATATGTCAGCGCTCCTCTGTTGGGTCCATATATATTTTCAATGGTTATATCCTCTTGTTGGACTGACCCATTTACCATTATATAATATCCTGCTTTATCTCTTGCTACTTCCTTTGTTTTGAAGTCTATTTTGTCCGATAAAAGTACTGCAACACCTGCTTTTTTCTCCTTTGGTTTGCATGAAATAAGTTTTTCCATCTCTTCACCTTTAGTCTGTGTATATCTTTGGGTTTGAGGTGAGTCTCTTGTAAACAGCATATAGATGGGTCTTGCTTTTTTATCCATTCTATTACTCTGTGTCTTTTGGTGCATTCAGTCTCTTTACATTTAGGGTGATTATCGATAAATATGTACTTATTGCCAGTGCCGGCTTTAGATTTGTGGTTACCACAGGTTCAAGGGTTGCTTCTTTACTATCTAACAGTCTAACTTAACTTTCTTGTTAAGCTAGTATAAACAGAGTCTGATGATTGTTTATTTCTCTTCCTTCTTATTCTTCCTTCTCCGTTCTTTATATGTTAGGTGTTTTATTCTGTACCCTTTTACGTTTCCTTTGACTGTTTTTGTGGATAATTGATTTTACTTTTTGACTTTAGTTAGTATTTGGATGTTCTGCTTTCTTTGCTGTAATTTTTCTCTGGTGACATCTTTTTAGCCTTAGGATTGCTTCCATCTAGAGCAGTCCCTTTAAGATATCCTGTAGAGATGGTTTGTGGGAGGCAAATTCCCTCAGCTTTCGCTTGTCTGGGAATTGTTTAATCCTTTCCTCAAATTTAAATGATAATTGTGCTGCATGTGATATTCTTGGTTCACGCCCCTTCTGTTTCATTATGTTAAATATATCATGCCATTCTCTTCTGGCCTGTAAGATTTCTGTTGAGAAGTCTGATGATAGTCTGATGGGTTTTCCTTTGTAGGTGATCTTTTTTCTCTCTCTTGCTGCCTTTAATACTCTGTCATTATCTTTGATCTTTGCCATTTTAATTATTATGTGTCTTGGTGTTGTCTTCCTTGGGTCCCTTGTGTTGGGAGATCTGTGGGCTTCCATGGTCTGAGAAACTATTTTCTTTCTCAGTTTGGGGAAGTTTTCAGCAATTATTTCTTAAAAGATACTTTCTATCCCTTTTCCTCTCTCTTCTTCCTCTGGTACTCCTATAATGCAAATATTCTGTTTGGATTGGTCATACAGTTCTCTTAATATTCTTTAATTCTTAGAGATCCTTTTATCTCTCTCTGCCTCAGCTTCTCTGTATTCCTCTTCTCTGATTTCTATTCCATTAACAGTCTCTTGCACCTCGTCCATTCTGCTCTTAAGCTCATCGATCGCTTGTCTGATTTCTGCATTGTCTTTCCTCACTTCCTCCCTTAGCTCTTGCATATTTCTCTGTAGATCCATCAGCACCGTTATGACTTTTATTCTGAATTCTTTTTCAGGAATATTGTGTAAGTCTATCCCATCAGGCCCTCTCTCTGGGGTTGTCTGGTTAATCTTTGTCTGTACCATATTCCTCTGTCCTTTCGTGGTTATAGATGTGGTCACTGGCAGGTGTCAGGTGGGAGAACAAAGTCCCTTCCTGCTTGTTGTTCTCCTTGCCCTTCTCTGGGGCCTGAACTGGTTTCTCACCCACCGGGAGGCAGTGTCTGGGGTAATCCCCTGAGCTGCCTGTGTGCAGTGTCACCCTCAGCCTTGCCTATAGCACTGCAGGGGTTTGAAGTCTTCGTTGAGTGCCTTCTGGTCCTCTTGGTGCTTTACAGCCCTTGATGTGGGTTCTGGGGTGCTTCCCGCTTCGCTGCGCTTCAGCCGGGAGTAGATTCTGTGAGTGTGCTGTGGGCGGGGATGCTCTGCTGTTCCACAGCAGTGGCAGATCCCAGACCCTTTGTGCGGTGGCTGTCGTTGGGGGCAGAACAAATGGCAGGCTGCTGGTCTCTGTGGAAAACCTTAGCATCTCTGTGGGATACCTTGGCATGGCTGCTTTGCCTGACCTCCAGCCAGGGGTCCGAACTTCCACAAGACTCCCAGCCTGCTGGGGTGAGTGTGCTGGGACGTTTGTTCTGCTGTTGGGCCCTTGTCTCTTTAAGACTTAAAAAAACCAAAGAATAACAACAAACAAACAAACAAACAAACACCAATTAAAAAAAGCACCCGCTCTTCTTTTGTCCCGGGGAGCCGGCCTAGGGGATCCGTATGCAGTCTCCGTCTTGGATCCCGCCCTTCTGTTTCTCTAATCTCCGATACACCACGCGATGTGTGTCAGTGCTCCGGGCGCAGATCACCAGGGCTGGTTATTTGGTGGGCCTGTGCTTCCACTCCCTCCCCACTCTGAATCTTTTCCTCCCACTGGTGCGCTGGGGTGGGGGAGTGCTAGCTTCCTTCCAGGTGGCGGCTTTGTATCTTACCCCTTTCAGGGGGCACTGAGTTTTCGCAGGTGTAGCTGTAGCCTGGCTGTTGTACTGTATCTTCTGGTCTCTTTTTTAGGAATAGTTGTATTTCTTGTATTTTCACAAATATGTATGGTTTTGGGAGGAGATTTCCATTGCCCTGCTCATGCCACCACCTTCCCAGAACTCTCCTCTCACCATTTTTTAATTCGCTTATTTGCTTTTTGTTTGTTGAGGTGCATGAGCTCTTTATATAATTTGTATGTCAACCCCTTATCAGATATGTCATTTATGAATATATTCTCCCATACGGTAGGATATATTTTTGTTCTACTGATGCTACCCCTTGCTGTACAGAAGCTTTTTAGTTGATATGGTCCCAATCATTCATTTTTGCTTTTGTTTCCCTTGCCTGGGGAGACAAGTTCATGAAAGAGTTGCTCATGTTTATGTCCAAGAGATTTTTGCCTGTGTTTTTTACTAAGAGTTTTATGGTTTCATGACTTACATTCAGGTCTTTGATCCATTTTGAGTTTACTTTTGTGTAGGGGGTTAGGCAGTAATCCAGTTTCATTCTCTTACATGTAGCTGTCCAGTTTTGCTAATACCAGCTGTTGAAGAGGATGTAATTTCCCCCTTGTATATCCATGGCTCTTTTATAGTATATTAATTGACCATATATGCTTGGGTTTATATCTGGGCTCTCTAGTCCATGGGTCTATGGGTCTGTTCCTGTGCCAGTACCAAATTGTGTTGATGACTGTGGCTTTGTGGTAGAGCTTAAGTCAGGGAGCATAACTCCCCCTGCTTTATTCTTACTTCTCATGATAGCTTTGGCTTTTTGGGGTCTTTTGTCATTCCATATGAATTTTAGAACTATTTTCTCTAGTTCATTGAAGAATGCTGTAGGTATTTTGATAGGGATTGCATTGAATCTGTAGATTGCTTTAGGCAGGATGGCCATTTTGACAATATTAATTCTTCCTAGCCAAGAGCATGGGACGAATTTCCACTTTTTAGTGTCCTATTTAATTTCTCTTAGGAGTGTCTTGTAGTTTTCAGGGTATAGGTCTTTCACTTCCTTGGTTAGGTTTATTCCTAGGTATTTTATTCTTTTTGACGCAATTGTGAATGGAATTGTTTTCCTGATTACTCTTTCTGCTAGTTCACCATTAGTGTATAGGAATGCAACAGATTTCTGTGTATTAATTTTGTATCCCAAAACTTTGCTGAATTCTGATATTAGATCTAGTAGTTTTGGGGTGGATTCTTTAGGGTTTTTATGTGCAATATCATGTCATCTCCAAACAGGGACAGTTTGAGTTCTTCCCCACAATCTGGGTGACTTTTATTTCTTTGTATTGTCTGATTGCTGTGGCTAGGGCTTCTTTGTCTTGTTCCCAATCTTAAAGGAAAAGCTTTCAGCTTCTTGCTGGTAAGTATAATGTTGGCTGTTGGTTTGTCATATATGGCCTTTGTTATGTTGAGGTACTTGCCCCCTATACCCATTTTGTTGAGAGTTGAATTTTGTTGAATGCTTTTTCAGCATCTGTGGAGATGATCATGTGGTTTTCGTCCTTCTTTTTGTTGATGTAGTGGATGATGCTGACGGATTTTCGAATGTTGTACCATCCTTTCATCCCTGGGATGAATCCCACTTGATCGTGAAGGGTGATCTTTTTGATGTATTTTTGAATTTGGTTTTCTAATATTTTGTTGAGTATTTTTGCATCTATGTTCATCAGGGATATTGGTCTGTAGTTTTCTTTTTTTATGGTGTCTTTTCCTGGTTTAGGTATTAGAGTGATGTTGGCCTCCTAGAATGAGTTTGGGAGTATTCATTCCTCTTCTACTTTTTGAAAACTTTAAGGAGGATGGGTATTAGGTCTTCACTAAGTGTTTGATAAAATTCAGCAGTGAAACTGTCTGGGCCTGAAATTTTGTTCTTAGGTAGTTTTTTGATTACGAATTCAATTTCTTTGCTAATAATTGGTCTATTCAGATTTTCTGTTTCTTCCTGGGTCAGCTTTGGAAGGTTGTATTTCTCTAGAAAGTTTTCCATTTCTTCTAGGTTATCCGTTTTGTTACCATATAATTTTTCATAGTATTCTCTCATAATTCTTTGTATTTCGTGGTGTTCCTAGTGATTTTTCTTTTTTCATTTCTGATTCTGTTTATGTGGGTAGACTCTCTTTTTTTCTTGATATGTCTGGCTTAGGGTTTATCTACTTTGTTAATTTTATTGGAGAACAAGCACCTTTTATTGATTTTTTCTATCGTTTTACTCTTCTCAGTGTTATTTATTTCTGCTTTAATTTTTATTATGTCCTTCCTTCTACTGACTTTGGGCCTCATTTGTTCTTCCTTTTCTAGTTTCATTAATTGTAAGTGTAGACTATTCATTTGGGATTGTTCTTCTTTCCTGAGGTAGGCCTGTACTGCAATATATTTCTTTCTTATTGTGGTCTTATCTGTGTCCCACAGATCTTGCAGTGTTGAATTGTTGTTGCCATTTGTCTCCATATATTGCTTGATCTCTGTTTTTATTTGGTCATTGATCCATTGATTATTTAGGGGCCTATTATTAAGCCTCCATGTGTTTATGGGCTTTTTCATTTTCTTTGTGTAATTTATTTCCAGTTTCATACCTTTGTGATCTGAGAAGCTGGTTGGTACAATTTCAATCTTTTTGAACTTAGTGAGGTTCTTTTTGTGGCTTAGTATATGATCTATTCTTAAAAATGTTCCATGTGCACTTGAGAAGAATGTGTATCCTGTTGCTTTTGAACGGAGTGTTTTGTAGATGTCCTTTAGGTCCATCTATTCTAATATGTTGTTTAGTGCCTCTGTCTCTTTATTTATATTCTGTCTGGTTGATCTGTCATTTGGAATGTGTGGTGTGTTGAAGTCTCCTAAAATGAATGCATTGCACTGTATTTTCCCCTTTAATTCTGTTAGTATTTGTTTCACATATGTAGGTGATCCTGTGTTGGGTGCACAGATATTATAATAGTTATATCCTCTTACTGGACTGACCCTTTTATCATTATGTAATGTCCTTCTTTGTCTCTTGTGACTTTGTTTTGAAGTCTCTTTTGTCTGATAATACTGCAACTCCTGCTTTTTTCTCCCCATTAGTTGCATGAAATATATAATTTTTCCATCGCTTTACTTTCAGTCTGTGTATGTCTTTGGGTTTGAAGTGAGTCTGTTGTAGGCAGCATATAGATGGGTCTTGTTTTTTTTTAATCTATTCTGTAACTCTATGTCTTTTGATTGGTGCATTCAGACCATTTACATTTAGGGTCATTATCGTTAGGTATGTACTTATTGGTATTGCAGGCTTTAGATTCGTGGTTACCAAATTTCAAGGGTAATTCCCTTACTATCGAACACTCTAATTCAACTCACTTTGTATGCTATTACCAACACAACCTAAAGCTTCTTTTTTTTCCTCCTTTTTCTTCCTCCTCCATTCTTTGTATGTTATGAATCATATTCTGTACTCTGTCTAGCCCTTGGGTGACATCTATTTAGGCTTAGGAATACCTCCATCTATAGCAGTACTTCCAAAATGCCCTGTAGAGGTGGTTTGTGGGAGGTAAATTCTCTCAGCTTTTGCATATCTAAAAATTGTTTAATCTGTCCTTCAGATTTAAATGATAACCTTGCTGGATACAGTATTCTTGGTTCAAGGCCCTTCTTCTTCCTTGCATTAAATATATCATGCCACTCCCTTCTGGCCTGTAAGGTTTCTGTTGAGAAGTCTGATGGTAGCCTGATGGGCTTTCCTTTGTTTGTGATCTTTTTTCTCTCTCGAGCTGCTTTTAAAGTCTGTCTTTATCTTTGATCTTTGCCATTTTAATTATTATATGTCTTAATGTTGTCTTCCCTGGGTCCCTTGTGTTGGGAGATCTGTGCACCTCCATGGCCTGAGAGACTATCTCCTTCCCCAGATTGGGGAAGTTTTCAGCAATCACCTCCTCAAAGACACTTTCTATCCCTTTTTCTCTCTCTCCTTCTGGTACCTTTATAATGCGAATATTGTTCTGCTTCAATTGGTCACACAGTTCTCTCAATATTCTTTCATTCTCAGAGATACTTTTTTCTCTCTGTGCCTCAGCTTCATTGTATTCCTCTTCTCTAATTTCTGTTCCATTTTCCATCTCTTTGTATGTTCCAACATCCCTCCATTGTATGTTTCATTTCAGATATGGAATTTCTTAATGATTGAATCTCTGACTTACTTTCATTCCTGAGCTCTTCAATATTTTTCTGTACCTCCATAAGCATGTTTATAATTTTTATTTTGAACTCTCTTTCAGGAAGATTGGTGAGTTCAGTTTCATTTGGCCATTTTTCTGGGATTTGCAAGATTTTTTTCTGAACCATGTTCTTTTGACATTTCATATTTCTGTGTGGTGCTCACTAGTGTGCAGTAACTCCAGTCTCTGGAGCTGCTCAGCCCCAAGAGTGAGGTTGGGTGTCATAGGGGAGCAGAGCTGGTCCCTGGGGCGAGGAAAGATCTGTTTTCTGATTCCCGTCTGCCCTGCCTGTCTCCAGTGTCAGAGCCGGTGGGCCAAGCACACATGTGTAAGCCTCTGTGCTTTGCGTCTCTAGCTTTTGCAGGCGGGGCCTCCCTCTGGCTGGCTTGACACCAGCGCAGTGACTGCCAGTTTGCGAGCAAGTGCCTGCAGGCCAGTAGGAAAGCTTAGCAGGCTGTGTGCCACAGTGGGGAGCCTTGGAGCTGAGTAGGCAGCCAGGTGGATGGAGCACCTGAAGCTCCTCAATGTTTCCAACTGGCTGGGCTGAGCACGCCTAGACAACCTTGTCCAGTTCTCCCTTCTCCTGTGCAGCAAGCTCCGTGCAAACCCTGCCCTTTTTCCATCCCTCCCCCTGCTGACCACCCGCCCTTCCTCCGACACAGAGCGGCCGGCTGTGGATCCTGTCCTCCCACCAATGGCTGGAATGTCAGTCTGTCAGGCACTCTGCGTGTCCTGCTTCCCAACCTCCAGAGCACCACAGAGAGTATATTTCTGCTCACAAAGCAGATCTCCAGGACTAGGTGTTCAGCATTCCAGGCTTCCACCCTCTCCCCCACTCCATTTCTCTTCCTCCTGGTGGTGAGCTGGGGTGGGGGAAGGGCTTGGGTCCTGCCAGATTAAGGCTTTCTTAGCTACCCTGTTTCCTGAGGTCTGCTCTGTTTGTGAGGTCTGTATGCAGTCTGATTCAGCCTTCTTTCTTCTTGCTCTTTTAGGGTTAGTTGTATTAATTAACTATATTTTTGTACTATTTGTGGTTTTGGGAGGAGTTCTCCTTGTCACCTCTCATGCCGCCATCTTGAATCTCACCCAGTATCTATTTATTTGAAGAAAAAGGAAAAGCTTATGTACTCAATACATTTCCGTAATGAACACGTGATTTTAGTATTCAGTTGCTAGAAGTAGATAAAATCACTTTGGAATTTAAGCACTCTTGCATTTTTAGCTATAAAAAGACAACTGTATTAGCTATCCAGGATAATGGAATAGAAGCATCCTACCCATCTCAGGAATAATAGGATTACTAAATTGTAACTGAAATAGTGGATAACTTCTAACCAAGATCTTTGTGACTGATGCTGCTTAAAATTTCCAGGGTGTTTAGAGTCAAGGGAGGTCTGGGGAAGGGATGGATCTGGAGAAAAGAAGTTTGGGAAAAGAGTTTCAAAATAGTCTGTGACTGAGGCCTGACCTGAGTAGACCTGAACAATCCCTGGAAAGGGCACAGAGAGCTCCTAATATGAATGGTTTAGCTTGATTTGTCTATACTGGATTGGTAGGCTCAGAGTTGGAAATTAAATTCCATTCTAAGAATATTAATGTTTTTTCTACTCTGAGCAGTAATTAAAATTTTCTAATCACATAAATACTTATTGCTACATAATACATAACTACTTTTTTTACTTAATAGTCTCTAATAGTTGTAATAATAATAATTAATATCACTGAGTGCTTACTATGGGCCAGGCGCTATTCTGTATACTTTATATGTATTAATGCAATACTCATGATAATTCTATGATGTAATTATTATTCCACCTTTACAGTTGAAGAAACTGAAGCTTAGAGAGGTCAAGTAACTTGTCCAAGGACACAGCAAGGAAGCGGGATTCCTACCCAGGTCATCTGGTCAAAGACTGCACCCTTAGCCATGAATTGAACCATTCTCATGCACCAAGTGTTGTAATTCATTAGAAACACGAATGTTCCTTCATTTCTTCATATTAATTTACCAAGAATTAAAGCATTTAGAACAGAGGAAAATTCACAGAAAATCTAATCCAGTTCCTTATTTTGCAGATGAGGAAACTGAAACCTTGGGAATGCAAGACTGTTTCTCTGTGGCTACCTTGAGCTGGTAGGAATGAACTAGAGCACTACTGTAAACCCATGCTGTTTCACTATCCAAGCTCTGTATACTTACTGAACATTGTTTTTTAAGGGCTGGAGTAAAATCTGTTTTACTGTCCTGTTTCTGGTAGTTCTTTATTTTGTTTTACGTATGTATGTATATGTAAATGTACACTTTTGTGTGTGAATGGAAATATATTTAGATAGATACATATGAAACATATAAATCCATTAAATATACACATTAAATACATGTATACACACACATATATACAGTAAAAAACAGTGTTTTTTTTTTAGGGCGGAAGAATTTTCAAAGGTGGAAGAATGCCTTAGTGGTCCTTCATCCCTCCACCAGCCCTCCCCTCAGGAGCAGGTGGGGAGCATTCACGATGTAATCAGGCTTCCAAGTCCCCTGTGGGCCTCTCTGGGGATCTTTGTCTTCAGCACCCTCAGGCCCATACACTCTTCTGAATTTCTTTGGAGTTGGACAGAATCAGAAAAAAATCACATTCTTCTCCTTTTATTTTAGTCCTTTGTACCCTGCTTTGCTGCTTATCACATTCTATTCAAACACAAATGATCAATAAGTACATAAGGAGTTATCTGCTTTCATATCTTTCCCATGTTAGAAGATAAAATGAACTTATTCATTCTTTTTATTCTGACATAAGAAAATCTATATTAAATAGTTGTTTTGTTGGACAAAATATTATTATTTCTTTCTCTATTCTATTGGAAGCATCTATGCCTGTTATATCCTTAGATGATATGAGGTCCTCACTTTCTATTGTATCCAGGTCATATTCTGTGGTATATCATTATTTTCAATCCTTTAGAAACCACTTAACTTTCCTTCCTACTGTCAGACTAGTTTAGTCAAGTCCTCACTTAGGGTAAACCAACGATCTGTCTGATCCCTCTCCAGGAGAAAGAACTACAAATTCTGCTGATTGTTTTCCATCAAAATCATGAACATAAATCTAAAAGGGCACTGAACATTGACCTGCATTTGTAGTTTGTTTGCCTAGCATGTTTGGTTCTTCTCTGCCTTACAAAGACTACATTATACTTTCCTTCAAAACTCCTATACCCCTCCATGCCTCACTCACAATTTGCTACCCTGCCTCACATCATCACACTTGAACTTCCTTATCTTCCTCATCACCAGATCTACCAGCTAACCCTTACCTGAATTTAAAATTTCTACCTTCTCTCCTATGACAATTCTCCCATTAAAGGCCAATCTTTCCATTTTTGCTCTGCATCCCATTCTGTGGCATCTTCTCAAGGACTTCGCTCCTATAATTATCTTGTAGTTCTGCAGCATCATAAATTATTAGGTCATTACTCTTAGCTATGTATCTGTTAATATCTCTGCAGGAAGCAGATCGCACATTTCAACTGGCTAATTTAAGAAAATGTTAATAACGAGATTATTTATACAGGTATGGGTGAAGTATACTAGGGACACCATGAGGGGAAGTGCGGTACCAGTGAAGTGAGGCTCCCTCAACTCCTCATATCCATTTATTTTTTGTCCCTAGGCCTGAAGGATGAGGGGACATTACATGCTGGAGTCAGAGAGAATTGTGTTGAAAAGCTGCCTAAAAGTTGACCTGCTCCCTATTTAAGGGATGGGGCCCAGCCAGCCCTCTGTGACCTTATAAGGAGGGAATGGGGTGGGTGATAAAAATCCTCCTTCCTCTCTTCCTCCTCTCGGGAATTTCCTGCCCATTCTCCCCCCACCTGCTCACACTCAGCAAAGCTCAAAGTAAGACAGAGGGCAAGAGAGCACACTGAGTAGCTGGAAGGAGGGGAGAGTGGATCTGGATGGCCAGTCAATGCCAAAGCAAAAATCACACGGCACAAAGTCGAACAAGAAAGGAAGAATTTGTTCAAGGCTATTGTAATAGGGGAGCAAGGCCAGAACTCAACTCTGTCAAAACAAAGAGCAGTAGGATTTTTAAAGGCTGGGTTTAGCTAGTGGAAAGTATTAGTGATGTTAGGAGGAGGTCATAGGCCATCTTTTTGCTAAAAAACTTCTCATGTATTTATGACAAGAGATAGTTTCGCAAGTTGGAGCAAGGCTCCCACCAGCGTTAGGCTTTCACCTTCCCACAGAAATGGGAGATAAGGATGCTATTTTCTTTGATTACATTTCAGAGATCGCTCCCACATCCTTGAGAAAGATGGTCTTGTGAAACTGACAAAAAGTCTTTAAAAAGATTTATATCTTATAGAGAAAGAATTTATAATTAAAATTTCTAAAGTAAATGCTGTAAGAAAAGGGAGGTCAAAATAAAAAATTTTTTTCCTACTGCCTCTGCCTTATTTTTCTGCTTATCTTCAATCAAAACTTCTGGGAAGTTTATGGTGATTGTTTATAATAAATTACCTCTTGTTCATTCTTCAATCCATTCTTTTACTCCACATCTGATAATCTGCTGTGACTGATCAACATGTTGCCAAATCCTGTGGCCAGTTTCTCTCTGTATCTTATTTGACCTGCACGGAATTCAGTAGAGTTAAACACTTCCTTCCTAAAATTCCTTACCTTGGTTTCTGTTTCTGACAGCTCCCTGGATGTTCCTTCCTCACTGCTTTGCTGTCTCCTCTTCCCTGACGTCTAAAGTTGGAGAAGCCCAGGGCTTGGGCTTGGCTCCTTGCTTTCTTTTGGACAACACGTTCTTTCTGTGTCATGTAGGTCATACTTAAAATACCATCCTTATGCTGATGACTTCCACCAGAGTACCTAGTCTTGACGTTTTTCTACAACTCCAGAATCAAGTATCCACCTCCCTCCTTCTGATAGGTTGTCTAGAAGGCTCCACAAACTTAACTTGCTCCAGAACAGATTTCCCTTCCCTTAGCTCAAATTAATTTCTCCCTCATTTTTGTATCTTAATAAATTGCAGTATTACTCACATAATTGCTCAAGTCAAAAATCTATGAGGAGTCTGGACTACTCCTTTTCACTCAATTCCCATATTCAAATCGCTAGCAAGTAAAATTGATTTTACCTGCAAAGGCATATCTCCTCTACTTCCACCACTACATTGTCCACCCATCATTAACCTGTCCTGCAATACTTATCTCTGTTTACCCTTCTGCCTCCCACTGATTCTCCACCCTGTCAGCAGAGGGATCTTTATGCTTACACATCAGATCATTTAACTTCCCACCCTCACTTGGAGCAAACTCAGAATTCCTCCCATGTCCTACAAAGTCCCACAGGAACAGATCTCTGCACTGATTTCACTTCTCAGTTCCCTCCCATTCCCACCCCACTGTCCTCAGTCACTTTGGTCTTCTCTGTTTCTGGAATTCTTTTTCTCTTGATATTTTCATGGTTTCTAAAAATTTTTTTGATTTTTGGTTATTTAGGTCTCAGCTTAAATGTTCTAAGGGCGGACTCTCCAGGCCCCTAAATCTGAGGTGACCCCTTGCACTCTATCACATTATTCTTCACTCATTGTTTACAGAAAATGTATTCTCTGACATTTTCTTGTTTACTTTTTATTATCTGCCTCATCCTGCTAGAATCATGAGATCAGATCCCTCACATTATCTGTTGCACATGGAACTGTTATGTCCGGATTGCAGTATCCTCAGAGACCAGAGACCACCAGGGAGACCGAGTCACGCATGCAAGAGCAAAGGGCATTTATTACGGGCTTAAGCTCGGACTCTCAGCGTTTTCACCTAGGTAGTGGAGGTGAGCTGAGAGCCCCGGACAAAGGCAGGCAGGATTTTTATGGGCTTTGGGAAGGGGGAGTTACAGGAAACTGGGACATAGACACAGCAATCCAATCATAATTACACAACATTATTGACAACAGTTCTAGCCATACATGTCATTTAGAGCATTCATTGGTGGTTACATGCTTTGGGCAATATGTAACTACTTGATAGTTTCAGGGAGACTGAAACTTAGGCCTTCTAGTTTGTGAGGCTTCCTGAAGCCTGTCATGGTGTTAGTTTGGTCCTTCCATTACCCCCTCTGTCTTGTAACTGACCCAATCTTGGGTCAGTCAATTAGTTAGTTGGTTAGATTTTGGATCCCACATAAAATTATAAATCAAATTACAAACTAAACTATGAATTAAACTATAAATTGAAACATCAAATCAAAGAGGAAGAGACATAAACAAAGGTGTATGCAAAGCGATTTACAGAAGCCAAAATAGCTGGTTAGTAACTAATTTTAATTATGGACTATTGACATTATTCGCATCTTGACTTATAGGCCGATATTGGGTTTGATATTGAGTGCGTAGGACCATTATTGATACACTGTTTATTTGTCTTCTGACGAAGGCTATTAGTTGGTTTAATAAACATGGCCCAATGTTGACAATGAGAAGGATTAAAATGAGTGGGCCTAGAAGTGGGAGGAGATAGGGAAGCCATCCACCTAGGCCGGTCCACAAAAAGCTGTCCATGGTTTCTTTACACCTTCTCTCTAGGCTCTCCTGTAGTTGTTTTATTGTATTATGAACTATCCCAGACTTATTGGTGTAAAAGCAACATTCTTCTCCTAAAAAGAGGCATAACCCCCCCACTTTCGCTGTGAGGAGGTCTAGTCCTCGCTGGTTCTGGAGAACTACTTCCGCTAGAGAGTCAATTTGAGACTGGAGGTCCACAATGGTCCCGGCTAAATGTTGTATATCTTCAATTAACTCTTTAGACAACTTGTTGTAAAAGTGAAAAGATGTTCCTACTCCGGCTGTTCCCATTCCTATACCTGCCGAGACTCCCAAACCTAGCAATAAAGGGAAGACTTGGATAGCTCGTTTACGTCTGGTGGGGACATAATTTACTGATGGGATAGGAAGAGTTTGGTTATTTGGAACTATATCAATGTCAGGAAACAAGAGGGCTAGGGAGCATATCCCATTCCAGGAAGGGGAAGTACTCCATAAGCAGTTCTCCACAAATAAAAACGGTCTGTGCAGAGGAGGGCACAAGGCTCTACTAGAGCCTATGGTGGTGTTTTTGAGACAGAGGTTTGAGTGAAGGAAGCCTACCATATTGTTACCTGAACCTATGATGCAGGAAACTGCGGAGGTAGGGTAAGGAATAAAGACTTCTGATTTAGGACTGAAAGGTGGACATCTGTCAGGGAAAAGAGAAAGAGAGGTAAAATTATAGTCTATGGGGAGAGCAGAGGCTCTGAAAGGTCCAACTTTTAAGCAGAGCCAACAATCCTGGGCCAAGTCCGTCTTAGAGATATTTAATAACTTGTGGGTGGCTTCCAGGAGGGCCTGTGTTTCGGGATCTAATTCTAGGGGTCCTCTGACTTCAGTCATACTTAATGGATGGTATAGCGGGGGGGCCCATGTATCTTGAAGTTGTTTTACAATTTTTTGGATGTATTTTTTTTCAGCATAATCTTGGACTCCTCCCCCATCGGACTGCCCAGGGGGAGGTCTAAGGTACCAACACTGAGTATCGGCATCTGGGCATATATATCCTGCATGATTTCCCATAGATTGGCCTGCCCAGTAGGTTTGATTGTTGGCATCTCTACATTGGTAGACTGAGGAACTTTCATAGCAGTAATGGGGCATGAGGTTTTTAAACTCAGTGCAAGGGCAAGAGGGAACGTTTGTCTTATTTGCTATAGGAGGCACACCTCTATTCCAGCAAACTTGCTTTCCTCTATCATGCATACAGCCAGCCTCTTTGCCTGCAATTAGAGTTGCAGCATAGTAAGAGGTCTTTCCCAGTTGACATCTAAACCTGCTTAGATAGCAATGTTGGGGTATGGTAAGTCGGGAAGGGATGGATAAGGCAACTTGATCTTCTTTTTGACAGAATTTACAAGGGTTGCCACGTGACCCCCATATTTGTCTAAAACTTTTCGGAGTTGTTCCCTGGAGGGTTCAAACCCCCCATTTAATACGATGCTAGAAAAGGAAAGAGGAGAAGTAGCAACATAGTGATAATTATAAGGAAGAGTCTTATCAAGTTCTCCAAAGTAGGAGTTTATGTGGATTGGTTGGGTGACGTTCTGCCTTCCACTGACTGGAGTCTTTTTCCGGGTCTAGCTTTGAGGGCGGTGGTGTCTGGGCCTCCGCACGGGTATAGCCTCCTGGGTCCTGGAAGGGGTCTGCTGGTCTCACATGGATGTAGTGGATCCAAGCGGCTATTCCGTCTACCTTTAAAGCAGTTGGAGTAGTTAGTAAGACGGTGTAAGGTCCTTTCCACCATGGCTCGAGGGTTTCTTGCTGGTGCTGTCTGACATAGACCCAGTAACAGGGCCGGTACCGATGAGGCTCCGGGGGCACACCTGATTCATAGAGAGCACGTAATTTAGGCCACACCTGTTTATGAGACCATTGAATGGCCTGAATTTCTGATAACAAGTTATGATCTTCTATGTCCATCAGGGCAGCCGCCTGAAGGTTAGGGATAATAGGGGCAGGTTTTCCATATAAGATTTCAAAGGGAGTCAGACCCATTTGGTAGGGGGAGTTTCTTACCCAATACAGGGCAAAGGGGAGGAGGGCCACCCAGTCTCCACCAGTCTCTAAGGTCAATTTAGTCAAGGTCTCTTTTAGAGTTCTATTCATTCTTTCTACTTGTCCTGAACTTTGGGGTCTGTATGCACAATGTAATTTCCAATCTGGCCCAATAAACTGTGCAACTCCCTGACTTACCTTAGACATGAAAGCTGGTCCATTGTCTGACCCTATAAGCTGAGAAAAACCATACCTTGGCAGGATTTCTTCTAATAACTTTTTTCCCACAACAGTGGCGGTCTCACTCTTGGTGGGGAAGGCTTCAGTCCATCCTGAAAATGTGTCTATGAAAACTAAGAGATATTTATAGTTATATTTGCCTGGTTTTATTTCAGTAAAGTCAATTTCCCAATAGGCCCTGGGCCTCTTACCCCGTAGGCGTTGTCCTGGATTTTTGGGATTAGAATAGGCATTAGTGAGTTGACACGCTTTGCATGCATGGACAATTTTGTTAATTTTTAAGTGTAAGTCCTTGGTTGTTACTTGAGATCGGTGGATTGCATCCCGCATTCTTTGTTCTCCCGTGTGTATGGATTGATGTATTTTAGATAATACCTTTTCTGCCAGGGCCTCTGGGAGGATTAGTTTCCATCTGAGTCTTTCCACCATCCTTTGTAGAATTGGCTAATAGGTCGCTTTTGGGCCCATTGGATTTCTTCCTCAGTATACTTAGGGTTTTCAGGTACCCTGGGATCCCCAGGGTAGGGCAGAACTATAGGTAAGGCCTCAATGGATTTAAAAGCAGTCTCTTCAGCTGTTTTGTCAGCCAAGTTGTTTCCCTTAGCCACGGGGTGAACTCCTTTTTGGTGGCCGGGGCAGTGGATGATGGCCACCCTTTTTGGCAGCCAAAGGGCCTGTAGCAGGTCTATAATTTCTTGTTTGTTTTTAATAGTCTTTCCTTCTGAGGTCAGAAGTCCCCTTTCCTGGTATATAGCCCCATGTACGTGGGCTGTCGCAAAGGCATACCTGCTGTCCATATAGATGTTGACTTTTAAGTCCTTTCCTAAAGTCAATGCCTTAGTTAGGGTTATCAGTTCAGCTTTTTGGGCTGAAGTCCCTGGAGGCAAGGGTTGGGCCCAAATTACCTCAGTATCTGTGGTCACAGCCGCTCCTGCTTTTCTCTCTCCATTTGAAATGAAGCTACTTCCATCTGTAAACCAGGTGTGGTCTGCATTTTGAAGAGGCACATCTGTTAGGTCTTCTCGGAAACAATGTACTTGGGCCAGGATCTTGGTGCAATTGTGAAGTGGAGAGTCCGCATCAGGATCGGGCCGGAGTGTTGCTGGATTGAGCGAGGAGGGGGGCTGGAAAAGAATTCTGTCAGGGTTGAGTAGTAATGCCTGGTAATGAGTGATTCGTGTGTTGCTGAGCCATCGATCAGGTGGTTGTTTTAGTACTCCCTCAATTGCATAGGGGGTGGTCACCGTCAGGCCCTGTCCCAGGGTCAGCTTGTCGGCATCTTTAACTAATGATGCCACTGCAGCTACAGTTCTCAGGCAAGAGGGCCATCCAGCTGCTACCGTGTCCAAACGTTTGGACAAGTAGGCCACTGGCCGTTTGCAGGGCCCCAGCTTTTGGGTTAACATGCCTTTTGCCACCCCTTTACTTTCATCCACAAATAAGTGGAAAGGCTTAGTAATGTCAGGAAGCCCCAACGCAGGGGCTGACAAGAGAGCTGTTTTGAGTGTTTCAAATGCCCATTGATGTTCGGGGGTCCATTGAAACTCACTCTTGTCCTTGGTTAGTTCATATAGGGGCTTGGCAATCTCTGCGAAGCCTGGAATGCACAGTCTGCAAAACCCTGCAGACCCGCGGAATTCTCTCATCTGTCTTGGGTTTTTGGGTGGAGGTACGTGGAGAATGGTGTCTTTTCGAGCTGGGGACAACCATCTTTGTCCATCCTTGAGGACATATCCCAAATATGTAATTTGGGACTTACAAATTTGAGCCTTTTTAGCAGAGGCTCAATATCCCAACCTGCCCAATGCCTGAAGCAGGCTTTTAGTTCCCTGGAGGCAGCTCTTTCTGGTGGTGGCTGCAATTAAAAGATCATTCATGTATTGTAACAGTGTTACGTCTGGGTTTTCCCTCTGGTACTCACCCAAGTCCTCATGCAGCGCTTCATCGAAGATGGTAGGGGAGTTCTTAAATCCTTGAGGTAGCTGTGTCCAAATCAGCTGCCCGTTGATGCCAATATCATGATCATGCCACTTGAAGGCAAAGTATTCCTGACTCTTGGGAGCCAGTGGCAAACTGAAGAAGGTGTCCTTGAGGTCAGGGACTGTATACCATTATTTCTCAGGAGGCAGGGAGCTCAGAAGAGTATAAGGATTGGGGACAGTGGGATGTATATCTATCACCTGTTTGTTAACCTCCCTGAGGTCCTGTACTGGTCTACAGTCATCTGTTCCAGGCTTTTTAACAGGGAGCAGGGGAGTATTCCAGGCAGACTGGCAGACTCTCAAAACACCTAGTTTTAGCAGGCGATGGATATGGGGTTTGATTCCTTCTTTGGCTTGTTGTGGCATAGGGTATTGCCTGACTGCCACTGGATCTGCTCCTGACTTGAGTTCCACAAACACTGTTGGGCGATGGCGAGCTAGTCCTAGGCCACCAGTCTCAGCCCAGGCTTGTGGATACTCTTGGAGCCACTGGCCAATGTGGGCATCTGGAGTTAGGGGCTCTTCGTATAGTCGGTATTCATTGGCCAGGCTGAGGTAGAGGACCTCAATACGTTTTCCTTCTGCATTTAGGAGTTGTGCCCCTTGCGGGCCAAAATGAATCTGGGCCCTCATTTCTGACAAAAGGTCTCTTCCCAGCAAGGGGTAAGGGCAATCTGGGATAATCATAAATGAGTGGGTTACCCGGCCCACCCTAGATCAACTGATTTTCGGGTAGTCCATGAATATTGTTTGGTTCCAGAAGTCCCTTGTACCCAGGATCATCTACTTGAAATAGGTCCGTTGGCCTCTACTAATACTGAATGTTGTGCCCCTGTGTCCACCAAGAAATTAGTTGGTTTCCCCTCCACTTTAAGGGTTACCCTGGGTTCGGGAAGGGTCTCCGAACCCCGTCCCCTCTAGTTGGAGTCTTCCCCAGCAAACAACACCCTAGGTTCAACTTTTTTATTCTTTTTTGGACAGTCTTTAGCCCAGTGCCCTTTCTGTTTGCACCCTGCACATCGGTTTTTATTTTTGTAGCATCTAGCGGCTGTGTGTCCTCCTTTTTTTACAGAAGGAGCACCAATCTTTATTTGATGATGACTTATAGCGTTCTGGGTCTGCGATTTCTTCTAATTGTTGGCGGTGTGAATAAATTCCACTTGGTCATGATGGATGATCCTTTTGATATATTATTAAATCATGTACATTCTTAAGGAAGCCAGCCCATGTCTTGAGTTGAGGCTGTGAAAGATTCTACTGTTTTATTTTTTATTTTGTCAAATGGTGAATACAGAGCCAGCAATAACCCCAGTAAATTCCACCTGTTAAGCCACTGGTCAGATAAACAATACCTGCAATGGGGTGGGCATTCCACTCCAAGAGTTACACTAACTGCATAATTGATTTTGATTTTCCAATATTATTAGTTATATTAATTTAACTGGTCTATGAATTCCCAATATCCAGAAGGCTAAACATTACAAATTTTAGAGTTAATAAGACTTAAATGCTTCCTCAACAATTTCATAAGAGATCATGAGATCCAGGTTAATAGGAGGAAAGTGAGTCAAAGAGGGTGTCTAACATCCCTGTTGTTTATTCACATTATAGTGTTTGCAATCCTGACTAGAATATAAGTTCTTAAGGATTGTCACATTCTCCACCAGGCATCAAGCATGCAAAAACTAGATGGTATGTAATTGAAATAACTCAAGGAAATATCCTTAAATAATAGGTTAGAAAATTTGGAACCCAGAATGAGAAAGAACTTTCCCTTTGCCATTATTTTCATTGACTGTATCTATATGATTCTGATGTATAAGGAAAGATAGTTCATGGTTTCCAACCATGTAGATACCATTGGTAGACATTTTTCCACGGAAGACATACTGACTCATGAAAAGATGTTCAATATCAACAGCCATCAGGGAAATACAAATTAAAACCACAATGAGACATCACTTCACACCAGTCAGAATGGCTAGTATCAAAAGGTCAAGAAATGACAAGTGCTGAGAAAGAAGTAGAAAAAAGGGAACACTCATGCACTGATGGTGAGAATATAAATCAGTGCACCCACTAAGGAAAGCAAACGGAGGTTCCTCAAAAATTAAAAATAGAAATACCACATGATCAGTAATTCAACTTCTGAGTACTTACCCAAAGAAAATGAAAACATTAATTTGAAAAGAAATATACACCCTTCCACTTACTGAAGTTTCATTTATAATAGCCAAATTTTTAAAGTATGGAAGTAACTTGAATGCCCCTTGACAGATGAATAGGTAAGGATGAGGTATATGTACCCAATGAGATATTCCTCAGACAAAAAATGAATAGATTCTTTGCCATTTGTGACAACATTGATGGACTGAGAGGATATTATGCTAACAAATAAAACAGAGAAAGACAAATACCATACGATCTCACTTATGTGTATAATCTAAAAAACAAAACAAACCAAAACAAAAACAGACTCATAGATACAGGAAACAAACTGTTGGTTACTAGAGGAGTGGGGGGTATAGGGAAGCAGATAAAATAGGTGAAGGATATTAAAGGTACAAACTTCCAGTTATAAAATAAATAATTCACAGAAATAAAAAGTACAGCATAGGGAATGTAGCCAATAATATTTTAGTAACTTTGGTAACAGAAGGTAACTACACTTATTATGAGCAATTTGTAATGCATGTAAATGTTGAATCACTATGTTGTATACCTGATATTAATATATGTCAAGTGTACTTCAATAAAAAATAAATACATATAAAAATATAAGAAAATAAGTATTTTTAATTAAAAAAGAAAATACTAATATTTAAACAATAATAATAATACAAAATTTAGTCAGCAAGCATATTTGCTACTCCAGTTCAAACTTTAAAAAAATATTATAAGATTTTAGAGCTGGTGAGGAATTAAGTTTCATTAGTGTAATACCCTCAAACATAGCAGAAACCACTGAAGCTTGTGTGGAAATGCTGAGATTATGTTCATAAGCCTGTTTCTCAGTCTAGCTCACATTGTGTTTTATATAACCTTATTAGAAGTGATATCCCATATTATGTACTTTTATGTCTATTTTGGTGCTCAAATTCCTGCCTTGTATGTCTAGAGTCCTGACAATATATTTTACCTCTTCCTATTTAAAATTACTCTTAGTAAGCTCTAAAGTCTGTATTGCATATATGGGTTTGAATTATGCCAACATTTCACAGACATTTGCCTGTTCAGTTTGTTTCTATTTGTGGAATTAAAGTATTTACTTAATGGAAGAAGGATTTTATATGTGGAAAAGCAGGTAAGCAGGACAGTTGGGGAGAAGGGGAGTCTTGTCGTGACTGCTCAGAGTATACCATGTGGCGATTATTTCTACAGACCATTTTATAAAACAGTTAATAAATTTTTTAAATTAGGCTTTAACATGGGTTTCCATCTTCTCTCTATCCCAGGATCCTATTAAAAGGATAGTAAAAGAATAAAAATATATAATTCCACAGTAATAAAGAAAACAGGAGAAAGGCCAAGCTGACAAGAAATTCCAACAGCATTTTAGAGAATTGAAAGCAGATAGAAAGTGATTAACTGGTGGAACAGGCCTAGGGAGCTTTAGACCTTATGTGTCAAGCAGAAAAGGAAATTCAGGGTAAGGCAGCCAATGTGCCCTGAAAAACAATAAATGTGAAGTTTTAACACCATACCAGAGGTCTAGAGCAAGACACGGAGCTAAAAAGTGGGGATGGATGATTGTGTATGTAGAATACTCCATCACTTCTATCACCACTACAAACACAGAGAATAGCAGTAGGAAAATTTCTGTCTTCTGGGAATGAAACCTGAAGATTTTTTGCAAGGGAAATGAAGAAACACTTCCAGAAAAAAAATTATCTGAATTTTGATATTCGGTTTTCTCTAATATAATTGTGAATTAATTTACTGATTACTCCTAAGCAAAGACCCTTATCAGTACATGCAGGACTGCCAACCCATTTTATATTCATCATCTTTAAATATCAGTTCATAACCAATTATCTCTGACCACTTAAAGAAATTCCCCAATAGGAATAATATGGTGTGAAATAAAGAGAAAATATGGAGATTATGAAGATAAAGGAAGAAGGCTATAACCAGTGAGGACAAATTTATACCACATCTATATGCCAAAATTAAATACGTATGTGTGTTTATATATATGTATATGTGTGTCTGTGTGGGTTCCCTAAGGCCATTCCCAGTTTCAATAATTCACTGAGATACCTTACAGAACTCAGTATATAGTTGTAATCATGGGCATGGTTTATTGTAGTTGAAGGATAAAAACAAAATCAGCAAAGGGAAAACGTACACAAGGCAAACACTGCAAGAAGTCGGATGCAAGCTTCAAAGAGTCTTCTCCCAGTAGAATAAAACATGATGTACTTAATTCCCCCACCAATGAGCTGTAAAAGCATGTAAAAAATGCCACTCATAAATTCTGGGAATGCTGGGAATCTTCCCAAATTCTAGCAAACAGGATTTCCTAAGGATGGCAGTCTGCTATGTTAACTCTTTTCTGAAAAACATACTTATATAGAAAAAGAACAGAAGGAATTTTCAAATAAATAATTGAGAAAAATTGCCCAGACATATTAATTTACTCAACAAATTGGCTGAGGCTTTCCAAATTCAACACTATTTTAGGCACTTGGGGTACAAAAGTGAATAAAACAGACAAAGATTGATGACTTTGTATTCTAGGACAGTAAAAGAAAAATGAGTAACTTACTAAATTGTTTATAATTTGAGTAGGTAATAGTGATATGAGAAAAATGTTTAGCAGAGCAAAGAGAAGTTGGCAGTCTATGGGGGAAGATAATAGCCTTAAATAGAACTTACCTCATTGAGAAAACAGTTTTCCAAAATGTCTGAATTATTTTACATTCTCATGAACAATGTATGAGAGTTCTAATTTCTACATCTTTGTCAACATTTACTATTGTCATTCTCTTTTATTATAGCTATTCTAGTGGGTATGCTTCATTTATTTTTCTATCTACCTTACACCCACCTAAAAAGCACCTGGCATATAATACATAACAAATGTATTTTGACTGAGTGAATGGATGAATAATTGAAATAAATACTATTCATGCCTATATAACCCATGTTCAATTTAAAGTTTTTGTTTGAATTCTCTCATTAAAAGATGAATTGCTCTTCTATTTTATTATTTTTGGCATTGAAATCAGTCTATGGCAAATATCTTTCTTGTAAATACCAAAATGAAGTTCAAAATATTCACATTCATTTTTGAAGGTATTTACCATCATACATCATGGGTTTCACAAAAGCTTATAGTCACTGAACATAGACAGTATTTAATAAAAATCATTTAAATCTGTTCTGATTTCATCTGCCTATTTTTCCCTTTTTTCTTTTCTGTGCCTGATTTCAACCATCATTTTCTGTTTTCTAACAAACCACAGGCTTTTCAACAGTAAGGGAAAAGCAAAAGAAGACAAAAAATAATTTTGAAGGAGAGACATCTGCTCCCACCTCTGTTTCTTGGGCCCCTGTGAAACATTAACTGTGAAGATCCTTTCAAAGTTAAGGAGGAGCCTGCTTCTTATCCACCATTGCAGTAATCAGAAGATTGGAATGGCCCACAGAGAAATATAAAGACAGATTTTCCATTTTGTATACTAATTCCTACTAAATGGAATGTGTATTACATTCCAATTTATTTCTAGGGAAACTTAGCTTATAAAGTAAGTAAGAGTATCTTTATTTATGCCATGATATTCCCAATACCAAATCTAGGCTAATACCTATAAGACAAAAAAATGTACAGAGATTCACCTGTTAGCTTTTTGTTTATGGTCCAACTACAGTACTAAAGGGTTTCTTACTGATTACAGAAACAATTAGCTTTCAGTAACAAAGTGTAAATAAAATGGAACTGATGAATTTCCTAATTGCCCTTCCCTGCAGAATACTTATGATTTTTATCCAATTGCCTGTTTTTGATTGATGTAATTGGTTATTTGATCACGAAAATGTTCCAGCCTTTCAGAGAGCTCTGCCACATCTGTCTAAATGTAATCACTTATCTATTTGTAACATAGGTTAAAAGATTTGTAAAAACGTTATTGCTTACATAAGCCAAAGAACTTTTGCTTTTGTTATGCAAAACCATTAAATAATTGCATCATTTCTAGTATATTCCAAATCAAACCATACTGAAAACCCTTACCATATGCCTATTTTCACAGGGCAAGGTTTTTAGTTAGTTTTTTTTCTTTTTAAACATCTGTGCTTGTTTATTGGCAGTATAAATATTTAAAGAGAGGAGAAGAAACCTCAAACTATAAGTGAAAGCAGCTTTCTCAGCCCCCCTGTTGCTTGAAATAAACTTCATGGAACTTTTCAGTGTGAACATGTAAGAACACTGGGCTGAAGTCAACAAAAGAATGAGTAATCTTTTAAATGTGTTATTTATTTCAAAAGTAAATGAAGAAGTGGTTCTCTTCAGAAGAAAAGTTGTATTAAAGTTTTATTGGGTGACTAATGTCCTATATTTGAAGTTGTAAGCTTTAAACTCTTCCTTAGTATTGTTAACCAGAGTCTCTAGGAACAAGCTTAATACATTTAGAAAATAAATAAATCATAAAAATCTATCAGAAACAACATCTCTGAAAGAAGCTTTTGGTTAATTTATTACAGTCACAGATTTAGACAAAATTGTTTCATACCAAATCATTGCTTAGTTTTTTTTTCTTTCTTTCTTTCTTCAAACTTATACTGCTGTTTTGTTCTAGTGATGATTATTTAACCATGTTAATTGGTTAAATCACAGCACAATGTAGATGTGGATGTCAGTAAGTCTTGCTTTGTAGGGCTGGTGGCTTATTTTTGATGACCTTGTTTTAGCAGGCAGTTGTGTTCTGCCTAGAGTGGAAGCTAAGGCTCTTGAAGCTTTCTCCCTCTGTGATAGGTCCATGTATGAGTGACATGTGTGTGTGCCCTGTAGGCCAGCCATAAAGTTTGAATGTGAAGCTCAGATTTTTTGGTTTATGTCATATTTATCACGCTTAGTTCAAATCAGGAACCTTATAAGCTGAAATCTGCAAAGAGGATTTGGAGTTTTCATACCATGTATAGTTATGTTAATAAAAAGGCCAATATTTGACACGTGGATGGGTATCATATGTGTTTCTAATCTGTGAAGGAAAATCAAGTGTAGTTAACACAAGGGAGAAAAAAGTGTATGTTTCCTCCAGGCAAGAGAAACCAAAATGAAACATTTTTTCCCTTTGGTTTTCAGAGGGGACACGCTTCACTCTGTAGTGTCTTTAATGTACTTATTCATTATAAAGCTGCATCTGGTATTCATGTTCATAGATCTTAAGGAGCTAACTCAACTCCATTTTTTCAGTTGAAAATGAGACCTAATCTTTACAACATTTGTCTGTGCAAAGTTATGAAGTAGGTTACAAGCTAAGCTGTCAATTTTGTATGTATGTTTTTATTTATTTGTTCTTTGACAAGTATAATATTTGTGATGCTAATAGATACATGGAAGAAATGCAAAGTCTTTGTGATGTTAATAGACATATGGAAGAAAGCATCTCTAAATTAATGATTAAACTAGATTTCTTTTGAAGCTCATGTCTATTTCCATACACAAAATAATCATTTAAAAAATGTTCTTAATAGTAAGGTGGTTGACATCAGAAAACATGAACTTGAATTCCAAATCTATCTATCACCAACTCAGTGACTTGGGATAAGTTACTTCTGCTCTCTGTGCCTCAGTTTCCATTTCTGTACAATGAAGTGTTTGCAGGAGATAATCTCTTGTTTCTCACTAGAACTAACAGTTTATGATATAGGTTCTATGTGTTTCGCAGAGTTGTACTATCCGGGATCTTCCTTCAAAGTGAGTTAGTTCTTGTAAAGCAAGTATCTGCCAGACCTTAGTGTTATGTACAATTAAAATGTCCCATTATGCATACAGTTAGTTCTGCACCTGTGATTTCCCTAAGCCCCATGTCTAGAATTTGCTCAAATTCAGTAACTGGCCAGCCTTAAATCAATTGGGCATTTGTAAAAGTATTTTTATTTATCTCATCAATCCTGAAGAAATTTGAAGTCTTAGATTTCCAAAGAGAAATATCTTGCCCATAAACTGCCCTACACCCATGACATACTATTCAAATTTAACTGAACATTTATTCATGGAAGGTTAACAAGTTCTATGGCAGATACTGTAAATTAAAAGGTATAAAAAAGGCACACACTGTTTTTATGGAATGTACTTGGGTTGGATTATCACACAAACTCAGGGAATACAATGCATCACCTTCTGAAGAAGTTCTTTTTAGCATCAGAATTCATGCTTTTAATAGAATGCTGTGGTGAAAAAATTGATCTTTGCTGAACCAATTCTCATATATTTAAATGAGAGTTAGAACTAAAAATCTGTTATAAGAATACTGATACTAAGTGGTAATTTAAGCATTGATAAGGCATCCAATATCTTTGTGTCTCCAGAAATCTTGTCTATTAAATGGTCATGGGACACCTGATACTCACCTGAAAAGATTTTGGTGAGCATTAAACAACATTATCAATATGCTCAAGAAAAGTTTACAAGTGATGCATGATGGCATGTCAATATCTTCAAGAGCTAACTTGCTAAACTTCCTACTTTCATTTAGGAAATTAAGTTGTTTCTTCCTCCAACAATTTCCATTACTCTTTAGAGTAAAAAACTGAATACAAACTACAAACGAGGGCCCCTGTATCATTATAATAATGAAAATGTCGAAGAGATCTGTTGATGTATATTTGGATGTACCAGTAATACTTGCTATTTATACACACATATGCACACAAATCCTGTAAACCAAAAGCATTTGTACAAGTGTTAATTATATGGCCATAGTCCAGGCTGCCTTCTACATTGTTGAGATAAATATAGCCATCTTGGCAACTTTCTATGAAATCCACATCTCTTTATTTATATAAATGGAGGAAGAGGTCTTTTCCTTTGCAATGATTTTGCTCTACTGTGGAACATGTATTTCTCTCTATACTTAGTTCTAACTACCACAAAAACCTTTGCCAGTGATTTCAGCTACAGGATCAGATGTGTTTAATTCTCCATTTTCCAAATCATTAAATATAGGTCCCTTTCCTGAAGGTTTTCTGACAAAGAGACACTCAGTTCTCTTTAATTAAATCCAGTGGCCTGAAACACCAAAGAGAAGAAGTAAACTCAGAGGATTCCAACAGGAAGGGACTCCTTAGATCAAAGTGTTGATGTGGTACCAAGTTCAGAATGTGAATTAGAAAAATCCCTGGAGAAAACAAAAGGTGTAGTGTCCCACAGTCTTCCATGCCAAATTTGCACCATTTCCATTTATTAGCTACATGACTTTCTGCAAGTTATGTCTCACCTCTCTGAGCCCAAATGTCCTCATCAATGATAAGATGGTCATATCTAACTCTTGGGTTATTCTTAGAATGAAATATGATACTTAGGATAGGAAAGAAGCTAACCTTTGGTCAGTGCCTATCTTATACCCTTCCTTCTTCTAGGCTCTTAAATATGCATTTCAATTAATCTTCACATAAATCCTTTGAAATACATGCTACTATATGCATTTTACAAATTATCACAGTAAAACATAAGAAAGTTGAAAAATAATATTACTGCCCAAGGTCAACAGTTAATAATTGGAACTGAAAACTATGATTTAAAAACAAATCTGCTGTCTTCTAAAATGCAAGTTCTTTCCACTAACCCACATCTTATGTAGCACTTCCAGTAAATGTCACTTCTATTCATTTATCAATCACTAGACTAATCCAGATATATCCAAAACTCCCATCTCTGCCACCAAGTATAAATACCTCAGAGCAATAGTACCTACATCATCTATCAATCTCATGAGACATTACATTGTAGCAAAAGAAAAACTGACTTCCAGGTCAATGCATCTGATTGCATATCCAGGTTCCACAATCATTAGGTCTTTTTTTGCATAAAGTATTTAAATTCTCTGAGTATCAGTTTTCTCATCTGTACAATGGGAATTCTAAAAGCCTATCACAAATCTTTTGCGAAAATTAAGTGAGAGTAATTGGATCAGGAAGACCAGCTAAGCAGATGTGTTTACTTCATCTCTCTTCTAAAACCCCATAATATGTCCAAAAAACTCAAATAAAGAAATATTAATGGGGGGAAAAAGAGTATCATCAAAAAAGCAATACTTTTTGGAAAATTCCTGAAAGTTGGATAGTACAATCTATTCATTCTACAGAGAAATAAGACTATAGAATACCACTTCACTAACAGTATGCTGAAGACTACTGGGGAGGACAGTGCTGTACAAGAGGTCATGGATACAGAGGTAACAGGTGAAAAACAAGAAAGGCGTCCTGGAGAAATAAGATGGATTATACTTAATTCTAGGGCAAAATAAATACATCTCCAAAAGAGTTATTTAGGATATAGTCCAGTAAGAAGAAAAAAATTGAACCCGAGGAGCAATAGGAATATTTAAAATATTTCTGGACAAATCAACCTATACAAATTATAGTTAGAAGTAATATTGAGGCATAATGAAAAAATATGAATCACATATCCACTGGTGGTGATTCAAGACCTGGAGATGAAGCACATCCTAGATGATCCAGTGATGGGAGAATAATGTTCCAGCAGGGCAAGTCATTAAGTATTTGAGAATAAATCTAATAAGAGAAAGACATGGCCCATAGAAAAATATGTAGGAATAGCCAAGAAAATCTTGACACAGAAGAAAATAATAAATGACATGCCATTCAGCCAATAAAATTATACAAATAAAGTTCTATTAATTGAATCCAGGGAAACAAATTATAATTGGTGTAGGAATAAACAAATGGATCAATGAAACAATGGAAAAATCAGAAACATAAGTATATTTGTGATATGATTTTGATAAAAGTAGCATTGTGCATCAAAGGAAAAATATATTTAATAGCACTGTTAAAGATAATTAAGTCTGTATCTGTGAAGATAAATATTCACACTCCTTTATACTTTATACAGATAAGTAAGTTATAGATGGGCTACATAGCTAGAAATAATAAATCTGTGCAAATTAGAAGAAAGTATAGAAGTTTGTTTTAATAAATTTGTGGTGAGAAGGCTTCCTGAACAAGACATGAAATCCAAAGGCCATAAAACTAAGGGCCAGTATAATTAATTATAAAAAATTATGATGCACACACCAGTAATCAAGTAAAAAAAAAAAGGGAAACATTCTCTGTGGAAAAATATTTAATAATCAAATTAATATCAAGAAAACATAGAGAACTCAAAATCAGTTGAGGGAAAAAAGATTGCTATGAACAAGAAATATATTTAAGGAAAATATAAACAGCCAATTATATGTAAAAAAATATATTTAACTTCCCTAATAGGGAATAATATTAAATATTATTTTGTACCAATCTGTATTAGTTTTTGATTTCTTCCATAAAAAATTATGAAAAACTCAGTGGCTTAAAACAACCCATTTATTATCTAAGTCTGACACAAGTTTCCCCGGGCTAAAATCCAGGTGTCAGCAGGGCTGAGTTCCTTTCTGGGGATTATAAGGGAAAATGTTTTACTTTTCCCAGCTTCTAGAGGTTCCCTGCTATGCTCCTGTGATTCTACTTAAGTTGCATTAGGTGGCCTCCTATATGTAGCCCAGTAGGCTGAGTGTTTGGGGATAGGTGGGCCATATCAATACATTTCAGTATCATACAATTATATATAATATTAGCTCTAAATATAAGAACTTTCTATTACTTAAATTACTGATCATTTTAGAATTTTAACTTATGTTGTCATGCTGAGACCCTTGTCTTAATATGTCCTCTCTTTTTTTGGTGACTTTTTTTTTTCCTCTAATTTGTCTAGTCTTTTCAATTGAGAAGATAATCTTGAAATTCTTTGTGTTCTGTCTGTAACTGCTATCCAGAGCACTAAGTTCTGTACTACATGAGGATTCAATATAATTTAATAGCCACAACTATAGAATATTAAAGTTGGAGAATCAGTGTTAGATAGTTTTAGCCCTGTTTACTCATTAGGGATTTTATTAGCATTTGCAAGGAGGAATGCTAACGAAGCTTTTTTTGTTCAGGAATTTTCCTCATACAGTGGTACATTTCATGCACTCTTGAATTTCCTTCATTAGAATAGCCAAAACAGCCACAGGCACTCCCATATTTATCTTTCCAAAGGGATCAACCTGAGAAAAGTAAAGAAATAAAATTTATGGTGAGTGCAGAGAGAAGGTAAAAAGAACATTTATGGACTCCCTCCTTCTCCTGTTCTCTTTCTGTTATTGTGTTTCATAGACTTACTTTCAAACGTCAACTAAACTTACTCTTTTCCAATATAATTGAGTGAACAACTCAATATTCCATTAGTTTCTTAATTTCTTTATTGTTATGAATGTATTTTAACACTGTAGCACATAATGTAACAATTTTAAAAATCAGTCTTAGTGGAGAAAATTGTGTTTACTCTGTCTTAATAACTCTTTTAGTTGGTAGAACTATATGTGCTGGTAAATCTGCTTAATTATGATACAAAATTAACAATTTAGTATAAACTAGGGTGAATTTCTTGTCAATCTTATGAGAAATTAACATGAAACTTACTCTTTACCAATAAAAATTATCATCTTAAGGAAGAAATAAAGTTGTTTTGCAGTGACACAAGTATATATATACTAAAATTTAAGCCAGCAAAACATCTTGCCAACATAAACACAAGCTATAGATATTTTCAGATTTGGGTGAGTGAGAGGGTAGCACCTAATCACATAAAGAATAGGATTCAAAAATCAAAAATATTTGTGTTATATAACTATCTAAAAAATATTAATTGTCATCCCAATCATTAATTTACTCAATGGACACCCTGCAAGTCTACAGTACATATGAAAACCTAAGTTCTTCTGGGTAAGGAGTTTGTGGGTGTGCCCAAGAAAAACAGTTGATATAAGCTGAAAGGATGCAAAGTAGTGAAGCAAAACATGAGATGATGAGAAGCCTGGGGATAGGCAGAGAGAAATCTGATTCTGTGAAAGAAACCCCCTTCCTTCTACAGGTGACATCAGAAAGTATTTCCACATTGCTCACTTTAGCTGAAGAGTAGGCTAGAAAGCAGGAGGGGCTGCATTGGCAGCGGGAGGACCAAGATCTGAGCCACTTATGGAAAGAAGAAAATACAGTGCCTAGCTGGAGCTGATCCAAAAAGATTTCTGTGTAGCTGCAAAAATATTGATGTATATCATATGCTAATGATAGCATTCAGAAAGAAATCAGCTTTGCATCTGAATGATTTCAAGATACACGTCCCCAATACAAAACAGAAGGCAGAAAATACACAGGAATCTCTAGAAACTTAGTAAGACTGAGCATGGAAACAAAGCCACTCAACAGAGATCCTTTTGACAAACCAGGAATGAAATCAAGTCACCACAGTTGCTGGTTAGGTAAGAGTTACATAGACCATGTAGTTCCCATTGTCTATACACAGTCTAACCACTTAGTGCTTAATATCAATGTAATATTTTATTTTTTACTAGTTAAACTTCTTAATATAATTTGTTGTAAGAGTGCTTGTCTAGGAGTTTAGCTGTTGCTAGAAATTGCTGGGAAAGAGGAAATACACCTCCTGGCAAAAGTCCGTAACACGAATTATCCAAAGAAATTCATGCCACAAATACAACTAATTGACATATTATATGCATAAGTGAAAACAACACTCTTAATTGGATTTTGTTCAATGTTCATTCAAAAACTACTTCACCACAAGGTTGTGTTTGAGGTGGGTTTGCTCTAAGCAAATGCTTTTGTTTAAAGTTGGGGCAAGAATATACATCAAAGTGGTCAGAAGAAAGGAACACTGCTTCCCAAATTAATGATGGAGCATAAAAGTGCTTAAGGTTCACCTAAATCCCCCTCTACTCAGAGCCTCCCTCCACCCAGCACCAGTGGATACACTCTCCTCTTGTTGAGATTCCAGGGAAAATAATGAAAAAAATAATAATAATAATAAATACCCTTGTCCCCTGCTGTGGCTCTACGAGTTATAGTTACCCAGTGGACTTCCTATGGCTCATGAGCCCTCATTATAGCAGACCAGAAACCCCAAAGGATACTGTCTTCTTTAAAATCTTTCTCTGTAGGACAGATACCTATCAAGCAAGGGGATTTATTTCCCCATCCTTTAAAGAACATAAGGTAATCAAAACAACATCAACATGGGATGATTGAAGATGGAATAGGTGAGTTCAGGTGCTAACAGGGTTGAGAAGGTTATTTGCATTATATACACTTGCTCTGCACATTTTTCCTGTACTCACAAGGTCCTTTCCTAGGCTGCATGTTGAAGGCCCTCCCATAGTAGTGTTTTCTGTGGCTATTATCAAAGAAATAATAGGTATTTGTTGGTTATTTACCAGATGTCAGGCACTCAGAAATACACAATTTTATATAATCATTAGAAGAAACTTTGTAATGTATTATAATCTCCTTTTTGCAAGTGAAGAAATTAAAGCTGAGAGATATAAATAGCTTGCTAAAAGTCACAGAACCATACAGACCTATTGAGGGGCAGATGGTAGCCTTGACCTCAGGTCTGACTCAAAGTCAGAACCAAGGCTGTGGCATCAGACCCATGTGGGAGTTAATAGCCCCTCTGCCCCCTCAGCTCCCTTTCTCCTCAGTAATAATGAAGCCATACTAATAGTACTTACATTCCAGGAGCGGTGGGATGATCAACTTAGATGCTTTAATGTTAAAATGTACAGGTGAATTTTTTGTACAAACAGTAAATATTTGATAAAAGTTAACTATTGTTTTTATAATTACAACTTGTCTTATTTTCTGCTCCTCCTTTTAATTCGGCAAGTCCTATTTTATGCCAAGAACTGTTCAAGAGGATCAATACATGGATTCCATCTCCAAGGAGTACACAGACCCTGGGGAAGTATCTACAAGAGAAAAATTATCTGAAATTTATATGCTATAATTGAGACAGGTTGTACAAAGTTAGATGGAAGGTAAGTGAATATCAAGTCTCAAATTCTGTCTGGGGAAGAGGGTTGGTTAAAGGGGGCTTTATAAAGAAACATTAGCATTCACTGAAAATTAAAGAATTTCTTACCCTAGTACTTCATTGATACTTTATTCCTGTCTTTTCACATGTATTAATTCCAATGGGAAATCTACTGTAATTCTTACCTTAGTTCCTCTCTGCACAGTGTGTATTTTTCTCTCTGGCTGCTCTTGGTTTGGTTTTTTTTGTTTTCCCTTTTCACTTCTTCTAAGCAGTTTGATTATAATGTGTCTTGGTATGATTTTCTTCCATTAGGATCATTGAGTTTCTTGAATCTGTAAGTTTATAATTCTCATCAGATTTTGACTTTTTTTACCTCTCTTTCCTAAAATATTCTGCTCTTTCCCCACCTTTCTTTGAAACTCCATGTATACACCACCAGAAACTGTTGTACTCACTGATACTTCACAGGGCAGGGGAGAATGTTGTCTTTCTTTTTAAAAAAAAAAATAGTTTCTACTACTATTTTTTCTTTACAAATTCTAAGGTTCATTAATGAAATTCGGTGTATTTTCATAAACTTAAGACATCTAATTTCCCTCTCTACAAGTCAGATTGGATCTTTATCTCTTCCTTGACTATTTAATATATTTATCTTTTCTTTCTTGAACATGTAGAATATAATTATGACAACTGTCTTAATGTTTGTACACTAATTGTATGATCTATTTTATTCCTGGATCTATTTCTATTGATTGACTTTGACTCCTTTATATACCCTATTTTCCTGTTTCTTTGTCTATCTGGTAATTTCTGACATGATACCAGACATTATGATTTTACCTTGTTGGTCTTTGCATGTTTTTGTTCCTATAAATATTCATGAACTTTGTGCTGGGATGCAATTATGTTACTTAGAAATGGTTTGATTCATTTATGTCTTGCTTTTGTGCTTTGTGAGGCTGATCTACAACAGTGCTTCATCTAGGGCTATTTTTTTCCCCATTACCAAGACAATACTTTCTGAGTACTTTGCCCAATATCCCATGAATTATGAAGTTTTTCCACTCTGGCTTGTGGGAACACAAACTATTACTGATTTTATGAGAACTCAAAGGACTACGCTTTCCGATCCTTTTGGGCATCCTGCTCCTCCCTGGCCTCAAGCAGTTTTCATAAACACACTAATCAGTACTCAGTTGAAAACACCAGGGGAACCTCTGTAGATATCCAGAACTCTCTGTACCACTGTCTTCTGTCTGACACTGCCCTGTAAGCTCTGGCTACAGTAACCTACCTTAATTCTTCACTCTGTCTCCTCAGCAGAGGGAAACTATTATACTCCACTTGGATACTCCTCTATGTGCTATAGCCTGGAAGCTCTACCATAGTAAGAAGGGAAAAACAATCCCTGTTTGTTTTATTTTCTCAGAAATCTCTGTCTTTTGCTATAGAATGTCCAATGCCTAAAAGACATTGTTTCATTTATTTTGTCTTATTTGTTTTTCACTTGAGAGGATGTATTTAGTCCCTATTACTCCATTATGGACAGAGGGGAAGGTCCTGACTAGATTCATTTTAAGTTGCCTATTAGACAACCAAGCAAAGATGTCAAGTAAGCATGTGGATTTTTTTGGTCTGGAGTCCCGGTGGTCAACTACTAGTTCATATCAAGAGTGAGAATGAATAGGGAAGACAGGTATAAGAATCAAGTCCTGGACCACTCCAGAATGGAGAGGTTAGGCAGATGAAGAGAAGCTCACATGAGAAGGAGCCATGAAATAGCAGGAGAACTAGGTGTATGGGGCGGGGGAGGTTGCCTTTTGAGTCAAGTGAAGAACATATTTTAAGGAGGAACATATTGAAATTCGGTGTATTTTCATAAACTTAAGACATCTAATTTCCCTCTCTACAAGTCAGATGTCCCAGATATCCCACATATGATGAAACCCAAAACTTACTATTGGATTTTACAACATGGAGGTAATTGGTGATGTTTATAAGGTGCCTGGGAAAACAGTTACTAAATATTTAAGTAAATTAATCACCAGAAAATAGAAGACAGCATGGTGACCTAACCGGCTGAAAGAGGGAACATGGGGAAAGGGAATAGGAATTTTATTTTTGAGAATAGGCAATAGTGCAGGTTGGGACTCAATAATTTTATGATGGAACTGCATGACTAATATATATCTTTATCTGTTCTATTATGTTCAGTCAAACATGGTGTGTAGTATAGAGATAGGCACATGATGGATCTTTCACAATTAATTAAGAGAAAGCTATCTATCCAATGGACTAACTCATGGATGGCCAACTATTGCTCCTGGACCAAATCTGGCCCACTAACCTGGTTATTATAAAGTATTGTTGGATCCCAGACACCCCCATCAGTTCACATTTTGTCTATGGCTGCTCTCCTACTACAATAGCATAGTTGAATACTTGAGACAGAGTAATATGGTCCACAAAACCAAAATTATTTACTATCTGAAACTTAATAGAAAAAGTTTGCTGCCCCCCAGATGAGATTATGGACAGCATGAATTGGTTGTGTTTGGATTCCTGTGTTCCTTGCACGATATAAAACTGATCATTCTTATTCTAATTTTGAAATCAATCTGAAAGCCAATAAGGCCAGGAAAATACAATACGAGGGCATCTCATGTACCTTTTCATGCTGTGGCATCTCAATCAAATTGAACAACCCCTTGGTGCATATATTCTAGATGTTAGATATGTTACTTTTCTACCACTTCATATAACAAGTTTTTATTTTAGATAGCATATTACAGTATCTTATAACTCCAGCAATAGAGCAGGGATCTTTTCTGTCTCTCTCTCTCTTTCTCTTTCATTTTATTTCTCTCTCTCAAGAAGTTATTCATAAGCAGTGATGCTCTCATTGTTATCTTTAGATGTGGCCAGGACACATTTTATTTTCTCATTTATTTATATTAGTTTCCTCCTCATTGATGATGGGAATTTGTAGCATGGAGGAAAAAGGAATAAATCTTTACTGAATGCCTTTTATGGGCCAGATGCTGTATTAGTTAGTTTATAAACACAATCTAATTCACTGAATAGTCTTACAAGGCAATTTCTTTCTCTGTCTGAGGCTTCAAGACAGGTTAAGATCTGAGAATTAAATCAGACTCATGAAACACAAACGTGCTGTTTTCTTCACCAAATCTGCCAATATATTTTATGCTAACCTTCAGTTAAGAGAATATCTGTCATGGAAAAATAACTAAAGATTCTTATTTTTATTTTCCAGGAATTCAAAGATTAGGAGCCCTGTATAATACACGGTGAAGGTTAGTATTAAAAGCACATGAATATGCAACCTACTAATAACAATTTGAGACATCACAGGAAGGCTCTTGGATCCAAAGAAGGCAAGTATTCATTTATTTGTTTATTTAATCATAAAAATATTTATTGAGCTCTTGCCCTGAGCCAGGCACTATGCTATGTGCTCAGAATTCAGTTTTGAACTTGACACTGTTGTGGACTGAATGAATGTCTGTGCCCCCTCATAAATTCATATGTTGAAGCCTTTATCTCCAGTTGGATGGTATTTGTAGGTGGGACCTTTAGGAGGTAATTAGGATTAAATCAGGTCATGTGGGTGGAACCTCCCTGATAGGATTGGTGCCCTTAGAAGGGGTGACCAACCTGGGCTCTTTCTCCAGCCTGTGAGGACACAATGAGAAGACGGCTGTCTGCCAAGCAAGAGGAGTGTTCTCACTAGACACCAAACATGCCAGCACCCTGATCTTGGGTTTTCCAGCCTCCAGAACTATGAGAAACAAATTTCTGTTGTCCAAACCACCTAGTCTAGGGTGTCTTGTTATAGCAACTCAAACCAAATCAGACACTGTCCCTGAACTTACGGAATTTTTGTGTTAAATGCTCGAAATCCTCCAAAGGCCTATAAGCCCTTTTTATAGTTACATCTATTCATAAGCTATAAACTCCTTTCAAAACATTTTATGTAATGTTTATCTCATCTGTGTGAAGTAGGTCTTATTATTTCAAACATCTGATAGGATATTGAAACTCCTATGTAGCAGGTTTAAGGAGCATATCTATAGTTTATATGTGAAAGTTTTGGGATAAAAAGCTAAATCTGACTCCAGAGCCAGATTCACTACACTGCAACAAACTCTTTCTGAAATGAAAATAATCCTATAGTTCACATTAAGCAATATATTCGATGTTACTGGAACTTATTTTCATAAAAGATAAATTTGACCCAACAGGAATTCTCTGTTCGAATCCAAATCCAAATAGCAAAATGCTAGGACCAGCAAGCATCCTAGAGATTATTGCAGCCCAAATTACTCATTTTACAGATGAAGAAACAGAAACCCAAAGAAATTATATGAATTATAGCCCATCAGTGAAAGAACCATTGAGCCTCCTAATTGCAGTTCAGCCCACTTTCCAGTACCTTATGAAGACTTTTTCCTAGCATTAGTATCCCTGCTATTATATGCTGCCTTTACTGTGTTTAATGAGGTTGTATGATCAACTTTTATATTCTAATAATCCAGATCCATTTGCCTGGATGAAAAATTTTGTTCTCATCTTTTCTTTTATTCATCAAAATGCCAAGGAAAGCACATACTGAGCTATTACATATCCTAAAATGTTATTGCTCACATTTATGCTTTCTTGTTCCAGGAGGGAAAAAACACTATTAAATTATAACGAATCTGTTTGAAATATATTCCACAGCTTTACAATGACTTGAATGTAAGCTTCATTATAGGCATCTCCAAATAAACCCACATCATTTCCTCTACTCTCTGTGTATTTGGACATTTGGCCAATGCCTTTGCTCATCTGTAAATACTATGTGGTCTGTGTTGCACAGCATGGTTTGTTTCAAAATCTATAAGGACACAAATCAGTAAAACTGCCTACCATTTTTTAACACAAGATCTGAAAGGTACTGAAGTGTTGGGATGAATTTGCTTTATTACAGTCATAATTTGGTATTTGTGCATTATGTATTTATATATATACATGCTGTCATTCCCCTTTTTCATATTCTTAAGGTCACTGATAAACATTTTAGAAATATTACCATTCTCACTCAATTTACTGTACTAATTAGAGAAAATACTCATTTTTCTCAATGTAGTAAAACCTTCACCCCAATTTCACTGTAGAGACCAAAATGAATAGTGAGAGACATTCTTAAAGATGATTTTCAAAGTAAGATGTCTTGGATTCAAATTTAAGCTTTATCACTTATATTATTTGACTTTGGGCAAGTAACTTAGACTTTCTTTACCTCAATTTCATCACATGAAAAAATGGGGCTAATAATGTTACTTCTTAGTATAGTTATGAATATTAAGTGAGATAACATATACTAGTCTTGACTCCATCCCTGGTATACAGCAAGCACTCAATATACACTAACTATAGTAATGATGGAGAGTAATTATTAAGTTGAGGATTATGATTCATTGCCCAGATTACAAATAGTCCAAGTCAATGGCAGTTTACCCAAAATAGGTTCCATAGTACATATTTTGTGTCCTGGAGCAAGGAAGTCAATTAAATTTTCAATGATCATGCAAGGTCAACAGTATGAAAGCATTATGTTGGCTAAAACTGGCATTACCAATAGAAAACCCAAAGAAGAAAAAATTCATTCCATTTATTTGGAAAACTCACTATAGGTGTGGAATTGTGATACAGAATGTTAGCCATATAAAAATGATGTAGATCTGCACCATTCCTAACAGGCAGGGCAAGTAGGGAATATTTCAAGGAGGAAAGCTCTTGAGTCATGGGAGGAAAAAATATTGGATAATGTCCAAAGGGAAAGGTAGGTGGGAGAGGGCAGCTAAAATAGCTCTATTCATAGCAAGTTTACCTAAAGTATGGACATGGTAGTGCCTATGGAAACATGGTGGTTGGATAATCAAAGGAGATTAGCATGAAAAGCAGAAGATGGGAACTAGAGTGAGATGTGATCTGGTTCAGTATGGAGAGCCCCACCTGAGTGAGTTCCTTGCTTGTATTTTAGAGACCAAGATAGAAATAACATGAGATGGGCAGGGTAGGGACTGTCAGCTGAGGTGTGTATAAATTCACTGATTTACCTAAGACCATAATGCTCATTAGTTGCTAATCTAGTTTTAAATCCATGCCTTCTAACTCACAATGCTGAACTTTTCCACAAGATCATGAGAAATGTTGACTAAGTTATTTGTGACCAGAAAATACTTTCATAAAGATATATTTGCTTACTAACATGATCCCCATACATATGATGATCTGACTCAACAGATTTTGCCAATTAGATTAAAAAATGGTCATTACACTACCATTTGCAACAACATGGATGGAGCTAGAAGGTATTATGCTCAGTGAAATAAGCCAGGCGGGAAGACAAGTATCAAATGATTTCGCTCATCTGTGGAGCATAAGAACAAAGCAAAAGCTGAAGGAACAAAACAGCAGCAGACTCACAGAACCCAAGAATGGACTAACAGTTACCAAAGGGTCAGGGACTGGGGAAGATGGGTAGGAAGGGAGGGATAAGGGGATTAAGGGGCATTACAATTAGCATACATAATGTAGCGGGTGGGACACAGGGAATGTAGTATAGCACAGAGAAGACAAGAAGTGCCTCTATAGCATCTTATTATGCTGATGGACAGTGACTGTAATGGGGTATGTGGAGGGGACTTGATAATGGGGGGAATCTAGTAACCACAATGTTGCTCCTGTGATTGTATATCGATACCTTAATAAAAAGAAATGGTCATTACATAAGAATTTCAAAAACTATCAGTCTCAACTAAATTTAAAGGAGGATTAATGTTTCTACTGTTAGTCTGTTAGGCATACACATGTACCTGAATAATTCTTTGAACTCTTGCACCTTTTTAGTTTATCAGTTTCAATTAATGACCTAGAAAAGATCCTTTGTCTGTAAATGTAGCCAATGGCCACATTAATATCCACTGTATAACCCGTCACGAGTCAGAACACATCAAGCTGCTGTTCAAGGCTCAGTGGCTCCTTAGCTCACTTTTGGTAAGCACCAGTGTCTTTAAGAGAGCTGCAGTTGTCTCCAGGAGCTGACTCAACTCTGTCTCTCATCTTGCCTTTACCACTCCCCTCTCATTCACGCTGTTCCAACTATTCTGACTCCCTCGATTGTACCTGATTTCGCATTTTGTACTTGCTCTTCCCCCCACTTGCCATTCTCTTCCTGCCCCCAGATATCCACGATATCCACATGGATGACTCCCTCACTTCCTGTATGTCTTTACTCAAAAACCACCTTCTCAGAGAGGCCTTTCCTGGGCTCTTAAATATTTAAATGCACTCAAGACTTCATATTTTCTCTCCCTGATATATGTTTTTTTTTCCTTCACATTTAATCATATCTAACATGTGATATATTTCACTTGTTTTATTTATTGCTTATTTCCTCCTACCAAAATATAAATTCCAAGAAAGCAGGCTTTTTTATTTTGTTGTGTCCAATGCTAGACCATCATTGAACAGAAAATGATCTAAATTCAATGAATGAATAAAAGAATATATAAAAAAATAAACAAACCAATATATGAATGAATTCTGGTCCTTTTAAAATTAAATTTAAAATTGTGTGAATTCCCTGTGAAAGGAGAAATACAAATAACTTTCAAACTAAATAATATAGGGTTAAAATATTCTCTGACATTAAACTCCTTTACACTGGTCTTTTATACCTGGCCAACTTAATTTCCATCAGCACAAACATTTCTCTTCTGCAAAATGCTCTCTGCAGTGTCTTCCAGAAGAATTTTTGCTTTTTCTTTTTTTACATCCATACCATCATTTCCATCTTTGAAAGTCGACTCTTTCTCCTCATCCCTATTCAAAATCCTGTCCCTTTGAAAGCCCAGCACAAGGTCCTCTTTTCTAGGAATAATTCTTATGCTACAGCTCAAACTAATCTCCCTATTTTCTTCATTGCTGCACTGCATAGTAGTTAAGTCTCTCTTTGATAATCCAACTTTACACATCTGAGATATTTTTTATAACTGTCTTGATCTGGAATATAATATTTTGTTCATATTTTAAATCAACAATATTTATCCCTTGGATTGGTTGTAAGTCTACTGAAGTCTCTTAATGCCTTACAGTTGTTTGAAACCTCTTTCATGCCAAATATGGTCTCTTATATATGGTACATGTTCAGGAAATATCTGTTGATAGATTTATTATTATGGTGGTTGTAGCAATACCATGCCTTTTGTTTAAAAGAACATTTCAATACAGTAGGATAGCTAAATCGGTGGAAAGTCAGACTGGAGTAATCAAAAGTTACAGCCTCTGCCAACAAACCTGTCTCTGAAAAATAATTATCCAGTTTGCCCCCAATCCCATTAGATCTTTCTAAAGGATAAGTGAGAGGGCATACTCTGACAGTGTCACGGGATGTGAAGTGAGCTGCTTTTCCACTAAGTCACAAATGCAAACTTTTATTCTTTCCCAATTTATATAGTTAAACTAAATTTAATTCCAATGTTTCATGAATAGGAGAAGCCAGGCAAAGTTATTCAGCAGAATCCACTCGATTGCTTATGTATCAGCCTTCAAAAGTATACTCCAGTCCGGAGTCAGGAAGGTACATAATTCTCCAGAAAAGCAAATGTAACAAGTTCACCAATAAGTCCATGTACAATTGGTACTCACTCTCCTGAGGTGTTTATCTCAATTTTACATCTTGCTTGTCATTTTGAAATGCATTTTTCTTCTTAAAATCCTATCTGTTTCTGAAGACAGTAAAGCTGGATCCTAATATGGCAACAATTGCTGTAAATTTTTGTTATTTACTGAAATCGTACATGTCTATTGTTCCTACTTCGTTTTCAAGAATAAATTGCTTGAAGTGTAGCTTAGTACATAAATATTTCACTGTAAATTAAATGGTTGTCAAAAATGTTTTGGGGAAATTGCATTGAAGAATAAACCCAAACACTGCATGATTTGGCACTGAGGCTGCTCAACCTTCTAGCAGTACACTGAAAGTCAGCGAGGAAGAGCCCTTTCTGAAGCGTGTGTGTGTGTGTGTGTGTGTGTGTGTGTGTGTGTGTGTGTGTGTGTGTGTACCTCAGGCCAGTTTGGAAAAGGTGTGTTAGGATTGGAGTTACTGAATGTTTAAAAGTGGAGTCATTTAATCTGAAGGAGGAAAAATTTCCATGACTGTGAATGTGCTCTGGAGCTTAAGAAAAAGGAATTGCCATTGACCTTGTTAGTTTAATTAAGGGATTCCCAATTAAGATACTAACAGAATGTTGGCGGCTAATGCCATGCAAACTAATATTGGCTCAAAGTGTATGCTATAATTCTTGATGATGATGACGATGCCATCAGTGACGCTGTATTATTACCTACCGGGAAGCATTGCTTAAAAGGACAGAGCGCTCTAAAATACATACATTTGATATTACATGGGAGGAAAAACAGCAGGTGCATATCCTTTGTGGAAGGCCATCTGTCCACCTGGGGAGGCATGTGATAAATGAAGAAACAAAAAGAGAGAAAATGAAAGTAACCTATCTTCTATTAAAAAACAGCAGCAACATTAACCAAATTTAAGGCTTTATAGATTAAATGTCCTATAGACTTATTGCCTCAATAAATATTTATCTTGTGCCTATTTGATCAGCCAATGGAGAAATAAAAGTACATTGTGTTTTTTCTTGGTTCTTTTTTGCTTCTATCTCACCTCAGACTTGGCCAAACTGTCTTCTAGAGAGGAGATATCCAAAGAGTATGCCAGGCAAATGCAAAGATAATCAGTGTCAAAATATGTTCTAGATGATTTTTGGCAATATTTTCTCAAAAGGTATTGGCTTGACATAAGCTATTGGGTAAACCCCTGTTTTCTCCAAAAGGTAACTAATTTTCATGCACCTGTGGACTCAGGCCATCGTCTTTGTGCTATGGTCTACAGACCCTAAGAGAGCTTGTGCCTAGAAATCTTAAAGTTATGGTTTTGCAGTGCTCTGCTGCAGCATATGTTTTCTGAAAAGCATTTTACTTTCTTCTAGGCACTTTTATCCAGGACCTACATATACTTGTTTTAAGACTTAGACCAAATTATTTGTCATTTCTTCATTCCTCCAGGGCTCGCCAAATAGTCCTGGCTGGAATTTCTGGTGGAGCAGGAGGTATTTCACTTTCATTAGCATAAGTTTACCTTCCTATTGATGACTGGTATACCCCTTAGTAGAGAGGGCTAATTGCTTCATGAAATACTGCAAGAAATCAGATGTGCCTCTATCAGTAAGAGGTATCTGATGTTAAGGAGTAAGGGCAAGGCATAGAGCTGAGAACACTACACCAAGCAGGGAGAAGTTACCTTAGATCATCAGCAGCAACATCTGAGCCCTCAGCCCTGCAGGCATAGAGTACCTCAGTGGCAGAGAAGGAGGGGCATCAGTGCAGGGGAATTAGGAGACAAACGTGAACAACTAAGCTTCTGCCATCTTCTGCCATCTACCTCCACTCACCCTGCCCTTTGCCAAAGTCTGACCTAAACAAGATCCAGATACTTGCATGGTGATAACCCCTTACCTAATTTCAGTGGTACTGATTGCCCTTAGCGTTCCTTGGTACCACAAGTGTTCACAGCCCCGTAACAGGTTCTGATTATTTCCTGCACATTAGTTTCAACATTTCAGCTGTACATTTCTTAAGGACAAGGACTGTGTCTTTTCTTTTCTCTTACCTGTCTCTCTACCTGTTGTGATGAGAGAAATACATATGTATTGTCACTCAGTAAATCTTTTATTTTTTTAAATTTTTTATTAAGGTATTATTGATACACACTCTTATGAAGGTTTCACATGAAAAAACAGTGGTTACTACATTTACCCATATTATCAAGTCCCCACCCATACCCCAATGCAGTCACTGTCCATCAGTGTAGTAAGATGACACAGATTCACTGTTTGCCTTCTCTGTGCTACACTGTTTTCCTCATGACCCCCACACCATGTGTACTAAACATAATACCCCTCAATCCCCTTCTCCTTCCCTCCCCACCCCACTCAGTAAATCTTGATGAAGAAAATAAATGAATCCATAAGAGAATGAACAAGCTTATTTTAATTCACCAAATTTGTAAGTCTTTCCTGGCCTTGTTATTAATAAACACTCTTTCTAACAAAACTTCCATGCAGGCAAGGTGACTTAGATATATATGAGAACTATGTAGCCAATACACAAGATATTTTCCTCCTCCAGAGACAAGGCAGACATTACCAAACAACCATAGTATACTTCTTGCAGCCTAGCCATGGTATAGCCATTCTTCTCAACCTAGATGCTTTTTCTGGTTAATCTAATTTGAATAAGCCCATTATTACCCTGACTTTAGAAAATTCTTCATGAAACACATACCATAACTGGAGAAGTCATCTTCTATCTGGAAAGTGACATTTTATGTACATGAAAGAACTAGAGAACAGGGCAAAGTGAACTTGAAATTATCTATCTCTTCTATCATGCAATTCTTCCTTTTTTCCCATATCACACATGAACAATATGGTGAAAATAGGGACTCTTTCTAAAATGTAAATTTTATTAAATGGCACCACTACTTAAAATCTAAAAGGAGTCCTTGTGCTTGCAGAGTAGTAATCAATTTTATGTAGAATTCAAGGCCCTAAAGGAGGAGGCCACTATTTCAAAAATCTGCCATCTTTTCCTACCTACCTCCAATACAATTCTTTAAGGCAGTGTTCAACTTCTATCTCTATCCTTGCTACCTTTGTGAATGCTCTTACTTCTACTGAAAATACCCTTTCCCTTTCTTCATGTTATCCATTGTCTCATTAACGTATTTCCAACTCCTGGGGGTTCTAAAGCGCTCTATTAGGGGCTGGAAGGAACAGGTGGGAAAAAATGACATATTAGTAATGGTTCACATATGATCATACCAAATTATACTTCAACTAGTCTATTTAACTTTTCTCAGTTTTCATATCAGGGTTCCTTTGTAGGATTATACTGAAATAAGAAGTTCCTTGCATTAAAAAAAAAAAGAATTATACCAGAAGGTTCCCTGACCCCTGTTAGAATTGATTGCTGATTATCTTGGTTGGCCTACTTGTAAAATCAAAAACCAGGACACAAATATTTCTGGAGATTTTCAAATTCATATATTGGTAAACTTGGAAAATTCATCCAGAAAGATCTATTGGTAATTGTGATGTCTTATTTTAGTGTTTTCTAAATCATGATAGAAAAATATATCTGTAATCATTTCCACTATAGTGGTACATTTTGAGAATGAACTTTGAACCCTTAGGGAGTCCCTGGATGGGCTTTAGAGATTTAGTGAAACATTTCAAATGATATTTAAAATGGAATTTAAAAAAATTAGTATTTCTCTGAGAAGAAGGCTCATGAAGAAAATCTAAATCTACTTGTGAATAAGGTGAAATGTATTTCCCTTTAAAATATACACTCAATGTAAACTATTACCCACAATAAAACACTTCAATGCAAATTAATTGCCCCCGCCATTTTGCAGTTTTTCTCATAATATCCAATCTTGGCTCATATAAAAAGGAATTTGTTCTATGACGCACATGAACATGTGGTTTGTCTATACTTGTTAGTTCAAGAGATGGGCAAGACCTGTGTGGTTAAACAGTACCCTAGAGGTCAGAGCCAAAGACTTGCTTGATTAGCACCAAGAGCAGATTAAAAAATATGCCTGGACATCTACAATAACTAAGAGATGAATTTTTTGATATCCCAAAGGATGGATTGAATTTCTGTAAACTGACTTCAGATACTTTTCATTAAGTGTGTAAGCAAACATGGACTTATTTTCATGGATGTGGAGAAATCTACTTTTGTTGGTTTCATTTCAATGGTATCACAATTGACTTTAATTATGGTGAAGATATCTAAACCCTTGAGTCATCACCAACAGTTTCTCTTAGAAGAACCTATACCTCTTTGAAGGGATAGCTTCTGGTCAATATATTTCTGCCTGTATCTCCCAGCTGAGTACCACCTATGAGTCACAGCTGATGGAACCACAGGTGAATACTAACTTAAGGATTTATTATGTTCCCATTCCAAGGAATTGGAATATGGAAATCATAAGAATCAATCCATCATATAATGGTGGGCTCTTATGCTGAAAAGTCATGTCAAATTGGTTTGTAACTAGGTTAGGGCAAGGCAAATCCATGAGCAAGCCCTGGAAAGCAGGAAGGCTGTGAGAAAGGAAATGCGAGAAGTGCAAATACACTTAAATGAGAGGCTGAGGCAATGTCTTTGGTTCCCACTTATCATTTCCAGATGCCTTGTGACACTTGATTATCCACAGGATTACCTTCTTGAGTCTTTAAGTAAGCAACTTTCCAATTGAATCTTTTAAAATGCACCCTCTTCCTTGCAATTGAAAACACCAAGACACTTCATGCTCTGTCTAGCCCTGAACACTAAACGTGTATGTAATGAAAAAAATAGATAAAACTTTGAGAAGTCAGAGCCACAGAGAAATGGAGTAATATCTAGAAAAGGAGAACAGAAATACACTCCTAATATAACATCAAAATATATATGTATATGTATGTGCACATATACCTTTTTATGTGTACACACACAAATGCAAATTTTGGGTTGTGTGAGGTAGTCTTGAGAATAACTTCTACCCCTATGTGGGCTAAATAGATCCTTAATTAATGATACTATAATTACAACTACTACTACTTTATAACACTCTGCAATGTTTGAGTGCTTTCCCATCCAGCTCCTCATCTGATTCCTTGTGATGTGAAGAGACAGTGATGTGAATATAAAATATATTTTTACTCCTTTAGATTGGTGAGGAGATTGTGCCTTGCCAAGTCATATGTTCTGATTCCATATCAGCTCTGCCCTTTTCATTACTTTATAGAAATACATTTCATAGGGCTTTTCAGCTGAAGCTAACTCTTAAGTTCAAAAATAATGAATCCATCCTGAAAATCCACTATCTTTAGTTCAAAGAGGCTCAGAGAAAAGGATATAGGTGGAATTAGCAAAATCCATTGATTTCTGGAAGACTCAAAACACAGACCCTAGTGCTGTGGGGACAGATGGGTAAGTGCACCAAATGATGTGCTGTTACCTATTTCAGCATTGATTATCTACTGCATGCCAGCTTTGTGTTCATCACTGTGCTAGGCACCGAAGGTCATGAAAGGGAAGGTAAGCCTGCTTTCAAGGGGTTTTCTGTGAATGAACAACAAGTGAAAACCATATTTAAGCTAAATGGATTTGCAGGACTGAATAAGAGAGAAATTAATATGAGCTTAAAGAGACAACAAAGGGTATAACAAAGATATAGAATGAAATACACCATGGGGTATGCTTAGGTAGAAATGATTTCACTCTCTAAATATCATAAATTCTTGACTGACTTTGAATAATAATATTTTAGAAATATGAATCCAATTATTGAGTAGAATATGGCTTGGAAAGAAGGATTAGCAAAGGCAAGATCATTTAGAGAATAATTATCAAGAGTAACTGAAGCAGACAATTTAAATCTGTGTTGGAAAAGAATGGAAGTGAATTGAATAAATAAATAGGGAAAAGCACTAAAATCATAGAATTTGACTTAGACCTTAGAGTTAATGATTTTCAAGTTCAATAATTTTATAGATTGGAATAGTCAATATTATATAACATCACAAAATTTAGAGCTGAGTTCTTGGACAGTATGTCACCTATTTTCTTCATTTTAGAATTGTAGAAATGGAGGCCCTAAACTCTAAAGTTGTTTATACAATATGGCAGAGTTTACCACAACAATCTGGGGAACAAAACCCAGTTACAATGACTCTCCTTCAATTTAATCCTCCTTTTAAAGTTGATGTTGGTCTGCATGCATCCATGGATTATTGCAAAATATACATTTGAAAGTCATTGTATTATACAAAAGTCAAATAGCATTATGATGCCTTTCTCTAGTTCACCCTCCGAATGATTCTGCTTATCCAATCTTATTATTATAGAGATACTGTTGTCAGAAAAATACTGTATGGTAATTTATTTTTATCATTTTGCTTACTAAGAAGTCATTCTTTCTGGAAAAATGCCTGGTGAAATCTGAATATGTAGGTTTCCTTGACATTGTAACATATGATGCAAATAATAGAACCATTAAAAAAATGAATGGAACACAGAGTACCTGCTTTCAATTATACGATTTTAAAGCCTTGAAATATGAACAGGTAACACCAGTGCCTATGTATCTTTCACTCCAAATAAGGACAAACTGAGGACTTTGGGGCAGAGCTGACAGGGTAGTAGCATGGGGGCTATTTAGAGGTTAACACAGTGAGGGGCATTTCAGTGCTTAACGTGGCAAGATTAAGAATATTAATGTAATATTTCTCATTTCTCAATACATCATGAAGAGTTGTACAGACCTACTACATTGGTGCCTAAGGCAGCCTGTAAGAGAGACATCTCATCAAGCTAAAACCTTCCTACTGAGGTCACCATGTAAACAGTTAATGAAGCAGAAACACTCTGGGAATTCATTGACTGAGCATATTTAGATGAGTTCTGTAGAAATGTTTAATCGATGGTAGGGGAATTACTTCAATGATGCTTTAACAGAAACTGTGGACATTCAACCCTCCCTGCATTCAATGGGGTGTTCATAATTAATTTCCTATTTTTACATTAACTATTTGACTATAATTTTTTTATTATAAGCATTAACAGTTAAGCCAGAGGTCATACAGCATATTAACTGCTCAGTCCTATTGAATGGAGATTTGAGTTGCCAACTTCTTTTATATTAGCTAGTCAGTTTCAGGGAAGTAGCCTCCATTTAATCCTGCCATGAACATATAATGAACATATAATCATTGGTGTTTTATTTCTGCTACAACCATCATGATCATCCTTTCAATGGATGTGCATTGTGTACCTGCACTATTAGAAGTACATTATACCTACTTAATTGATACTCATTATGTGACATGAAATATTGTAAATTCTTTATAAGCATTAACTCAGTTTAGCAAAATTTGCTTTATTACACACTTTTGAATCGCTTGTCACCAGACACATTCATATTTTGAGATTTCAAGGATTTCAAGAACTAGCCCAATTGCTTTCTTTCTCACTTCATCTACTGCCTTGTTTCCCCTTCCTATCAACAGACATGTTGATTGATGATCCACCTGATAAACTGAAATAATTATTTCTCAACTCTTTCAGATAAGATGATCATCAACTCTATCCATGAGCACAACCATGTAATTGGATCCTACTTCAACTGGAAATACTTCATCTTTTGAATTTTGAATTAGAAACATTCCCTTAAAATGGCAATTTTCTCTACTTTCACCTCTTCTCCTTCTGTCTTATATATGCCTGCAATTTACTCTTATCATGACTTCTTTCTGCTAAATTTCTCCCTATGTTTCTTAGTTAAGCTGCCTCACTCTGGCTTCATTTGCTCCCCATAACTAATTTTCTAAAACCCACTGATCACATCTCAGCATAAAAATACCCTAGAATTTTACCATCTTTACTCTCTCTGGGTTGCATCACTGAAATAATAATTTTACAAAGGAACTTGAACATGCAGATAACATGGTCATGAATCTAATTACTATTACTATGATCACTACTTATCCCTGACAATTGATTTTACTATTTACTTTGTCTTCACTATGTGTTAGACTCGATACTAACAGTTTTATATCCACCTCATTTAATTTTCAAAACAACCATGTAAGGTTCATATTATTATACTATCTACTTTACAGATGAAAAAAATGAAGACTTAAGAATATCTACATACCTCGCCAAGGTCATATTGTTCTTTGCCATGTGAGGATAAAAGAAGTCAGCAGTCTGCAACCTGTCCAAGGACCCTCACCAGGACTGGACCATGCTGGCACCATGATGCTGACTTACATCCTCCAGAATGTGAGAAGTAAATTTCTGTATTTTTTATAAGCCAATAAGTAAATACATAAATATTGTGCATTTATTCATATTATTAAGGAATTCTTTACTTGACTTTCAGATTTGTGATGGAATGATTTTTAATTAGCATTTTCTTTGCTTAAAGATTATTAGAAACTATCTCCAAAAAGTTGATAAAAAAAAGTAAAAGAATGGAGGATGATCCACATTGCTAATTATCAGGGAAATGCAAATTAAAACCACAATGAGATTATCACCTCACACCAGTTAGGATGGCCAACATAGAAAAGACTAGGAACAACAAATGCTGGTGAGGACTTGGAGAAAGGGGAACCCTCCTACACTTCTGCTGGGAATGTAAACTAGTTCAACCATGTGGAAAGCAATATGGAGGTTCCTCAAAAAACTAAAAATACAAATACCATTTGACCCAGGAATTCCACTCCTAGGAATTTACCCAAAGAAAACAACTTCTCAGATTCAAAAAGACATATGCACCCCTATGTTTATCGCAGCACTATTTACAATAGCCAAGATATGGAAGCAACCTAAGTGTCCATCAGTAGATGAATGGATAAAGAAGAGGTGGTACATATACACAATGGAATACTATTCAGCCATAAGAAAGAAACAAATCCTACCATTTGCAACAACATAGATGGAGCTAGAGGGTATTATGCTCAGTGAAATAAGTCAGGCAGAGAAAGACAAATACCAAATGACTTCCCTCATTTGTGGAGTATAGCAATGAAGCAAAACTGAAGGAACAAAACAGCAGCAGACTCACAGACTCCAAGAAGGGACTAGTGGTTATCAAAGGGTAGGGGTGGGGGAGCATGGTTGGGGAGGGAGGGAGAAGGGGATTGTGGGGTATCATGATTAGTGCACATGGTGTGTGTGGTGTCATGGGAAGACAGTGTAGCTCAGAGAAGACAAATAGGGACTCTGTGGCATCTTACTACACTGATGGACAGTGACTGCAGTGGGGCATGGGGGGAACTCTATAATAATGGCGACTGTAGTAACAACATTGTTTTTCTTGTGAAACCTTCATGAGTGTATATCAATGATACCTTAATAAAAATTTTAAAAATGGAGGATGAAAAAAATCTTAAGCCTTAGGACTCATCATTAATCAACCAGACTATCTAGAAATTCTAAGATATGTATCGATTATAACTTTTCACAAGGGTATAAAACTTAGAAGGCTCAGTCCCTACCCTTGAGAATCATACAGTAGTGTAGAGAGTAGAGTAGAACACATAAACACACATGCACACATCAAGACACCTGGAAGAGACATACAACACAGTTGATGAACTGAGTTATCAGGATGTGAAGAAGAATGACAAAAGGAAGGCAAGCATCCATTTCTTTAACACAGTGTTTCTCAACCTGCTTTATTATTGTTGTTGTTGTTACTGTTATTATTATTCCCACTTCTTCTAAGGAGTCTTTTTATACTTTTTATCTTAATAGTCCCTCCACCATGAAATTTTAATGTCAAAGATATGTGGTGCATCAATCTTTATACTGTGGACAATTCAGCACAAACCACTGTGATATCTAAGATTTTTTTCACTACTCACGGAAATATTTCACTCCCTTGAAAGATGATATAACCCTGTCAAAAATGCATACTTTACCATTATAAATATATGTCAGGTTTTAGTGTTAAGTTGTATTTAATATTAAGCTCTCTTTCATGATTACATAATTCTGTTTTATCACCGATGAGAAATGATTTGTGTTTTTAAATATGTTTTTGTATATTTGGTTGAGCCCATTAATTCATACGCTTCCTTTCCTTTATTAAAATTCCTCTATCTGGTAGGAATGGTACCAACAAATGCATATGCAATCAAATACTGAAACTTCAAGTAAGGTTAAACATATAAAAACGCCCTTCAGTGTCTTATGATTCAAGCTGGGTGTTGCATCAAATTTCTAAGCCAAAAATTACTATTGTCTCCTACTAAGGGCAAGTCATATTTTGAATAACTAGTTAAAAAATGTTGATTGCATTTATCTGACTATACTTTATATTAATCCAGCAATATAATAAACTTCAAAGTAACCTCCACATAATGGCAAGAACAAGGCATAAAATCCAAACTCAATATCCTGTACGTGTATCCTGGCTGGAGCCCTGGAGATTGTCTCCAGACTTCTAACACAATCAGGTCTGGGGAAATACCATGAAAATGTTTTCTTTCAATCACTTGTAATTGGTATTCTTAAAGTGAAGGGAAGAAAATAAAGGAGATGGGATCTTTCGATTTGCTGCTTTTGTTTGGAATTTCTCCAAATCACAAGTAACTACAGGGCAAATTGACATCTTCTCGGTTGAGTTGTAACCTTTTCCTCCTCCATTTCTTTCCAAAGTTTGTAAACAAACAGACCTGAGCCAGGACATTCAAAAGTTGGTCTCAAACCAAACTTCTCATCTTGGCATTTAAGGCTGTACATAATCTGGCCTCACTTTTTCACTTTCCAACAGTATTTCTCTTTCTTTCCTACTGTATAAACCTTCAGCCATTTTCTTTAAGATTCGTTCTCATTACTCTCTGAATGAGCCTTGCTAAATCTTACTTTGGTACCCTGAGCTGCCTCCCATTCCTGGCATTTTTTGATATTCCCTCTTCTCTGCCTATTGAAGGCAGACCCATCCATCAAGATCCTTTATTAAGGCATTCTCAAAACTTTCATATGTTGATATATCTCTTCCATTCCTTATAGTCTTTGTTTTATCTTAGCGGCTCCATATATTATGTTTTGAATGTGACAGATAGTCATTCAATTATCAAATGTTTAGTATGTACTTCATGTTACACACTGTTTCTAGATGTAAAGAACAGACCAGGGAACAAAATTCTTACCCTCAGAGGATTTATCTGCTAATGGGGAGAAATGCACAATAAAAATATAGTAGATAAAACAGTATATATGAAAATAAAACTAAAATATAATATTATAAATGAGCAAATATGTTAGATTTAGTCAGCACACTTTTTTTTGTAAAGGGCCAGATACTACAACTACTCAATTTTATCCTTGTAGTGTGAAAACAGCCAAGACAAGCTCTACACAAAAATGAGTGTGCTGCTGTCCAAGTAAAATTTGACTTGTGGACACTGAGATTTGAATTTAATTAAATGTTCTGCATTATGAAATACTCTTCATTTGAAAAACATAAAAAGTTAACACCTCTTCTTAGCCCATGGATCACTCAAGAACAGGAGGTGGTCAGGATTTGACCTATAGGCAAGGTTTGCTGAATCTGGGTTTAGATAGTGGCAAGTGTGAAAGAGAAAATTAAATCAGAGAGGTGGGCTAAAGAGTGTTGGCAGGATGAAGCCAGATTGCAGTTTTAGAAAGAAGTAGCCCAGAGAAGGACCCACTGAAAGGTGACATTTGAATAAAGAATAGAAGAGATATAAATTTCAAGAAATAAAATATTTCTTTAATTTTTATATCTGACTTTGTCTCCATTTACTCATTATTCCCATAGGTTCTTCACCTGGGATCCACGAATACAATCCCTCCCTCTCCAGAAGATCCTGTGTACAGATGAGTATTTCATAAGACTATGATTGTATTTTGAATCCCATGTATTTTATTTATGCATTTAAAAATATTTTCCTGAGACAGTCTTTATAAAAGGACTGGAACAAAACTATTTGAAGACCATAAAAGTCTAGATAGAAGGTTGGAATTAGAATTCAGACCTTGGTATTATTATTGCCTCTTATTACCTGGGTGACCCTTTGAAATCCGAATAAAAGTCCCTTCATATGTACCCAGGCAGATACACTCTAGGGACACTCAGCTTCTCATCTTCAGAATTAGTCCAGAACCTTTCCCCCTTGCTGACTCCAAACCACCTCTCTTCAAACCCACCGCTTACCCTTTCTCACTGGCTTTTAACAATACCTCCATCTGGCTCAATAACTCCCTCTCATAATCATTCTAAAACCCTCTCCCTTCATCTTTTCCATCACTGACAACCTGCCAAGTATTACTGGTCTGAACCTACCACGGTCACTGAAAATATGTTAATACTTGCTAACCGTGTAGAGCCAGTGTTACATAACAGACATTGCATTATACTCCCAATCACATTATCTTTTTTTGTTCTCAACAGCCTATGATATCTAGGCTACTAACTCCTGTTGACATTTTACAGGTGAATAAGCTGAGGCACAAAAAGCTTAAGTGCCTTAGCCAAGCCTAGGATTTTAACTCAGGTAATTCAGCTAGAGTCCATGTGCTCAATGAATGCTCATGGTTACATCTAAGGTAAATTTCATTCTCTTTATACATATTTATATTATAACAACACAAAAATTAAATTTCACCCCAGTAATCTATTTTAACGACTGAGTCTGAATTTGATGAAAATTTCCATGATCACTAAAACCTAGACTTTCAAAACTGCAATAGTTGTAAAAAATAAATAGGTTTCATTAAATCAAAACAACAAAATATTAAAATGACAATATATATGATCAAGTGAGGTTTATTGCAGAATTAAAGGTTGGTTTAATATTTTAATATCAACAAAGTAGTTTACGATATTAGGAAACCACAAAAGAAAAAAACCACCATCATCTCAATTGATGCAGAGAAAACATTTGACAAAGTTCAACATCCATTCCCAATAAAAATTCTCAATACTCTAATAATACTAGGGAACTTCCTCAACCTGATAAAGGACTTTTTTGAGAACCTATAGTTAGCATCATACTTAATGGTGAAATTCTGAATGCTTTACCCTGCTTCACAAACAAGGTAAGAATGTCCACTCTCACCAGTTCTATTCAACATTGTACTGGAGGCTCTAGCCATTGTAATCAGGCAATAAAACACTACTAAATTTTAAAGGAAGAAGTGTTTATTCTTTATTTGTGTCTTTATTTATATATTCTTGATTTATGTATTTATGTCTTTATTCTGAGATGATGTGATCTTCTATATAAAAAATCTAATAGCATCCACAAAAATAACCTACTAAACTAATAACTGACTTTAGCATTCATAATTATTTACTCAAAAGAAAAGAAAATGCATATTTTCACAAGCCTTGCACACAAATATTCATAAAAGCTCTATTCGCAGTAACCAAAAACTGAAAATAATCCAAATACTCATCAGCAGAGGAATGGAAAAACAAATTGCAGTATGTTTGTACAATGGAATACTGCTCAGTAATGAATAGGAAGGAACTCTTGCTACGCACAGCTACATGGGTGAATCTCAAAATAATTATGCTGTGTGAAAAAAGCCCAACTAAGAAAAGGTGCATACCAGATTATTTCATTTATATGAAAGTCTAGAATATGCAAACTAGCTCTTAGTGGCAGACAGCATCACCGAAGTTGTTTGGGGGAGGAAGACTGGAATGGGCAAGAGGGAGCAATTACAAATGGGCATGAGGAAACTGGGAAGGGATAGTATGTTCATTATCTTGATGGTGGTGATGGTCTTATAGGTGTATGTATATGTCAAAACTGAATTGCATGCTTTAAATGTGTGGAGTTGTTTATATGTCTATTATACCTCAATAAAGCCATTAAAAGTTATATCTATCTCTCAGTATCAACTGAAATAAAATAAATGTTTATTCAAAAGAGCTTATGACTTGCCATACTCCATTCAGTGCCCAGCCCTGTGGTATACCACCATAGGTTGGAGTCGTTATCATTACTTAAAAATTACCTGTGGGTGATGCGGAAACTCAAAAGGAAATTCACTGTCATACCCATATACACTTATGATACATACATGACTCTTCCGTTCTGATGTCAACAGTGTAATTGCTCAAATAACCAAAAGTGAAATCAAGGGTCCATTCCATAAAGGAGACTGACTTTACCTTAAATGAGCAATGACCATTAGCCAAGCCATTACTCTAATTATTCAAAATTAACTTAAATATTGGCTCTAACACATTTGTAAGGAGCCAGATTCTCAAAGGCATAGAAAAGGTACTTAGTTTGGCACTTTGGGGAGCTATAATAACCAGGATACTCAATAAATTCCTGCTTTAGGACACCAAAATGTAACCTGAAGGCTGAAAAAGCACTATAACATCCAGAGCTATATAACTTACTTCCAGGGATTCATTCTAAAATGACTTATGTATCTCATGTCAATGGCATAGCCAAAAAAATTATTCTCAAACTTTTCAAGGCATCGAAATGATATAGTTTAAGTTACATAATTTCATTCTCTTTATGCATATTTATATTATAACAACACAAAAATTAAATTTCACCCCAGTAATCTATTTTAACGACTGAGTCTGAATTTGATGAAAATTTCCATAATCATTAAAACCTAGACTTTCAAAACTGCAAGAGGCTTAGAAATCAGCTAGTTCAACTCTCTATTTTAAATGAAAAGTTGAAACCTGCAGTGATGTGCAAAATTAAAATACTGAGATAACAGAGAATAGGTACTAAAACCCAGAATGCTTCATTCTCTCCTGATGATTACAGGCAAAGAGAAAAGACAGATCTTGAAATTTAAGAACAAAATTTCCTATGTCCCCTAGTTCTTCAGATTATTATTCAATGAACTAGGTTATCTATTCCACAAATCACTGACTTCTGTATCCTCCAATACTACAGGCTTCATGCACACTTCATTTGTTAAAAGATGTCATGAATATTAAATAATTGACAGCTGCATGCTTTGACCCATGCCTGAAGCAAGCACCAGGTATATTAGGAACAGTATAGTTCTACAAAGAATAGAAGGATAGAGCTAATTAAATCCTGGAGAACTCATCTGCAGAGATTGAGATGCCCTCTGGCATTTGTTAACACCAGGCAAAAGTCACTAATTATAGCTGTACTATTCATGACACTGAAGTGCTTAAGACCAGCCTGGTGGGCTTCTCTATGCCTGAAATTTTATCAGGAAAGTGAAACTATCAAGGAACATGACAGGTGTCATTTTACTCAAATGGAGTTGCTTTCAACAAATCTAAAAAGAAAATGCATTTTCCCCATTAGAGCAAATTAAGCAATGAGAAAGCTTCCTTTGCCTTCTTGTTAGTTGATAAGAAAAGGACTATAAGGACTGCCTGCTGCCTTGGAGGACTGACAGGTTGTTTGGGCAATGATGCCACACTAAAGCACAGTACATTATCATTAATTGGTGGACATAATAGAATGCAGACCAGCAGCATTTAATTTAATTCAGAAAATATTTATTGAGCCATTGCAAGGGGCAGGTCTCTATGATTCGTCCTGTGGTCCTGTGGAATATTTCCTCTCTCCTTGTCTGTTTGTAACTTAACCAAAGTTTACAGGGAAATAGTAAGAGCACTGTTTCAAAACAACCTGTCTCCAATATCTTATCAGCAGTTGAGGCCACTTTCTGACTTTTTAATATATTATGCTGATTGTTGTCTTTGCTTCCTGGCTCTGCTTTCAGTCTTTGAGTTCATCACTCAAAACATCCTTTAACCAGTCACCTGATGAGGTTCCAGGTTGTTTTGAAAACATATAATCTTATGATCTCAAATTATACATTTTCATGACTGCTTTCTAGAGCTAACTCTATATCTGCATCTTAATGCAGATGTTAGCATACGGCTAATATTTGGTGTGGTTTGAAAAGTGCTTGGGAGGATGTGTATTCTCTGGAGTATCACAGTCTCCTGCCTGGGATCGTCCCAAATTGAAATTCGCACAGATTATTAAGACTGTAAAGAAGGAGGAACCTTGATTTCAAACAACTTTTCCAAGTTTCCTAATCATTCATTATACTCATGGCAAAGCTGGGTGGAATTACCCTCTGATTTTTGTCTAGTTTTTTTTATGACCTCGTTCCATTTTTCTTATTGTTTTTCTTTATTTCTTTATCACCCACATGTCTTCTTAAACATGGACAATAGACAAAAGCCTGAATTATTACATTCTTGGATAAAATTTATTTTATTCTTCAATTTAATGAAAAATCCTGAAAATTGGATAATTGTATATTAACAATAATCTATTTATACATGGCAAGTTTGTGAGAAGGAATATAGGACCTTAAAACTTTGGAGTAAGTTAGCTTGGGTTCGAACCTAGTTACAAGTCTTACTGCTTGTGTGACTTTGGTCAAAGCCTTTAACATTTCCATGCCTCAGTTTCCGCACACTTGAAATGGAGAGTAGGTACAATAAGACAAAGGATGAAATGAGAATCTGTATATTAACCATTTGTCACAATCTCTGGTACATAACATGCATTCCTTAAATATTAAAATATTAAAAAACAAAAAGCAATTAGGAGCTTATTTGTATATGCTGAGAAAGGTAGAGTCTTCAGAATTCAACTTCCATATGGAAATCAATACCATCCTAAATAAAAACTACTGAAAAAGCTCTGTAATATGAGCATCATGCCAAATTCTCACTATTGATTTTATTGATTCATATTGCTAAAATCAGGATGAGACACAATAAATAAATATTTCTGGTAAAAAAAGTCACTGATTACAAACCTATACTTACATTTAATACGAGCTTAAATCTTTAGAGGAAGATAAACAAAAAAGGTTAGCACATCATGATAAAAACTGGAAAATATTTAAAAATGAGTATAATGTAAAAAAACACATCAAAACTCATGGGATAGAAAACAAACATTATTTAGAAATAAGTCTCATGCAAAAAGTTTATATTTGAAGAATATATCAAAATTAAATAAGCTAGGTTGATGAAGACATCTAAAAGAGCAAATGTCAGTAAAATAAATTAGAAGAAAGCAGTAAATAAAATGCTAATGAAATTAAAATGAAAGGGTCAACAAAATCAAAAGCAAGTGTTCTTTGAAAAATCTATTGAAAAGGCAAATTTCTAGCAAAGTTGACCAAGGAAGAAAAATGTAGAAATAAATTACATTAATATGAAATCTACATAAACATGTAGATTTCTTTTAAAAAAATAGAGAAAACATGAATTTGAAAACATGAATGAAATAGGAAATTCCTTATCAGATATAACCTACCAAATTTTGCACAAATAGAAATTTAGAATAAGTCATAGTATTATAACCATTAAAGATTTGAATCACTTGTGAAAAATTAATGTATCAGCATCAATGTATAAAAGACTCAGTAATTTAGAGATGGTTCTACCTCATAATGAATGAATGGATAAACCCAATATTATATAAACTCTTTGGTAAAATACAAAAGGAGACTGTCCTGTATCACATTCTCTCAAGAATTAGATAGATGCTTGGCTAAATAAAGTCAGAAGATCAACCTGTGGAACTAAACGTGTTCAATTGCTCTCCTTACAGGTAATCTGTACTGGAAACACTCTAGGCTGAAGCAGACATTTCAGAAGAGAAGGATCTCTTAAATGCTTCTCAAATCAGAGCCTGGGCACACAGTTAACTCTTCCACCTCTAGCTGATACAATCTTCTGTCACTGCCCTAAAAACTTCCGGGCAGCCACAAAACTGCTGGACAGGGGTAACTTAAAAGAATGGCTCTTCCCTCTGCATGCTGTTATTTCAGAAATCAGTTAGCTTTTGCTTAAAAACTCTTGTCAAAAATTAGTGGCTTAAAAAAACAAGCATTATTATTTTTTCAGGATACTGTGAATAGAATGGATGACTCTTTTGTAGTGAGTCAGCTCACTAGAGTTGAGTGGTCTAGAACGGCCTCCCTCCTACATCAGTTGGCAGGCTGATTGGGCTTCAGAGCCTCAGCCAGGTCCTCTTGTCTCTGCTCCACATGGGCTTTCATCTTTTAGGAAGCTTACCTGTACTTCTGCACATGGAAGTCTATAGGTTCCAAACAGAAGCAAGAGACGGGTAAAGAACTAATGTGCAAGTACTTTCTAATTCTCACTGACCAAAGCAGGTTGCAAATCCAGGCAGACACAGTGTGGCAAGGCACACCAACGGGCACAGATATGGGGAGGAGAATATTTATGTCAAATATTTAAACCAATAACAAAATAATATTTACTGACTGAAGATTTTAGCAGGACTGGTGTATTGAAGAACAATCCAATTTCCAGCCAAGAGTCTTCTGCATGTAGTCACTTTTGGCCATGTTGATCTTATATCATTTATTTCAAATTAGTTCAATCACCTCACTGATATTCTCTTTGTGCTCTGACATATACAAGAAAAAGTTAAATATGTTCATAGTCCTCAGTGCACCTGAATATTAGTTGGGACAAGACACCAACATTTGAAAAATTAAAGAAAAAAAACTTCTTAAAGTATTAATCGTGCAATAATTAATTAACTAATTATTCCCAGCTGAAAGGAAGAGACCACAGATGCAAAAGGCACTCAGAGAAAGGAGGCCAGTTGTCATGTGAAGGGATAGAAAACGTTTGATTAAAGAGGTGGCTCTTAAGCTGGACCTTGGAAAATAAGTAGACATTTTCTAGAGAGGAGAGAAATAGACAGCTTTCCTAGTGAGAGGAACACAAATTAAAAGCCGTGAATGCAGGCATAATCTTGTCATGAGCCGGAGCTTTGTGGTAAACTCTGACACGCAGTGAAGAGGTGAATGCGAGCAACGCAGTTTCGGTGTTGGGTTAAAGACCAGGCTCTCTGATCTCTGCCGGTAATGGCTAGAGTTGATGCTCTAGGCCAGAATCTAACTTCTGCTCCTCTTCCTAGGCTTTTGTTCAATTATTTTAACCACAGCATTAGAGAACAAGCAGCATGAAGTCGTGGGTAGTAACAGAATTAGGACATGTGAGTTTACTTCTAATTAGGTGATATTTAACAGGATCTAGAATACAGGAATCCTTTCTCACTTATCTCATGGAGTGCCAGATTGTGTGATAATGTATGCAGAGGAGTTGCTGTACGCAAACCATACTCTATATATTGCCATGAGACTTCTGCTTCCACATTCTATGCAGGGTACCCTTCACACAACCGCTCCTGCTGTTTATTGGCTGCTCTTTGTTAACATGTCCACCTTGGGGCCGATGAGGGAGTACCTAAGCTTCAATATCAAGGAGTGTAAATCACAAGTGCTTACTTTGCAGGGTTTCTAAGTTAGGACTATGGGCAATGGAGTTGGACTCTTAAGTGTGAAAGCAGACAAACAATATGTCATGCCTACAACAGAAGTCTTCATGGAAAACAATTTCAAAGTTGAGGTGGTAACCACCTTAAAATGTAGACAGTGCAAAGAGGATGAGGAACAAAAATATGTCTTTAGACTTGGCAATTAGGAAAGCAGCATGAATTTGTTATGACTGCACTTATGATAGGCAGTGAAGATTTTATTGAACAGTCATTATTGGAATGAAGTACATAAAGTGGTTTGTGTATCCTTAGAAAGAGGGGAGAATATTTTTGACTGGGGAATAGCATAAGCAAAACTCCTGAGACAGGAATTAGAAAGACTGAAAGATGGGGAAGATGGTAGAAGAGGAAATAAATTCAAATCTTACAATCAGGTTAGTTAATATTAGTAAATCTTTAGTGAAGAATGAGGATATTTGAATATGGAGAAATAAATACCAGTAAGTAAGAAAATACACTGCATTTTAAAATGTAATAAAATTAGCCAAAGGGACCAGCTAAGCAGGTTAAACATCTTATAAAGTGTTACTTTCTGATGTAGGTGTTTTCTTCCACATCACGGCCCTTGCATCTCATGACTCTAATTGAATGAATATTTAGAGACAAATGTCATTTAAAATGATTCTTGCCTGTTGTTACTTGTTCTTACCCAGCTTTCCTAAGAAACACCTTAAATTACTGAATTATAGTCTCATTTGGAGCTGTCAAACCTCCTGTCAGGGAAGCAATTTAAAATGCTAGAATTTGATGACATCATCACATCCATTCCTCTGTCTTTTTGAAGGAACACAATTTAGCCAGCTCAGAGGAACAAGGTGCTAAGCAGTATTCTTAGATATTGTTATTTTCCCATCTCTGAAGCTAACAAATAAAATTTTATGATGCATACATCTGGAATTGCAATCTTTTATTTTTTATCAAAACCATCAAACCTTCTCAATTTATCTTTAATGTCCTTTGTAGGAAAAGGAGAGTTATGGTGACAATAATCTAGTGTCCATTATTCTCCTTTTCTAGCCCAGAAGCATTCAAAGTGACTGAACTTTTTAAAATATGCAACCTTTGAAATGAAGAGGAAAATTGTGTTTTCTTTAGCTTCTTTTATATTTTCCCACATATTCATAGAATGAATTGTTGGACAATCCATTGCTTTACTTTGTCTTCCCCTTTCCAATTTGTCTTTCAGATCCAGTTTTACATGACAGCAAGTTTTAAAGCTATAGCATATGGCCAAGACATGGAAGTTACAGAAGGACCTTAAAGATTAGAGATCAAGGTCAGAATGAGGTCTATTCAGATTACAGCGTGACTGACAAATTGGGTATTTAGGCTAGAAACCATGCTGGACAGAATCTGGCAGAGCATGATGATCACTTTGTAAGTATGGAAAGAGCATTGGGAACACGGATAAATCGTCTAAGAAGTAAGATGTAGTCAAGAGCACTAAAGCAACTGTTTGACAAACAATATATCTAAAAAGACTTTCATCCAGAATATACAACAATCTAAAACATTAATAATCAAACTTTTATCAAGTAAAAATTTGATTAAAAATTGTCGAAACTTAAAAAAAAACTTCACTCAAAAAGAAATATGGTAAATAAACACAAAAAAGATATGCTAACATTTTAAGTCATTAGAGTAATGCGAATTAAAACCACATTGAAATACAACTACACACCTAGAAAAATCATGACAATGTCAGATATTGGCAAAGAAGTAAAGCAGCTGGAATTCTAACATTTTGGCTTTGGAAATGCAAAATGGCACATCCACTCCGGAAAACAGTTTGGCAGTTCCTTCAAAATTTAAACATATAATTTTCAGGCGACCCAGCCATCTCATTCCTAGGTACTTTCCAAAAAGAAATGAAAACATACATTCCCCACAAAGACTTGTATTTGAATTTTTATGCAGCTTTATTCAAAGTAGTCCCAAACTGTAAACAATACAACTGTTTATCAGTTGATAAAAGAAAACAAACTGTAAGATTGCCATACAGCTACTATTACTCAACAACATAAAAAGGAATGAACTGCTGATGCACGTAATGACATGGATGAATCTAAAATATATCATGTTAAGAAAACAGTCACTCATGAAAGTCTGCATACTGTATGACTTTATTTATTTATAATAATGAAAGAGACAATACAGCAATATAAAGAAGACCAAAGGTCTGGAATTCAGGGAAGGGATTAACTACCAAGAGACATGAGAGAACTTTGGAGATATGAAAAATTTTTCAAAACGAATCAAATTTTATCTTTAAAATAAATGGATTTCTTAATATATAAATTTTCCTGGGATTTAAAAAACATGCCTCCTTCATTACACAAAGTTCTCATGTTTACTCAGAAGGAACTTCGAAGGCCTTATCTTTCCATTTCTATCTTCTACGTAGTAAAATCCAGCCAAACTAGCTGGGTCAAGTTTTTCCCCGAACACAGGTCACACTATTGTCTTCACACCTTTGCACGCGATATTCATACTCCTTTGGTTTTAGAGTATGACATTAGAAATCTAAGCTTATTTTAGAAGTTATAAAACATTTCTCAGGGAAAATGATTTGTGCAGTTTTACAAGTCTAGTTAAGTTACAGAGCCAGACTTAAATCCAAATTTCCTCATTCTGGAAAAAATGCCTGCTACCATCATGAGTCTTCCTCCATATATTTACAAAATGCCCCATATATCTACTTATCAAATTGAGTTCTGTCTAAAATATGATTTAGTTAGCACGTGTAATGTTTTTCTTTATTTTTAAATTGACCTCTGATTTTACTCAGACTATTCTTTCCCATTTAATTATTTTACCTTGTTTGCTAACTGAAGTATGGGTCTGTCTAACCTCTCTATTATATTATTAACCAGAAGCGCCATGTCTTGCTTTTTCCCTCAGAATGTCTAGCACAATGCTTGGCAGATACATTTCACTCACTGAACATTATTTTCTTTCTCTGTGAAGGGATGTTGTGAAACATGGAATCAAATTGACTTATGAGAAGAAATATCTCTTTACTTAAAACATAAGAGGACTGGTTCTGTCTGAAGACTTGAATCATGAATGTCAGGATCTCTAATGAAAAGTGTTTGAAAATCTAATATTTCAACTGTTTTGATCCAAGGAAAAATAATTTCCATTTTAAAAATTAAAATATATTTGATGAAGCACAGATGTTCAAAAACTTTAAATCCAAAAAATACTAAACTAGATGGCAAAGCAGTGGACTCTAATGAGCTTTATTCCTGCAGCAAACTTTCTAGAGGAAACAGTTGGCCTGTGTCCTCAGTCGTTTTTCCATTTAATGAATATTTCAGTTGTTTTATGCATACAATATTACACTGGCAAATGCTTGTTTAATGGGCTGAAGCTAATGAAAATCGAAGCCATGAACGTGTCAACTCTTATCCTTTTGTGACTACATCACCTGAGTTTTCTCCAACTCCTTGCAATAGTTTTTTCCAGAGTCCTTAAAATCAAGTTAAGTTAGTTGTGGAATGCGTGAAAGATGGAAGAATGTCCAGAAGCAGAAGGTTAGGACAAGTAGTTCTAAAGTTTTCCCTCCAGAGTTCTTAGACCCCAAATCCACGTCTGCCTTAGAACTGAAATGAGCAATTCACGTCAATCATATTATCACATTATTTTTATTTTGTGCATTTTCTAGTTACTGAGAGAACTTAAAAATTAGTCTTACAAAGCAATGTAAATAGTCCTTAAGAAAGTATAGAGAATGTGATATTCTAGTAATCAGGAGAGAGACGATTGAAATTCCATGAATTACAGATTTGTGAGTTCAAAGGGTTGTTCAAAAGTGGCTAAGAAACAAGGAGTGATTGTTGGGAGCTGTAATAGATTTCATGAAAGCACATTTTATCTGATTAATTTAAGTTGTCACTTTGACTAGGATATAGATTTACATATGAATAAATCTTTATATAATAAAAAGCATCCCATACATTTTTTTTTCATTTTTTTCAGTGTGTAACTTAACTTTTCTTAAAGAGAGAGGTTCAGGCTACTCTATACTTGCGGATTAATAGCTGAATAACTAAGCTTAAAAGGTATTTGTCACTGGATTGCTGTCAACCTCAAGGGCAGTCCTTGACACTGTGACAGCAACATTTTTATCATAATCTGCATGATGATAAAGAAGATACATGCTCAGAAATTGTCAGTGTCCTGATTTTGAAAAGGAGCGTGACTATGTTAGGTGACAAAATGAAAATCTCAGAAGATCATGGCAGCCTGAGCGATGAACTGAATCTAACAGCATGCCCTTTAACAGGAATAAACGTGTGGACAGCAAATGAGTTTAAAAGATCAACTCTTCATGTTAAGGTGAGACAGATATGGAAAAACATAATCATGTTAATAAATAGCAAGCTCAATTTCAATCCACCTTTTTGTAGTGTGCCTACAAAAAAAGCTGATATAAATTTAATTTATATTAGAGGAAGTGTGAAAGCAACTAGAATAAAAGGTGTGAAAGTGTTGCTCTTCTCCACATAGGAGCATTACATTCAATTATTGGTGCTTCATTTTATAGACAAAAAAGATCATGGAGAATGACCAAGACATTCGGAAGATTGAAAACCATGACGCATGAGAAACAATTAAAGCAATTAGGGAGGCTAACTTTAAGAAAATGAGAGTTCAAGGGAGATATGATAGCAGATTTAAATATTTAAGAAACTTTATGTGAAAACAGGTCATGGAGAAGTTTGAGTGGTAAGAAACAGGGCAGTAGAATGTGGGCCTGTAACCACCAAGTGTGAGCTTATCTTTGCACTTAAATTAAAGAATAGCACCAAGACGAGTTTCAGTCAATTCTACATATTTTAACAAATAAAGAAGAGAAATATTGTGAAGGGAATGGTCCCCAACATTATTGTCCTCCTGGAAGAGAAAATGAACTAGGAAAAGATGCTATAGAGAGTCATTATTAAACTTTCAAAATATGGTTTCTACAGAGGTAAGATACAAATCAAATTAAAAGATGAGCTGGTAATAAAGCCATTATTCTTGTAAGAAAAGGATGAAATGGGATGATTTCTCAAAATCATTTGACTCCTTGGTTGAGATGCAGTCCTTCAGGATGAGTGAAAGTGGTAAGCAGCATAAACATCAAGAAACTAGAGCTAATTTCCTAGAAGAGCCATGGGCAAAGTGGCAATGATTTCCTGGGCTTCCTGGGCATCACATTCTAGGGAACGTCTCTGCTCCTACCCACCTGGATCCAATCAACCAACTGATCAGCTGACACCCAAGCCTGGCTGCGCAGGGCCTGGCTGCTGAAGAAGCTTACCTAGCTCGACTCAACTGGGCAGGTCCTCTTGGCCTTCTGCTTACGCATTGGCCCTTGCAGCTGGGTCTGGGCAGAAATCTGTTTGGAATGGGAAGCCAGGACATATCTCAAGGATTTATTTAAAAGCAAATATTCCTGTTTGAAAAAAATTTGGTTTACTCAGGGTTATAGTACTGGTCAGTGAAGATGAAGAGGGGTTGAAGCTCTCTCAGTCCCCTCCCTGCTTGATAGCAAAACTGATCCTATCCCTGTTCAAAACTGCCTCTAGCCTGGAGTCACTTAGAAAAGGATTTCATCATTTCCCCCAAGTTGTGGGTGGCAAACAGTGGCTTAACTTTTTTTTTTAATATAATTTATTTTATTATCATTAATCTACAATTATATGTGCAATATCATGGTTATTAAACTACCCCTTCATCAGGTCCCCCCCCCACCAACCCCATTACAGTCACTGTCCATCAGCGTAGTGAGATGCTATAGAATCACTACTTGTCTTCTCTGAGTTGTACTGCCCTCCCCGTGCCCCCCCAACATTACATCTGCTAATCGTAATGCCCCTTTTTCCCTCTTATCCCTCCCTTCCCACCATTTTCCCCAGTCCCTTTCCCTTTGGTAACTATTAGTCCATTCTTGGGTTCTGTGAGACTGCTGCTGTTTTGTTCCTTCAGTATTTTTTCTTCGTTCTTATACTCCACATATGAGTGAAATCATTTGATACTTGTCTTTTTCGGCTTGGCTTATTTCACTGAGCATAATACCCTCTAGCTCCATCCATGTTGTTGCAAATGGTAGGATTTGTTTTCTTCTTATGGCTGAATAATATTCCATTGTGTATATGTACCACCTCTTCTTTATCCATTCATCTACTGATGGACACTTAGGTTGCTTCCATTTCTTGGCTATTGTAAATAGTGCTGCAATAAACATAGGGGTGCATCTGTCCTTTTCAAATTGGGCTGCTGCATTCTTAGGGTAAATTCCTAGGAGTGGAATTCCTGGGTCAAATGGTATTTCTATTTTGAGTTTTTTGAGGAACCTCCATACTGCTTTCCACAATGGTTGAACTAATTTGCAGTCCCACCAGCAGTGTAGGAGGGTTCCCTTTTCTCCACATCCTCGCCAACATTTGTTGTTGTTTGTGTTTTGGATGTTGGCCATCCTCACTGGTGTGAGGTGATATCTCATTGTGGTTTTAATCTGCATTTCTCTGATGATTAGCGATGTGGAGCATCTTTTCATGTGCCTGTTGGCCATCTGAATTTCTTCTTTGGAGAAGTGTCTATTCATGTCCTCTGCCCATTTCTTAATTGGATTATATGCTTTCTGTTTGTTAAGGTGCATGAGTTCTTTATATATTTTGGATGTCAACCCTTTATCAGATACGTTTTTTATGAATATATTCTCCCATACTGTAGGATGTCTTTTTGTTCTACTGATGGTGTCCTTTGCTGTACAGAAGCTTTTCAGCTTGATATAGTCCCACTTGTTCATTTTTGCTTTTGTTTCCCTTGCCCGGGGAGATATGTTCATGAAGAAGTTGCTCATGTTTATGTCCAAGAGATTTTTGCCTATGTTTTTTTCTAAGAGTTTTATGGTTTCATGACTTACATTCAGGTCTTTGATCCACCTTGAGTTTACCTTTGTGTATGGGGCTAGACAGTAGTCCAGTTTCATTCTCTTACATGTAGCTGTCCAGTTTTTCCAACACCAGCTGCTGAAGAGGCTGTCATCTCCCCATTGTATATCCAAGGCTCCTTTATCAAATATTAATTGACTGTATATGTTTGAACAGTGGTTTAACTTTTTACCACTAACATGCATATTATTATTTTATTACAACTTATATTAAATCCAACGCCTTCAAATAACTGACTCTAATGACGGGATTTTAGGCAATGAGCTTTGGAGTGACAGTTTGACAAAAGGATTCTTTACTCAGTCTCCACCAAATTACACCATTTCTTCTTTTAAGAATCCTGGAGATGAGACTGGTAAGATTGAATGTCGCCTCCAAGAGAAGCAAAGTAAACTCTCATCTAGTGGGAGAAGAGAATTTTAAATTTGGGAAATATCCTTAGTGTTGAAGAAAGTTTGCTAAATGTCTATGAAGACATTGTTTTCTCAAACAGGTAACATAGCTATGTTTCCAGCTGGGATTTTTATTTCCTCATTTGACAAATAAGATTTACTCTGATATAAAATTAACAACCTTTACCTGATTTAAAAATAAAGTCCTTTAAGCATGAACTCCCTCATCTTTCCTTAAGTGTGGGTGGCCTCATGCCCCACTATGTTCAGTTTGCATCTACTCACTGATAACTGTCAAAAATACCCAGCTAACACTTTGAAAAGAGTGTGTGAGAGAATGAATTGAATGGGTTTTCTGATGTCTTCAAAGAGGTAAACAACTTATTGGTTATTTATTTATTTATTGTGGGAAGCAAATTAACCAGATAACTCTCTCCAGGTATATCTTTAGTTCAAAAGAAATGTATATCTAATGGACAATGCGAGGCCATCTCTGGCCTAACTGTGAAGTTGTAAAATTATTCAGAAATCTCTCACGTGTATATTGTGGTCTCCTCCCTTCTGTAGCTTCAATCACCCATGAAAACTAAGAGAGCACCTCTAACCCATTTTTATCACTCCCTCAATGCACACACACACACACACATATTCCATCTCATCAATGGCCCTAGCTGTGGATTTTTTTAACTTAAATGTTTAGCTTTATTTTCCTTTATTGTCTTAAAGACAAAATACTTAGAAGAAGAATAAATAACAATAACGAAATGAAGATTTATATTTATTTCCTTATAATGAACCATGGAAACTCACTGGGCACCTGAATTTATAATTTGAGGAGTAAGTGAGATCATGAAAATCTCAGATGCCAAAGTAGAATGAAGTGTTTAGAGTTGCAGAGACCATCTCTCTGCATTAGGAAATAATGCCTAAAGGCATGATGCCACACATTCAGTTGTGTCACCCCAAGTAGGTTACAATGTAACCTTCTCACTCTGTCAGCTGGCCTCCAAATTCAAGTCCTTAAAATCCAATCTGAGCAGCCTCCTGTGTGTCAGGCCCAGTCCATACAATGGGGCTTGGTGAAGGGGGGTGGGTTTTCATTAGAAGAAACCAAGATGTTAATAGAAGTCTTTCCCAATTGCTTTTATTGGGTGACAACTGCTTTTCCGATCATTCTCAGCACACCAGTGCTCTGTTCCTTTCTATGCTCCGAGTGTGGGGCCATAGAGTCACCTGCTTGTTCTTGCCTCTGTGTCACTAAGGGATCTCACTGAATCCAGCATCATGCATCAGTAGAATTGACAATAGTCAAGGACATCAAGAAAACCAGTGCTCCCCCAGTACCAGTCCCCAATCTCCTTCAATCCTATTTTTAAAAAATAAAGCATTTCATTCTACAGTCAGAGATTAGACATAAAATACCTAAAATATGTGGAATGTCCACGAGGCACTCTCCTAACTTCACAATGATTAAACACAAACCAAAAGATTCTGGGCCTGAAAGGAGAAGGACAGTGAAACACAGCAGATTTAAGTGAGAGATAAAAGATATCAAATTTCATCTTCATCAAAGATACAGATTTTCAAGAGGAAAACTAGGGGCCCAAACTGGTTTTATACCCTATAGGTGTTAGGAAGGAAAGGACTCGGCTCGGTGTCGCAGGGAAGTCAGATACAGTGAGACGAGAAACCAAGTCAAGAAAGCAAACTAAGTTTTAATGCAGTCAGCATAGAGTCACAGAGCAGGCCTGCCTAAGATAGAACAGGCCCAGATGCTCATTCTGAGGCTTCTTTTATGTGGTCTTGGCAGGGCAGAGAGGCCCTTGATTGACAGCTGTCAGCTCTCTAGGCTTTCTGTGATTGGTGAAATGAGGACAGGGGCTGTGCTGTGCCTGTGCTTCTGATGTTTCTTATCTGGGGGGACCCTGGGCATCTCCTGAGACACCGTGAGACCCTATGGCTTCATCTGATTAACTCTCTGAGTCATTTCTGGCTTTCTGGCTCTATGTGATCAAGTCCCTGAGTCATGTTTGCTGGGCCCTTTCTCCTTTTCATCCCTCTCATTTCTGTCTTTCTGTCTAACATTGGACACTAGCTGGCTTCATGTACACATTTTCCCTGACATGATTGACTGAACTTTTTTTTTTCTACTGTTAATAAAGTAAGAAAAATGGTTGATTCATATAGGAATGTTACTCTTGAGAAAAAATAATTAAAAAGTCCAACATATTTGGAACTTGGTCCTTGTGTATTCAGGCATGTATTCTAGTAAGTAACTTTAGTCAATCATTACTTATTTCTCGTTTCATTATTTCCAAAGAACAGACAGCACCACAGTGCAATGCATGCATTTTCTTCTCTTGACAGGATAGTTAAAAGCTCAGAAATAGAAATCCTTTGTTCCCTTGTCAGCAAGGGATAAAATACCATTTTGAAAGTTCTAAAAAACAGTATTTATGCCTTCATATTTGTGTACTGTGATTTATGAAGAAAGTCAGTTGTTATTAATCACAGCTTAAAGCACTATTGCCAGGGAAGAGTATATAAACTAAGAATAAATGTAAACCATGGGAGACAACAGCAATGTGTTACACCAGATTCAGATTATACGACAGGTAGTGACAACTCAGTGCACCTATACTGGACTCTGAATAAATGTGTTGGCTTCCAAATATAAAGACAAATATTAATCGTTGGGAAAATAGGAAATAAGGCCTGAAGGCATGATGCCACACATTCAGTTCTGTCACCCCAAGTAGGTTACAATGTGACCTTCTCTGTCGGCTGGCCTCCACATCAATGCTGCAAAGAACCCCATGTCCCACAGATTTCCTTGTAAAATTCATCCCTTCTCTTTATGGAGGTAGACATAGTCTTATGGGGGAACTGGGCAAGGGGACAGACACTGCAGTGTCCCCATCCCAGTCTCCTCTCTCCCCAGTCCCCTGTACAAACCCACCCTTGCCTGCCCCTGCTCCCACTTTCTAAAGTACTCTCCCCATTCTCTGAATTCTAAGTCAGGTCATTTGGTTCCATAAAACAGAAGCCATCTACAGCTTTCTTTAGCAAGAAATGAGGGAATATAAGAAAAAATCATCTCATGAAAAAAGGGTCTCAGACAGGACTTGGAATCACAAACTGAAAAGGTTCCAGAAACCCGAGATACATCTCTCTGCTCATTTGCTGCATGTATACTGGTTTTTATTAACTGTACACAGATAAAAGGATGCCTCCTCCCTAGTCTGTCATGATATACATCTACTCCATCTGAACAGTGTAAGACCTGGTACACAGATTCCATATACAACAACCAGGGAGAGAAATTAAAATGGAACATCTTTGCACTGGCTTCTAACAGCCATATAACAGGTATAGTTGACATGTAGAGAAAATAATTTTTAAGACCCCCATCTTATTACATACTAAATTATTTTCAGTAGTAATTGTGAAATTCAACAAATAGTAATAATGGCCAGAAAAATTTGCAGCCAGTGGAGAAAAGTTATTGTTCTTTGTGTATGTAACCATGGTAGTAAAATTAATATCAGGTAAATATATAAAAAATAAGTATCACAGTCCACAAGAAAGAAAAATAATGAATCACTACTTTTTAGCTACATTAATGTATAGTTTGAAAAAGAGATATAAAATTTATAACTACATGTACCCCTGTCCTAGCAAACAAAACAAAAGAGAACTTACAAAACAGCAGTAGACTCACAGACACTGAGAAGTAACTGGGGGTTACTATGGGGGAGGGGATTGGAGTTGATGGGTGAAATAGGTGATCGGGATAAAGAGGCACAAAATCTTAGTCATAATATTAATTAGTCATGGAGATGAAAGTGCAACATAGAGAATATAGTCAATAGTTCTGTAAGAACTGCACTGACAGAGACATATACATTGACAGGTAGCAACTACACTAGTTGGGGTGAGAATTTAATAATGTATATAACTGTTGAATTGCTATGTTAACACTTGAAACTAATATAACATCGTATATCAACTAAACTTCAATAAAAAACATCAACAAAAAAAAATTAATAAATAATGAAAAATTAAATTCCCCCTAATGTACAATGTTAATTAAATGTGCTAAATCAAAAGCTTATGTGTATTATTACAACTCTATAGTAGGCACTGATTTAGACCTTAGACATATGATTTGTGCTGAGGATCTCATTTTGTTTCTGAGATTGAATTACCAGCTTATAGTCATAATAAAAAAAGTGATTTTCATTGTTTTTATTATTGTTTTTTTTTATTTCCAAAGACAATGTAACCCCATTGCGTGCACTGTGAGGGCTCCCTTTCCACCACCTCGCCCTTTGTTTCTCATCCTGGCTCCATGTCATCTGTTCTTTAAATTTCCAAGTTTACCTCTACTGTTATTTTTCCAGCTTCTTGAAGTCAATGAATACCTCCTTTAAAGCTGTGAGTCTAACTTTAATTGACTTTAGCTGCATCCCAAGCATTTTTATTCAGTACTTTCATTTTCATTCATTTCTAAATAGTTGGTAATTTCCATTTTGGTATTTTCTTTAACCCATAAATTAGTAATGTTTCTATAAATTTGCAAACATTTTTGTTTGGGGAAAAACTTAATTGTTGATTTCAAATTTAATTGATCGACAGTCAGACAATGTGGTATATGTGCTATCAATTATTTGCAATAGTTTAAGATATCCTTTGACATCTAACACGTAATCATTTATGTAAATTGGCCATATGTACATATATATAAATTAAGGTTGTTATCTATAGTAATCAAATCTATTTTCTTGCAGAATTGTTTATAAGCAAGAACTCTCAGCTTACATAAAATGGATTTTAAAAATCTCTAACTTTGGATGTAGATTTCCTAATTTATTGTAAAATAATCATGATAGTTTTGTTTTATGTATTTGAAGGTTATCTTGTCAGTTTACATTGTATTTTCATTGTGTAGTTTCTCTTTCATTATATGTAATGTGATTTGTTCATTTTAGGATTTCTACTTTGTACTCTTTCACATGTTATTAAAATTTTTGTATCGACATTCTTAGGTCAGTGTTTTGTAGATTAGATTTTCTATCCCTTGATTTTAAACATATGTGGTTTTCTTTCAGGCATGATGTTTATGCAGTCTGTGGCAGAAGTTTTAAATCATTTAGAAGGGATAAATAAATCTCTTCATATATTGTTATTTTTGATATATTTTAATTTAATATTTCTGCTAGTGTATAGTGTGTTTTCTATTTTGAATTTTTTTCTTTGCTTCAAAATAAAATTCTATTATTGTTTCTACTTTCCTGTGTCTGAATGAAGTTTACATTTTATTCTTCTCTCTTGAATTTCTATGTTGGTTTAGGAACAGTGGATTGTATTTCAAATTAGGCAATTCCCTTAATTATTTAGCACAAAAATTTGTAACATTAATTTTTAATAAATTTTTAAAATTTAAATTCTTCCATTTGAACAGGACAGGGAATGTTAAGCATGTTTCACCTATCCATTGAAAACCTCCCTATCTTTTTATTACTATCTGTATTTTAGTTTTAAATTTCTAATACATGATTAATTATTTTTAAATTTTTATAGTCATGGTTAAATAAGTGTACATAATTGATTTACTAATTCTTTGTTTTTGTTCTTTCTCGTATCCCACAACATTCCAAAGTTATTTTTTATTTCTTATTGAAGTGAATACACCAATAATTGTGATGAAGACATGAGAATGGTAAGCTCTACTTTCACAATGTCATTATTCTCTCTAATTCTTAACTATGCACTGTTTAGACAATATCTCTTCAGGTATTTGATTCTTCTTAATCTATGATTGGCTTTGAGTCTTTCATTTCAAGTGAATTTAGGACTCTGAAAATTGTGTGTAACTGATAGCAATGCAATGTAACTCTTACATGTAGACATGCAAACTCCATCCAGTAAAGATTCAGCTGACTTTTCTTCTGATTAGTAGAACATGCTTATGCCTCCATTTGTATATTCCTATCAATATCCTGATCTATGAATGTGTCTGCTCTTTGTATTATCCTTTGAACTGCTTGTAAGATCCTATTGATTACCTAATTAATAATGAATTAAATACAACCTTTAACACATGGTCATTTTATATATCCATGAAAGTCATGATTTTACTTTTATTTTTAAAATTATCCTTTACTGCAAGCATAAAAGTGTGATCATGAGACCAGTTTGGGCATGTAAAGTTTTAAGTGTCTGTTTGATAACTAAGAGGAGATGTTAAGTTGGCATTTGGATTTGTTAAGTCTTGTTTGGGAGAAAGGTTCTGTCTATATCTATGTATTTGGGAACAATAAGCCTCTAGATAATATTTAAATTTGTGTGGATGAACTCACCAAAGGAGTGAATGCAAATGGAAAGACAACCAAACTCTGGCATACCATTGCTGGGGCAATAGAGCAGCATTTTAAATTTATTTCCATTTAAGCGATTTTAGAGCACCACCTCAGATATTTTTACTTTCTTTTCACTTCACATTTAAAATTGTTTAGCATATGCAGCTATAGAAGATACTACATATATTTTGAGTTTATCAATTCATTTTATTATTCATTCATTCTTTTATTGTATCAATATTTATGGAATTATTCCATTCCTTCTGAACCATGTCTAACCATATCAAAACAAGAATTTATAATTGGTTAGACTTGTTGACACATTGTTCAGGTTTATTTCCTTCTAGGCTTTAGTGTTTTGCAGATAATTGTAGGTTCACATGATAAAAGTTGACTCTTTCTTTTAGAAGACTATTTCATAATACACTATTTGCCGGCATATGTTTGTCTCACTCTGTATCAGGCTAATTCAATTCTTTATCAATAAGTTATTATACCTAGTGTCATATTACTTAATAATCATATATATATATATATCAACCTGGCTCTTTTTATGTTTGCCTTAGCCTTTTGATCCAACTTTCTTAGATTCATCCATTTTGTAGGGGGTGTAAATGACAGGTAATTTACCAACACTCTTCATTTTGCTACATTGACAACAAGGAGAAAAGTAAAACAGTCAAATTTATTTGTGACTATAACTTCCTAAAATGGTGAAGAAACTAATATGCCGAGATTAATAAGGCATTAGGCAAACACCACTGCACAAAATTTCTGGTCAGTCTCAGTGCTCTTTCCCTAAAACAAGTATATTGTTTTTAACGTATACAGTCTTTAAGAGACTCCGCTAAAAAGGGCTATACCACAAATATTTATTATATAAATTTACAAAAATCAGATCTTCAGTTTACACATAGGCATCTCTCATGCTACACCTGATAAAAACTAACAACTACATTTCGGTAACATTCTTGGTGATGTAATAAGAAGCCGGTGAAGCTCCCAGTTAAAAGAATCTGCAGGGGTGGGCCAGAAAAAAAGGAAGAAGAATGCATAAAGGTTTTCTAATTGAAGAATATATCCAAAATTCTGGGTGCGAATAGATTTCACATTTAGAGGAAAGAAATATTTTAGAACTAGAAACACATAACAAAGTATGATCTTCTATAACATCAAGAAAAAGGGGATGTTGAGAAAACATGATTACAGATATAAAGTTCAAGAAATAGAGAATCCTCATGGCAAATTAAGTAATATTTACTATGGGTTTCATACTGTCTTGTGTTGATGAAATAAACTTTTTGAAAGCAAAAATCTGATCTTTTTGATAAATTTCAGTTTCACATAGTTCTTTGTGGGTCTCCAAACCTGTAAATTCTCAGAGGTATTTTAGTGTTTATCACAACATCAATTGTCTTTTAGGTTTTATTTTAGTATTCAACTGCTTTTTGTCCTTAAGAGATGTAAAAAAGTAAATTATGCAACTGATTAAGAGAATGATGTGACTGGAGAATTCTCCACTTGTTTCAGGCCTCTGAGCCTTTGCTCATGCTATGTCCTCTTCTGAAGTCCTTTATCTGTCTAAAATATGTTTTCTGAAGTCCTCTATCTACCTGATACTCTTCTGAATTCTTATTTACTTTACCTGTTCCCTATGACACATATTATTCCTTTACTACTTCAGTCTGAGTCAATCTCTCTACCTTTCTTCCAACAGCAGATTTGGTATTGTTCCAGCATTACTTGGGTCTTTTTGTCACACACCAGAGTGTAAGCTGTAAACCCCCTGGGAACCTTTGCCATTCATTTTGGCCATTAGACATCTCAAACCCTTCTCTGGTTGCAGAATTCCCTGACTTATGAAATTTGGTGGGGGAAAATAAGTCTCCCCTGTAAAAGCTAAAAATACTAGATTATCTGCTTCCCCAATTCCCTGGAATCTGTGTCCCAGGCAAGTGGACAGGATCCCACCAGTCAGACACACAGGCAAGACTTTGACTCAATAGCTCAAGACTAAGGAACTCAAAACTGACTCATCAGGACTCAAAAGGGAACCTGATGGGGAGCTGTCTTTGCATCTCTGTAAGGAACAGAATCAGAGACTTAACGGTGGAATTCTTAGCCCTAAAAGACAGGAAGACGTACATCAGTAGCTAGCTGTGGTCCTGGCTGTTATACCTGAGGCTGATTCTCTAGCCTTCCCAACAATTCTATCTGAAAAGAAAAAAACATCTCAGACAAACCCCATTTCATCATAATCGGCTGAATCTGCTGGCTTTCCAAGGTCAAAGATTATGTATGTTTTCTTATCTCTGTATCTCTATCAACTCTAATGATCTCTAACTGTTTAATAAATATTTGGTATTCTAAACTACCTCCATGGGGCACCTGTCTTTTAGGTGGTAGTAGACTTACAGTGTGTACTTGCAAGACAGTGATAAAGCAGTGTTGGGAAGGAGGAGAGGGAAATAGAAGAAATAGAGTACCAAGCGGCAATTCTCCTTTGATAAGGTCATCCATAAGGTCCTTAGTATACCACTGTTGTGTTGATGATTGTCAAATTCACATTGACCTATAGATATGTAAATGCTACTTTATGGAGTATTCTTTGGCTAGAAGAAAATCAAAATGCTCTGCACAGTACTTGTTCTCTGGAAATTGAGCATAAGAGATTCTTCTGTCTTCATTAAGGTGTTAATGAGCTAGGTCAGATGTTTATAGATTTTCATCAAATTAATCAAAGAACCCTATAGTCAATTTGACTTCTTTTTTTCCACAGTTCATTAAAATATAATCTTTGACAATTAAATGGAGCATTGCTTATCTGTTGCTGGGTTACTATTACCTCCTCTAGTCAAGAAGGTACTTAAAATGGAGAGAGAGAAAAATAATGTGTGGCCATATGCCCATCTGGAAGGTATTCATCGTTATCATAATAGTAGCTTTCATAAGCTACTGGAGCCTAGAAAGAAAAATAGTCTGAAGAACTTTTACAACTGTAGAAAATTTGACCAACAGCAAGGACTCAAATACTTAAGTTAAATAAAAAAATAAGGGGGAAAGTCTGGTTCTTTATATTTTACCATGTTTTCATTGATTTTGTTATTATTCCTACATAAAAATTCCATTGTGGTTATATAATCCCCATTGTCCTGAGCAAAATATGTTAATTTCTAACTCTACATCTTTGGTGTAATTGTTTTATTGTACAAGAAAACTATCTTCAATCCTCTCTATCTATCAAAATGAAGCTCCACAGTAGCAAGAGTCTTAGAGCGAGCCTGAAGAGGAATTAAAGCTATCTTACCAAGTCTGGTAGACTTAGTAGTTCAGAACACTAGGAGCCTATTTAGAGCAAAATCATTCACCCACAGAAATGGATGGACACTATGGACTGAAAATACTTCCCCGACCTCACACTCACTGACTACATAACATAACTTTACTGCTCTAATAGTGTTACTCCAGGAAACTTCCCCATGAAAATAATGTGATTGCTCATTACAGGAGCTGCCCAAAAGACTCATCAACTTTTCAATATAATTCATACATTGCTTTTTTTTTTTAATCAATCCTACCATTCTATCACAATGCTTATCTAATGCTAATCAAATTCCCACTTCAAAATACCGGCCTTAAACCAAACTTCAGGTTCTTAATAAATCTCTTCCTTGTCTTTCCCCCTTGGTGACATTCCAAATGTCTGTCGAGGTAGGAGTCTCCTTTACTGTGTGTGCTAAGCAATACCTTCAGCTTTGTTTTATCAACAGGCTGTGTTGGTGATATCTGGGGAGAAGGCCTTTGACACTATACAAAGACTAAAGAGTTTTCTGGAGGAAAAGGTGTCCTCATGGAAGCAAGAGCCCAGAATCATGACCTTGATAAAGAAATCAAGGGTGAGTAATTGAGATGGCAATTATCCATATAGCAAAGTGGGTTTTTTTTTCCACCATTGTTGTCCTCTGGGCCAGGCCACCATTAGCAAAATGACCAAAACTTAGTTAAAAACTCTAAACACTACGGAGGTAAAAATGAGGTTTTCTTCTTAGTTAAGGTTACCAGGAAACAAGTAAAAGAATAACTATGAGTAACATAATGGGGGAAAGCCAACATTGCTGGAAATTTTCACCTGATAAAATTTCAGCCAATAGCAAGCACAGTGAACTTGCTGGGTAGAGCAGCGATCTGTTCTAGGGATTTTGTGGGGAACACAGTCACTGCAGCTCAGATCCCATCTTCTTAGATTCTCTCTCACTTCTAGATTCCCAAAAAGACCAGTTCTCAGTGTGGGTTACATAACTACCTCTGGATGCTCTGTCCCTGAGGGTAGGTTCATGGTATACAAACAGAGACTTTAGGAGCTCATCTTGTAGTTTGTGGCAATTAGAAAGTACAGATTTGCAAAAAGGGAAAAATATGAACTCAGTACATAGAAATAACTACTTTAAGATATCTAATGCTTATTTTAAATAGATAAATAAATTCTACATTTTTATTTAACAAAACTATGTATATTCCCCATAGCTTTATCCTTTAAAATTACAGATATATTTAAAACATATATATCTCCATGCAAACAAATAATTAGCTGTGTTATTTTATTGGTTTATTTATATTTACTGCATGGATATACTCTCATTGTTGCCGATTTATTTGTATTTTTTTTAAAACCTCCACTGATTTTACAATTCTTGTACCTTTATATTGTCATAGTTAATTATTTTCTTACATTTAGAAATGTAATTACTGCTTCACACAATATGCCCACTTAAAAGTTTTAGCTACATATGATCAAATTGCCTCTAGAAGTAGTCCAAGTTACACTCCAAACAAAAGTGTATGAGATATGCAGTTTTATTACAACTGCATTAACAGGATTTCTTTTTAATGGCTTACAATCAGAGATTGTTTTCATGTGAGTTTCTCTGATTACTATTATTAATAGAGAAGTTGAGTATTTTTAATATTTGCTGGAAATCTGCATTTCTGCTTTTATAACTTTTTCTTTCTGTATTTTGGTTTTTTTTCTGGATATTCATCTTTTTTCTTATTATGATTGGAATAAGCTTTCTTTCATTAACAATATAAACCTTTGATGAGGCATATATGGAGCAGATATTTTTTCCACTAATGATTTGTCTTTTAAGTTTATTTATAGTACTTTTATTCTACACAAAACATTAAATGCTTGAAGTCAAATCAGTAATTTTCTTGTTTTAAAATTTCTTACTTTGAAAATAAAGCTTATAAATCCATCCTAATAAAACAATATAATTATTGATTTGTATTTTCTTCTGGTAATTTCATGATTATCTTTATTCTTAAAACTTTACATCTATTTTTGAATTGTTTTGTTATTAGGTATAGATCTTTATTTATTTTCTTACCAAACACTGTTATTTCAACAGCGTTTTGTGGTGTGTTCTCATTCACCCACGATTATTATCTATATACCTAAATTTGTTTCTAGAATCTAAAATCAGACTGTGATTGGTTGTTTATTCCTCAGATGTGTTTCATTTTTCTACTTGTTTCTTCCTATACCAGTACAATACAGTTTGAATTACTGAGGCACTGTAATGAGTTTTAATGTTTAGTAAAAAATTGCCTCTGTCACTTTGTTCAAAACTATCATTCTTCAAAGGCTTAATTATTTAGATAAACTTTAGAATCATATGTCAACCTCCAAAAATAATTCACGAGAGCTTTTAATTGGAATTAAGTTGATTTATAAATTTAACTGATGGAAAATTTTATATGTGTGTTTAATATAAAAGCTTATGTGACTGAAATGCAAACTTCATCTGAAGGAGATATTCAAAACAAACAGACAAAATCATATCATTTTAGGTCCATGTAAGTGAGGATATTTTGGTTATTAGCAATTGAAACTGATTCTGATAAATAGGCTACACTTATAAATGGACTTACTGAAAAAAACAGGGCAGCTTCTAGAATCAAAGGAATATCTGAGAACCTAAGACTCAGGAAAGAAACAGCCAGAGAGTTCTGGAAACCAAAGAAGAAGGCACCTGACTCACCATCACATGGCTTGGTTCCTACACCTTCTATTGTTTCCTCTATGGGGAGTGTGTAAACTTACATATTTTGTTTTGCTTTGCTTTGCTTGAATCATAACATACATACAAACAATGTGCAAAAAAACCCAAAAACTACATGCACAAAAAACTCCTTACATATATTGCTTAATGTGCATTTCTCTTGGTGCATATCATGCCTCTAGTGAGCATATATCCAAGAGTGGAATCAGTGGGGTATGGTGCATATGTGTTTTCAATTCTAGTAAATAATGCCAAATACCTTTCCAAAGGGTTTGTAACAGTTTACACTCCTGCCATCAATTAAATTTTTTCTCTTGTTCCACATCTACAAAAATTTGATCATATGAGTCTTTTTAACTTTGTCATTCTGAAGAATATGTAGTATACATCATGGTTTTAAGTGCATTTCTTTGATTTTTGATACAGTTGAGCCTGTTTCATAGGTTAACTGGCCATTGTATATTCTCATTCAGATAGCTTCTTTTGTAAAGTTCCTGGTTGGTGTCTTGCCTATATTAATATTTGGTTGTCACTTTTCTTCCTGACTTGTATGGATATTTTAATATTCTAGATATACACTATTTGTTCTATGTGTCACAAATATATTGTTTTCTATAATTTTCCTTATACTTTCTTAATGGGGTCTTTTAGTGAAAAAAATTCCTTAATTTTAATATACCAAGGCTGTCAATACTTACTATTGGTATTGTTTCCTTTGTCCTGGTAAAGAAACATCTCATGCCCCAAAGTAATGAAAAAATTATTTTGTAGAAAATTAGTATTTTGCCTGCATATATCAATCTTTAATATTCTTGGTTGGCCTTTTGTTAATTGTACAAGAAAGGGAATCACGAATTTGTTGTTAGATATCTAATTTATAGGATAATAATTTGTCTTAGCTCCATATTGCTCTGGTGGAATTATCAATAGTGTTCTTTCACTGAAAATTATTCTAATTTGCTCAATAAAATATAGGATCACCCTCCAACTGATCAAGCAGTGTTTATTTAAAAAGACAAGCACTTAGTCATTGCTCAACAGTAAGTTTTGTCTTAAAGTCAGTTTCCACAAATACACAGTTCTCTTCTTGGACTCTCTTATTCAGAGGCATAATTGCCTATTATAGTACTAGTATCAAATTGTTTTAAATCAGCTGTATGATAAGTTCTATTATCTAGTATAATAAATCAGTGTTTCCTCCCATTTCTACAACTTCAAAATGAGCTCTTCTTTTTCACATAAATTTTATATGTAATTTGTTAATTTTAAAAAGTTCTGATTTTAGTTGGGATCAAATCTATAAATGAGTTTGCATACCCCAATTCATGAGTAAGTAATATTTATCCACTTATTTATCCTTCAATTTTTCTAAATGGTTCTTTACCATCTCTGTAGATGTCTTATATAGCAATCATTGTTTTTTCCTATATATTTTATATATTTGCTACTATTTAAACTCGTATGTTCAGCTTAATTTCACTGTGTGTATAATTAGCATAAAGAAAGGAAATTGATTCTTATATATTAACTTTGATAGCAGCCTCAGTAAACTAATATATTATTCCTAATGAATAATTTGAATGTTATTTTGGGATTTTGTAAGGAAACAACCATACTGGATGATAATACTATAATTATTATTATCTAATTCTTATATTATTTATTTATTTTTATTGCTTTATTATAGGATATGGATCTTCTGGGACAATGTTAAAAAGAAGAATGATAGTGAAGATCTTTATCTCATTTCCTATTTTATAGGAAAACATGTCTCTTTCACCATTAAATACAGTATCTGTGATAGTTTTTTTTAATATACCCATTATGAAATTAAAGAGGCTCTCCTCTACTCATAGTTTACTAAATATTTACTCCATAATAAATGTTAAATTTTATCAAATTGCTTTTTCTCATCAACTGAGCAGTATTATGATTTTTCTCTTTTATTTAGTTAACATGATGAATTATATTGACTAAGGGCAGGGGAGATTCCCAGCCTCCTAGAAGACAGAGCAACAAGGAATCAAAGGAAATACTAAGCAGTTAAATAATATGCAGGTGGTTGTGACAACTCCAGCAATGCCAAAAGAAATAGTGAGAATTAGTAGTTTGGAGCAAGGCAATTTGTCACTCACAGCAGAGCAAACAGCAGGATCCTCTGCCTGGTAGCACTGAGCCTGAGTCCTTCTGTGTGATGCAACTAGCCCCCATCATGGCTGTACACAGTGGGCTGTGATACAGCTGAGGAAACTAAGGTCAGGTGCTCGGAACCTTTCGCAGCAAACAGCAAGCAAGCCAGTCTCACTTCCCCAAGGAGTAACCAGCTGCATGGTAGTCATGCTGAAAGGACTCAGGGTCACGGGATGGTCAGGCCTTGCAGTTTAACACACCCAGCAAAGCTTTGTAGGAGGCCTGGGACCATGGAGGAAGGTTTCTCAACCATTGATTTTGTTTGTTAAATCCAATTTGACAATTTCTCTTGTATTAGGAATGTGTAGTTATTTTCCCTCTAATGAAACTAAAGATACAATTGAATTTACATCTGCTATTTTATATTTTTCCTATTTGACACCGCTTTTTATATGTACTACTTATTTCCACCTCTTCTTTGTATTGATTTTTAATCAAATTTTAATCACCTTTCTCCTCTAAGGAGGTTCTAATTATACATCCTTTATTATTTATAGTAGTTATCCTGGAGAAAAATCTTTGATTCAGTTGGCATCTCTTCTGCCTACTGCCAGCCTATTTATTATTTTTTCTTTTTTTGAGAAATTGGCTTTTTGTTTAAGAACTCACATGTCTTCACAGTTTTGTCTCTGTGATCCTTCACAATCTCCCTCCCAACTATGCTAATTTCCTCAGGCGGCACCAATCCTAGGACCGAGCCCTGATTCTTAGGCTATGCCTAGGAATTGGCAAATTTGCACAAAGATGGAGGGATGGCCTTTCATCATTAGCAAAATTCTGTATTGTTTTCCCCTCGATGGAATTTGAATTCATCCAGTCGTTTTTGCTGTCATACTCCTCTTTTGGTAATTTGTCTGTCTTTTCACAGTGGGTAACAGAAGTATTGGCCTGCCATGATCCTGGGAAGCACAGGTCCTTCATTGCTCAATTAGTATTACTTGAATGAAATAACTAATCATGTCATATTATCTTTTTCTATATATTTCTGGATTTGGTTTGCCAATTCTTTTTTTAGATATGAGTGGCTTTTAATAGTTTTCTTACAATGTCATTGTCAGATTTTGGAATTAAGGTTATTTTGGCCTAATCAAAAACGTTGGCAGGTATTTCATTATTTTCTAATCACTGATTTTGTATAAATTGGCATTACTTCATTCTACAATTGTTAAGAAGGAACTCAGCTCAGTGTCACAGGGAAGGCAGATACAGTGAGACGAGAAACCAAAGTCAAGAAAGCAAAGTAAGTGTTAATGCACTCAGCATAGAGTAACAGGGCAGGCCTGCCTAAGGTGAGACAGGCAGGCATGGATGTTCATTCTGAGGCTACTTTTATGTGGTTTGGGCAGGGCAGAGAGGTCCTCGATTGAAAGCTGCCAGCTCTCTAGGCTTTCTCTGATTGGTGAAATGAGGACAGGGGCTGTGCTGTGCCTGTGCTTCTGATGTTTCTTATCTGGGGAGACCCTGGGCATCTCCTGAGACACTGGTAGACCCTATGGCTTCATCTGATTAACTCTCTGAGTCATAACTGGCTCTCTGGCTCTATCTTATCCACTCCCTGAATCATTTTTAGGAGGCCTTCTCTCCTTTTCATCCAGCTCATTTCTGTCTTTCTGCCTAACACAATGATTGGTAGAATTCTCTACGCAGTCATCTGTGTGACATTTATAAATTGTAATTTTTCAGGAATTACCTCTTTCATCTGATTTTTAAAAGGACTGGCAATAAATTCATTAGATTTCTTTATTTACAGTCTAGAGAATGACTCTATATGCATCATTTTCTTCTGATTTTGTTTGGTGACTTTTCTCTTTACATTGATCCATATTTCCAGTGGCTTATCAAACTGATGATTGTTTTCAAAGAATAACTTTGATTTGACTGGTTCATTCTATTATAAGTTTTGTATATTCTGGAGATGAATCCTCATGTGATATCTTTTCCCAGTACATGGCTTGCTTTTTTAATCTCTTAATGTGTCTGGTACCATTAAGAAAGTATACATATTGTAAATTTGCTTTTAATTTGATTAATTTTGGCTGTTGTGTAATTATTTACTTTCTTCTGCTTTTCTCTTTTAAATTTTTTTATTAAGGTATTATTGATATACACTCTTATGAAGGTTTCACATGAAAAAACAATGTAGTTACTACAATTACCCATATTATCAAGTCCCACCCATACCATTGCAGTCACTGTCCATCAGTGTAGTAAGATGCCACAGATTCACTATTTGCCTACTCTATGCTACACTGTTTTCCCCGTGACTCCTCACACCATGTGTACTAAACATAATATCCCTCAATCCCCAACTCCCTCCCTCCAGGCCCACCCTTCCATACCCCTCCCCTTTCAAAACCACTAGTCCCTTCTTGGAGTCTGTGAGTGTGCTGCTGTTTTGTTCCTTTCAGTTTTGCTTCATTATTATACTCCAAAGATGAGTAAAATCATTTGGTATTTGTCTTACTCTGCCTGGTTTCTTTCACTGAGCATAATATCCTCCAGCTCCATCCATTTTGTTGCAAGTGGTAGGATTTGTTTCTTTCTTATGGCTGAAAAGTATTCCATTGTGTATATGTACCACATCTTCTTTATCCATTCATCTACTGATGGACACTTAGGTTGCTTCCATATCTTGACTATTGTAAATAGTGTTGTGATAAAAATAGGGGTGCATATGTCTTTTTGAATCTGATAAGTTGTATTTTGGGGGAAAATTCCAAGGATTGGGATTCCCAGGTCAAATGGTGTTTCTATTTTTAGTTTTTTGAGGAACTTCCATATTGTTTTCCACAATAATTGAACTAGCTTATATTCCCACCAGCAGTGTAGGAGGGTTCCCCTTTCACTGCATCCTCGCCAGCATTTGCTGTTCTTAGTCTTTTCAATGCTGGCTATCCTTACTGGTATGAGGTGTTACCGCATTGTGGTTTTAATTTGCATTTCCCTGATGATTACTGATGTGGAGCATCTTTTCATATGTCTATTGGCCATCTGAATTTCTTCTTCAGAGAATTGTCTCTTCATATCCTGTACCCATTTTTTAAATGGGTTATTTGATTTTTGGTGTTGAGGCATGTGAGCTCTTTATATATTTTGGATATTAACCTCTTGTCAGATATGTCATTTACAAATATATTCTCCCATACTGTAGGATGCCTTTTTGCTCTGTTGATGGTGTCCTTTGCTGTACAGAACCTTTTTAGTTTGATGTAGTCCCATGTGTTCAGTTTTGCTTTTGTTTACCTTGCTCGAGGAGATGCATTCAGGGAGAGGTTGCTCATGTTTATCTTCAGGAGATTTTTGCCTGTGTTGTCTTCTAAGAGTTTTATGGTTTCATGACTTACATTCAGATCTTTGATCCATTTTGAGTTTACTTTTGTGTATGGGGTTAAACAATAATCCAGTTTCATTCTCTTGCATGTAGCTGTCCAGTTTTGCCAACACCAGTTGTTGGAGAGGCTGTCATTTCTGCATTGTATGTCCAAGGCTACTTTATCATGTATTAGTTGACCATATATCGTTGGGTTTATATCTGGGCTCTATAGTCTGTTCCATTGGTCTATGGGTCTGTTCTTGTGCCAGTACCATATTTTATTGATTACTGTGGCTTTGTAATAGAGCTTGAAGTTGGGGAGCATAAACCCCCCAGCTTTATTCTTCCTTCTCAGGATTGCTTTGGCTATTCACTGTCTTTTGTGGTTCCATATGAATTTTAGAATGTTTTGCTCTAGTTCATTAAAGAATGCTGTTGGTATTTTGATAGGAATTGCATTGAATCTGTAGATTGCTTTAGGCAGGATGGCCATTTTGACAATATTAATTCTTCCTATCGATGAGCACAGGATGTGTTTCTACTTACTGGTATCTTCTTTAATTTCTCTCATAAGTGTCTTGTAGTTTTCAGAGTATTGGTCTTTCACTTCCTAGGTTAGGTTTATTCCTAGGTATTTTATTCTTTTTGATGCAGTTGTGAATGGAACTGTTTTCCTGATTTCTCTTTGTGGTAGTTCATCATTAGTGTATAGGAATGCAACAGATTTCTATGTATTAATTATGTATCCTGCAACTTTGCTGAATTCAGATATTAGATCTAGTAGTTCTGGAGTAGATTCTTTTGGGTTTGTTATGTACAATATCATGCCATCTGCAAAAGGTGACAGTTTGACTTCCTCCTTATCAATCTGGATGCCTTTTCTTTATTTATTTTGTATGATTCCCATTGCTAGGACTTCCAGAACTATGTTGAATAAAAGCGGAGAGAGTGGGCATCCTTGTCTTGGTCCCAATCTTAAAGGAAAAGCTTTCAGCTTCTCGCTGTTAACTATAATGTTGGCGGTGGTTTGTCATATATAGCCTTTATTATGTTGAGGTACTTGCCCTCTATACCCATTTTGTTGAGAGTTTTTATCATGAGTGGATGTTGAATTTTGTCGAATGCTTTTTCAGCATCTATGGAGATGATCATGTGGTTTTTGTCCTTTTTGTTGATGTGGTGGATGATGTTGATGGATTTTTGAATGTTGTACCATCCTTGCATCCCTGGAATAAATCCTACTTGATCATGCTGGATGATCTTTTTAATGTATTTTTTAATTCGGTTTGCTATATTTTTTTGAGTATTTTTGCATCTATGTGCATCAGGAATATTGGTCTGTACTTTTCTTTTTTTGTGATGTCTTTGCCTGGTTTTGTGATGGTGGCCTCATAGAATGAGTTTGAAAGTATTCTCTCTTTTTCTACTTTTTGTAAATCTTTAAGGAGGATGAGTGTTAAGTCTTCACTAAATGTATGGTAAAATTCAGCGGTGAAGCCATCTGTTCTAGGAGTTTTGTTCTCATGTAGATTTCGATTACCAATTCAATTTCGTTGCTGGTAATTGGTCTCTTCAGATTTTCTGTTTCTTTCTGGGTCTGCATTGGAACATTGTATTTTTCAAGAAAGTTGTTCATTTCTTCTAGGTTATCCAGTTTGTTAGCATATAATTTTTCATAGTAATCTCTAATAATTTCTGTGGTGTCCATAGTGATTTTTCCTTTCTCATTTCTGAATCTGTTTATGTGTGTAGACTGTCTCTTTTTCTTGATAAGTCTGGCTAGGGGTTTATCTATTTTGTTTATTTTCTTGATGACCCAGCCCTTGCTTTCATTAATTCTTTCCATTCTTTTATCCTTTGCCTATTTAATTTATTTATGCTCTAATCTTTATTATGTCCCTGCTTTTACTGACTTTGGGCCTCATTTGTTCTTCCTTTACTAGTTTCATTAATTGTGAATTTAGACTGTTCATATGGGATTGTTCTTCTTTCCTGAGGTAGGCCTGTATTTCAATATACTTTCCTCTTAGCATGGCCTTCGCTGTGTCCCACAGATTTTACGGTGTTGAATTATTGCTGTCATTTGTCTCCATATGTTGCTTGATCTCTGTTTTTATTTGGTCATTGATCCATTGGTTATTTAGTAGCATGTTGTGAAGTCTCCATGTGTTTGTGGAATTTTTCATTTTCTTTCCATAATTTATTTCTAGTTTCATAATTTTGTGGTCTGCCAAACTGGTTGGTACAATTTCAATCTTTTTGAATTTACTGAGGCTCTTTTTTGGCCTAGTATATGATCTATTCTTGAAAATTTTCCATGTGCACTTGAGACGAATATGTATTCTGCTGCTTTTTGGTATAGAGTTCTGTAGATGTGTTTTAGGTCCATCTCTCGTAATGTGTTGTTCAGTGCCTCTGTTTCCTTACTTATTTTCTGTCTGGTTGATCTGTCCTTTGGGGTGAGTAGAGTGTTGAAGTCTCCTAGAATGAATGCATTGCATTCTATTTCCCCTTTTAATTATGTTAGTATTTGTTTCACATATGTAGGTGCTCCTGTGTTGGGTGCATAGATATTTATAATCGTTATATCTTTTTGTTGGATTGACCCCTTTATCATATGTAATGTCCTTCTTTGTCTCTTATGACTTTCTTTGTTTTGAAGGATTTTTTTTCTGATACATGTACTGCAACTCCTGCTTTTTTCTCCCTATTAGTTGCATGAAATATCTTTTTCCATCCTTCACTTTTAATCTGTGTATGTCTTTGGGTTTAAAGTGAACCTCTTGTTGGCAGCATATGGATGGGTCTATGTCTTTTGATTGGTGAATTCAGACACTTACATTTAGGGTGATTATTCATAGGTATGTACTTATTGCTATTGCAGACTTTAGATTTGTGGTTACCAAAGATTCAAGGCTAACATCCTTACTGTCTTAGAGTCTAAGTTAACTCACTAAGTATGCTAATACAAACACAATCTAAAGGTTCTTTTTTCCTCCTCCTTTTTCTTCTTCTTCATCTTTATATATTAGGTATCATATTCTGTAGTCTTTGTCTATCCCTGATAGACTTTGTGGATAGTTGATTTAATTTTGCAGTTTCTTAGTAATTAATTGTTCTACTTTCTTTACTGTGATATTATTACCTCTAGTTACAGCTATTAAATCTTAGGAATACTTCCATCTTTAGCAGTCCCTTCAAAATACACTGTAGAGATGGTTTGTGGGAGGATAATTCTCTCAGTTTTGCTTATCTGGAAATTGTTTAATCCCTCCTTCAAATTTAAATGATAATCTTGCTGGATAAAGAATTGTTGGTTGGAGACCCTTCTGCTTCATTGCATTAAATATATCATGCCACTCCCTTCTGGCCTATAAGGTTTCTGCTGAGAAATGTGATGATAGACTGATGGGCTTTCCTTTGTATGTGATCTTATTTCTCTCTCTGGCTGCTATTAATAGTCTCTCCTTATCCTTGATTTTTGCCATTTTAATTATTATATGTCTTGGTGCTGTCTTCTTTGGGTCCCTTGTGTTGGGAGATCTGTACACCTCCATAGATTGAGAAACTATTTCCTTTCCCAGATTGGGGAAGTTTTCAGCAATTACCTTCTCAAAGACACTTTCTACTCCTTTCTCTCTGTCTTCTTCTCATACTCCTGTAATGCAAATATTGTTCTGTTTGGATTTGTCACACAGTTCTCTCAATATTCTTTCATTCTTAGAGGTCCTTTTTCTCTGTGCCTTAGCTTCTTTGTATTACTCTTCTGTAATTTCTATTTCATTTATAGTCTCCTCCACCATGTCTAATATGTTTTTAAAACCTTCCACTGTATGTTTCATTTCTGAAACTGTGTTCCATAATGATTGGATCTCTGACTAGTATTCATTCCTGCATTCTTGAATATTTTTCTGTACCTCCATGAGCATGTTAATGATTTTTATTTTGAAATATCTTTCAAGAAAATTCATGAGTTTGATTTCATTTGAATCTTTCTCTGGTATACTCATAATTTTGCTTTGAATTAGGTTCCTCTGTCATTTCCTATTTGTATGTGGTGTCCTCTAGTGCCCAGAAGCTCTACTCTCTGGAGCTGCTCAGCCCCTGGAGCAATGTTGGTGGTTGCAGGGGATCAGTGTTTGTGCTTGGGGGGAGGAAAGCACTGTTTCCTGCTTCCTGGATGCTATGTCTGTCTCCACTGGCAGAACCAATGGGCCGAGCACACAGGTATAAGCTTCTATGCTTTGCGTTTGTAGCTGCTGTAGGCGGGGCTTCCCTCTGACTGGCCTAATGCCACGGTAGAATTTGCCAGTTTGGGATCTAGGTGAGGCTGGCTGGGAGGGAGGCCCAAGAAGCTGTGTATCATGGAGGGGGGCCTTGGAACTGTGTAGCCAGCCATGTGGCTGGAGTGCCTGAAGATCATGAAAGTTTCCAACCTGCTGGGCAGAGTGCCCCTAGAGAATTTTGTATACCTATCCTTTCCCTTGAGCACTAAACTCTGTGCAATCCTTGCTCATTTAGCTTCCCTCTCACTCTTAAGAAGTCTTTCAGACTGCCCACCTTTCTTTTATTCCAGTCTAGCCGGATGTGAATTCCTGTTTTCCACAAGTGGGTGGAATCTCGGCTCTCCAGGTATTCTGCCTGTCATAGCTTTCCAACCCCTCTAATCATGAAAGCACCATGAAACGTAAGTTTGTATTCACAGAGCAGATCTCCAGGGCTAGGTGTTCAGCAGTCCCATGCCCACACTCCCTCCCTGCTCCATTTCTCTTCCTCCGTCCTGTAAACTGGAAGGGGGTAAGGACTTGGGTCCCGCCAGGCCACGGCTTTGGTACATTAACCTGTTGGATGAGTTTTATTCTTTTCTCTAGGTGTATGCAGTCTGGAGCAGCCCTCTTTCCTGTTGCTCTTTCAGGATTAGTTGTATTAATTATATTTTTGTATTATATGAGGTTTTAGGAGGAAGTCTCTGTCTCACCTCTCATGCCACAATCTTTCTCTTCTGCATTTCTTTGTATGTGATTTAGCTCTATCTTCAAGCAAAGTTGACTCCTAGGGATTATACCTAACTTCTTGAACCTCAGCTACAACTTTAAATGGATATATATTTATTCACTTATTCATATATTTACATGTATAAGTAATATTATCACAGTTTTCTAGACAATTACATGGGAAAAAGCTTTTTCCATTATATCTGAATGTTTGTTAGAAAGAGGAGACATGAATTTTATTTACGCCATCTTAGAATAATCTTCAACCTTTTGAAGTTCAATATTAAATTCTTCATACATCAGATTCAACATGGCGGCATGAGAGGTCACACGGAGAACTCCTCCCAAAATCACAAATAGTACAAAAATATAGTGAATTAATACAACTAACCCTAAAACAGCAAGAAGAAAGAAGGCTGAACCACACTATATACAGATATCACAAACAGAGCAGACCTCTGGAAACAGTGTAACGTACGAAAGCCTTAATCCAGCAGGACCCAAGCCCTTCCCCTACCCCAGATGACCAACAGGAGGAAGAGAAACGGTGTGGGGAAGGGGGTGGAAGCCAGGGACTGATGAACACCTATCCCTGGAGATCTGCTTTGTGAGCAGAAACTTACAGTGTGTGGTGCTCTGGACGTTGGGAAGCTAGGACAGGTGGAGGGGCTGGGAGACTGACATTCTGGCCATTGGTGGAGGACAGGATCCAGACCCAGCTGCTCTGTGTCAGAGGAAGGTTGAGCAGTCTGAGAGGCTTCCTAGAAGTAAGAGGGCTGCTGAAGGGCAGGGTTTGCACAGAGCTTGCTGCATGGGAGAAGGGAGAGCTGGACAAAGTTGTCGGTGTGAGCTCTGCCCAGCTGGTTGGGAACTTTGAGGAGTTTCAGGTGCTCCATTCCCCAGGCTGCTACTCAACTCCTAGGTCCTCCACTGTGACACACAGCCTGCCAAGCCTTCCTACTGGCCTGCAGGCACCTGCTTGCAAACCAGCAGTCATTGCACTAGTGTCAGGCCAGCCAGAGGGAGGCCCTACCTACAACAGCTAGAGACGCAAAGCACAGAGAGTTACACGTATGTGCTTGGCCCACTGGCTCTGACACTGGGGACAGGCAGGGCAGACGGGAATCAGGAAACAGATCTTTCCTCCCCCCAGGTACGAGCTCCGCTCCCCTATGACACCCAATCTCACTCTAGGGGCTGAGCAGCTCCCGAGAATGTAGTTTCTGTGCACTAGTGGGCACCACACAGAAATATGAAATGTCAAAAGAACATGGTTCAGACCAAAATCTCACAAACCCCAGAAAAGGGCCAAATGAAACTGAACTCACCAATCTTCCTGAAAGAGAGTTCAAAATAAAAATTAAAAACATGCTATGGAGGTACAGAAAAATATTCCAGAGTTCAGGAATGAATATAAGTTGGAGACTCAATCTTTAAGAAATTTCCTATCTGAAAGGAAAAATACAATGGAGGGATTTAAAAGCAGATTAGATGCAGTAGAAGAGACGGTAAGTGGAACAGAAATTAGAAAAGTGGAATACAAAGAAGCTGAGGCATAGAGAGAAAAAGGAATCTCTAATGAAAGAATATTGAGAGAACTGTGTGACCAATCCAAACGGAACAATATTCGCATTATAGGGGTACCAGAAGAAGAAGAGAGAGAAAAAGAGATAGAAAGTGCTATTGAGGAGGTAATTGCTATAAACTTTCCCAATCGGGGGAAGGAGATAGTCTCTCAAGCCATGGAGGTGCACAGATCTCCCAACACAAGGGACCCAAGGAAGACAACATCAAGACATATAATAATTAAAATATAAATGTAAAGGATAAAGACAGACTTTTAAGAGGAGCTAGAGAGAGAAAAAAGATCACGTACCAAGGAAAGCCCATCAGGCTATCATCAGACTTCTCAGCAGAAACCTTACAGGCCAGAAGGAAGTGGCATGATATATTTAATGCAATGAAGCAGAAGAGCCTCGAACCAAGAATACTCTACCTGGCAAGATTATCATTTAAATTTGAAGGAGGGATTAAACAATTTTCAGATAAGCAAAAGCTGAGAGAATTTACCTCTCACAAACCACCTCTACAGTGCATTTTGGAGGGACTCCTATAGATGGAACTATTCCTAAGGTTAAATAGATGTCACCCAAGGGCTAGACAAAGAGTATGGAATATGATTCATAACATACAAAGAATGGAGGAGAAAGAAAAAGGAGGGAAAAAAAAGAAGCTTTAGATTGTGTTTGTAATAGCATTTGAGGTGAGTTAAATTAGACTGTTAGTAAGGAAATTACCCTTGAACTTTTGGTAACCACGAATCTAAAGCCTGCAATGCCAATAAATGCATACCTATTGATAATCATTCTCAATGTGAGTGGTCTGAATGCACCAATCAGAAGACATAGAATTAAAAAACGGATAAAAACTCAAGTCCCATCTATATGCTGCCTACAAGAGACTCATTTCAAACCCAAGGACATACACAGACTGAAAGTAAAGGGATGGAAAAAGATATTTCATGCAACTAATAGAAAAAAGCAGGAGTTGCAGTACATGTAGCAGAAAAAATAGACTTCAAAAGAAAGAAAGTCACAAGAGTCAAAGGACATTACATAATGATAAAAGGGTCAGTCCAACAAGAGGATGTAACTATTATAAATAGCTATGCACCCAACACAGGATCACCTACATATGTGAAACAAATACAAACAGAATTAAAGGGGGAAATAGAATGCAATGCATTCATTTTAGGAGACTACAACACACCACTCACTCCGAAGGACAGATCAACCAGACAGAAAATAAATAGAGACGGAGGCACTAAACAACATATTAGAACAGATGGACCTAACGGACATCTACGAACACTAACCAAAAGCAACAGGATACACATTCTTCTCAAATGCACATGGAACATTTCCAAGAATAGATTATATACTAGGCCACAAAAAGAACGTCAGTAAATTCAAAAATATTGAAATTGTACCTACCAGCCTCTCAGATCACAAATGTATTAAACTAGAAATAAATTACACAAAGAAAATGAAAAAGCGCACAAACACATGGAGGCTTCACAACATGCTCCTAATAATCAATGTATCAATGACCAAATAAAAACAGAGATCAAGCAATATATGGAGACAAGTGACAACAATAATTCAACACCGCAAAATCTGTGTGATGCAGCGAAGGCCATGCTAAGAGGGAAATATATTGGAATACAGGCCAACTCAGGAAAGAAGAAAAATCCCAGATGAACAGTCTAACTCACAATTAAGGAAACTAGAAAAGGAAGAACAAATGAGGCCCAAAGTCAGTAAAAGGAGGGACATAATAAAGATTAAAGCACAAATAAATAAAACTGAGAAGAATAAAACAATAGAAAGAATCAATGAAAGCAAGAGCTGGTTTTTTGAGAAAATAAACAAAATAAAGAAACGCTTAGCAAGACTTATCAAGAAAAAAAGAGTATACATACAAAAACAGAATCAGAAATGAGAAAGGAAAAATCACTACAGACAACACAGAAATACAAAGAATTATGAGAGAATACTATGAAAAATTATATGCTAACAAACTGGATAACCTAGAAGAAATGGACAATTTTCTAGAAAAATACAACCTTTCAAGGTTGACCCAGGAAGAAACAGAAAATATGAATAGACCATTTAGCAGCAAAGAAATTGAATTGGTAATAAAAAAAATTACCTAAGAACAAAACTCCTGGACCAGATGGTTCACTACTGAATTTTATCAGACATTTAGTGAAGACCTAATAGCCAGCCTCCTTAAAGTTTTCCAAAAAGTAGAAGAGGAGGAAATACTCCCAAACTCATGCTACGAGACCAACATCACTCTAATACCAAAACCAGGCAAAGACACCACAAAAAAAGAAAATTACAGACCAATATCCCTGATGAACATAGATGCAAAAACACTTAACAAAATATTAGCAAACCAAATTCAAAAATACATCCAAAGGATCATCCATCACAATCAAGTGGGATTCATCCTAGGGATGCAAGGATGGTACAACATTCAAAAATCCATCAACATCATCCACTACATCAACAAAAAGAAGAACAAAAACCACATGATCATCTCCATAGATGCTGAAAAGCATTCGACAAAATTCAACATCCATTCATGATAAAATCTCTCAACAAAATGGGTATAGAGGACAAGTACCTCAACATAATAAAGGCCATATATGACAAACCCACAGCCAACATTATACTTAATAGCAAGAAGATGAAAGCTTTTCCTTTAAGATCAGGAATAAGATGAGGATGCCCACTCTCCCCATTTTTATTCAACATAGTTCTGGAAGTCGTAGCCACAGCAATCAGACAACACAAAGAAATAAAAGGCAACCAGATTAGTAAGGAAGAAGTCAGACTATACCTGTTGGCAGATGACATGATAGTGTACATAAAAAACCCTAAAGAATCCACTCCAAAACTACTATATCTAATACCTGAATTCTGCAAAGTTGTGGGATACAAAATTAATAAACAGAAATCTTTTGCATTCCTATACACTAACAGTGAATTAGCAGAAAGAGAAATCAAGAAAACAATTCCATTCACAGTCACATCAAAAAGAATAAAATACCTAGGAATAAACCTAACCAAAGAAGTGAAAAACCTATACCCTGAAAACTACAAGACACTCTTAAGAGAAATTAAAGAGGACACTAATAAATGGAAATTCATCTCATTCTCTTGGCTAGGAAGAATTAATATTGTCAAAATGGCTATACTACCTAAAGCAATCTACAGATTCAATGCAATCCCTATCAAAATACCAACATCATTCTTCAATGAACTAGAGAAAATAGTTCTAAAATTCATGTAAAATGACAAAAGACCCTGAAAAGCCAAAGCTTTTTCCTGAGAAGGAAGAATAAAGCAGGGGGAATTATTCTCATGACTTCATCCTCTACTACAAAGCCACAGCAATCAAGGCAATTTGGTACTGGCACAAGAACAGACCCATAGACCAATGGAACCGACTAGAGAGCCCAGATATAAACCCAAACATATATGGTCAATTAATATATGATAAAGGAACCATGGGTATACAATGGGGAAGTGACAGCCTCTTCAACAGCTGGTGTTGGCAAAATTGGACATTTACATGTAAGAGAATGAAACTGGATTACTGTCCAACCCCATACACAAAGGTAAACTCAAAATGGATCGAATACCTGAATGTAAGTCATGAAACAATAGAACTCTTAAAAAATATATAGGCAAAATCTCTTAGACACAAACGTGAGCAGCTTCTTCATGAACATACTTCCCTGGGCAAGGGAAAAAAAAGCAAATATGAACAAGTTGGACTATATCAAACTAAAAAGCTTCTGTACAGCAAAGGACACCATGAGAAGAAAAAGATATCCTAGAGTATGGGAGAATATAGTCATAAATGACGTATTCGATAAGGGATTGACATCCAAAATACATAAAGAGCTCATGCACCTTAACAAACAAAAAGCAAATACGCCAATTAAAAATGGGCAGAGGAGCAGACACTTCTCCAAAGAAGAAATTCAGATGGCCAACAGGCACATGAAAAGATGCTCCACATCACTAATCATCAGAGAACTGCAAATTAAAACCACAATGAGATATCACCTCACACCAGTTAGGATGGCCACCATCCAAAAGACAAACAACAACAAATGTTGGCAAGGATGTGGAGAAGGGAAAACCCTCCTACACTGCTGGTAGGAATGTAAACTAGTTCAACCATTGTGGAAAGCAGTATGGAGGTTCCTCAAAAACTCAAAATAGAAATACCATTTGACCCAGGAATTCCACTCCTAGGAATTTACCCTAAGAATGCAGCAGCACAGTTTGGAAAAGACATATGCACCCCTATGTTTATTGCAGCACTATTTACAATAGCCAAGAAATGGAAGCAGACTAAGTATCCATCAGTAGACGAATGGAAAAAGAAGAGGTGGTACATATACACAATGGAATATTATTCAGCCATAAGAAGAAGACAAATCCTACCATTTGCAACAACATGGATGGAGCTAGAGGATAGTATGCTCAACGAAATAAGCCAGGCAGAGAATGACAAGTATCACATGATTTCACTCATCTGTGGAGTGTAAGAACAAAGAGAAAAACTGAAGGAACAAAACAGCAGCAGACTCACAGAACCCAAGAATGAACTTAAGTTACCAAAGGGAAAGGGACTGTGGAGGATGTGTGGGAAGGGAGGGAGAAGGGGAATAAGGGGCATTACGATTAGCACACGTAATGCAGTGGGAGGGGGCAGCATGGGGAAGGCAGTATTTATAGAAAAGACAAGTAATCATTCTATAGCATCTTACTATACTGATGGACAGTGGCTATAATTGTGTATGTGGGGCGGACTTGATAATAGGGGGTCTAGTAACCATAATGTTGTTCAAGTGATTGTACATTAAGGATACTAAAATTTAAAAAAATTCTTCACACATGATTTGTTTTCTCATTTTAATTTTTACCCATTTCATTTTTTGGAAGTTATTTTTACTTTTTCCCAAGTGGTTATGTTAATCTATTTCCATTTCAAAGTTATAAAGTTTAGACTTAATCAATACTTCCACTTGCTGTCCAAACACCGTAAGGTACTTGAAGGTCTTAATCCTGATGACTCCACTTCCACTAATTAACTGTTGAAATATAGTTTTTAATTCTAATAGTTTTGGATTTTTATTTTGAAATTATTTTAATCTTACAATTTCCTAGGACCTCAAAGAACTCCTGTACCACAATAATCAGCATTTTAGCCTATTTAAAAATTATTCTCCCATTTTGAACCATTTGCGAGTAAGCTGCAAACATAATGCCAAGTTACACCTTAGAAATGCAGTGTACATTTGCTAAAAACAAGGACGCTCTTCTACATAATCACAGAATAACCATCAAAATCCTAAAATTAAAATGAGTACAATAATGCCATATATTCCACACACTCCATTCAAGTTTCAGAAATTGTCCCAATAATACCCTTTTTAAGTCCAGTATTTAATTCTGGATCACTTGCTTCACTCAGTAGTCTTGTTTCTCTAATCTGTTAAATACAAAGCAATTCCTCAGCCTTTTCTTATCTTCACGACTTGGATATTTTTAAAAAGAACAGGCCAGATACCTTGTTAAATGTCTCTCAACGTGGGTCTGAAGGTTCCCTAAGATTATGCAACTATGGCAAGTTATGCAACTCTGATAGGAAAACTACAATCCTGTTGCTAAATTTTACCACTCAGTAAACATAGTGTCTGTCAGTTTTCTCCACTGTAAACTTAATATCTATTTCACATTTATTAAGTAATAAATGATAATTTTTAGCTCTCATTCTACTGTAAGATAAAACTGTCTCTTCACCATTTATTTATGTATTTAGTTAATTATATATTAGTATGGACTAATGGATTTCTATTTTAACTTAATCAGTTGTAATCCATAACAAACATTATTTATTTCAATGGTTAAATTGTTACATACAGACATATCTCATTTTATTGCACTTTTCAAATACTTTTTTACAAATTGAATGTTTGTAATATCCTGCATAAAGCAAGCCTTTTGACACCATTTTTCCAACAGCATGTGCTCACTTTGTATCTCTGTGTCACATTTTGGTAAATAGCACAATTTTTCAAACTTTTTCATTATCCTTTGCACATTAATATGCTATAGTTATAGTGTAAACTTCTGTATGTTATGTTATAACCAAAAACTTCATTTGGCTCACTTGTGATATTTGCTTTATTGTACTGGTCTGGAATAAACCAGCAATATCTCCAAGGTATGCCTGTATTTGAACAGTGGAGTCCCTTCAATCTGGCTTATTCCTTGAGTACTTTCTTAGAGGCATAATAAGATGTTCTAGGGCTCATCATATTCTTTTCCCCATTCCAGCCCCAGAATCAAGGATTTCTTCTAACTCTGCTTGTATCCTTTAGCGAAATATCCAATATTTTGGTGCCATGTGTTCTCACTGTTCTTAGGGTACCAGTGCTTCTAGGTTTCTTGCAGTTGACAAAGTTAGGAAATATATCTATGTATGGACACACATACACATTTTATCTACATGTATGTATGTATATTAAAAATGGTAAATTAATACCAATAACTCCATCTGCTAAGTCCTTTCTATATTTGTAACTTTCTTCTCTGACAGTGAAAAATCTTAGTCCAAATACTCCTTACATATTTAGTTATTCATTCAATTGCTTTGTCATTAACTTCTCTTCCAGTTGAATCCTCTGTGTGCTACTGATTTTGTGGGTTATCATGTGCCAGATGGGAACCTTCTAGTCATGCAAGCCCAAATACACTGCATCATATGAGCATTAGGGAGAAAAAGAGGAGGAGAATCTGTCTTGTTTCTATTCTTAAAGTTAAGAATAATTATTATTGTTTTAAGCAATCCTATTTACCAGTATATTTGGTCAAAATTTCTGACTTTGCAAACCTAAAGTCTGATGTCATTTTACTTCTGCACAAAGGGTATCTTTTAGAATTTCCTTTAGTGAGGATATGTTGGTGGTAAAGTCTTAAAGTTTTTGTTTTTCTGAAGGCATCTTTATTTCATTCTCATGCTTAAAAGATCATTTTTCTGGTTATAGAGTTTTAGGTTGACAGCAATTTTGTTTTGGCATATCACTGGTATTATATTATTACATGATATCCTGACTTCCATTGTTGTTGCTGAGAAGTTGCTATTTGGTCAAATGATTGTTCTTTGTCAAGAATCTATCTTGTCTTTTTGGCTGTTCTGGTATATTTTCCATTGACATAAGGCAGTTTTCACTATGATGTACATATGTATTTCCCTTTTGCTTTCCTGCTTGAAATGTTATTAGATACTATAAATATATTTGAACACTAATTTTTCCCATTCTCTTTTTTGTTTTTTGTATTTTGATTAGATATATGTTAGTACTACATACTATATTCCCATACTATTCCTCATGTAATTTACCATGTCATCACATCTTCCATTTCTTTGCTCCTCTGTGCCATGTTTATGCTATGTCTTCCTTTTCATTCATTCACTCTCCAGCTGTGTCTAATCTAAGGAACCAGCCTTTGAGATTTAATTTCAGTTGTATTTATCATCTCTAGAAGTCATATTTAGTTCCCTTTCAAGGATGCTTATTTTATCTTTATACTCTATTTTCCTTTTATGAATTGAGACTTAATTGGGTTTAAAAATATTCAATATAGGCACTTTATATACGGATATGACATTTTCAGTATTAAAGTACTTGTATCATTCTATTTTCTTTTTTTTTTAGTGGTGTTCACATATTGTGACATTTCTTTGTGTGTTTATGATTTTTGACAGTGAATATTTTCTGTGGAAATTTATCTTGGGAATTCTTTGTATTCTGAGTTGAAGTTGCATTTTCCAATAGAATGAGCAGAGAATTTTTGTTTGCTTCTGCCAGCCCTCTCTTGGGCATTATCTTAAACCATCCTAAATGAAATTCTCTCTTTTATGTTTTAAAGATCCTCACAAGAAATAATACTGTAGATTTAAACTTGTATACTTTCTATCCTGTCATTAGAAATTCTCAGAGAAGATTATTTTTCTATCAACTCAGGATGAATAATGAGACAATCAAATGTACTCTTTATCCCTTTCTTTGCAGCAGATTTATTTTTCATTCAGCCCTTTGGGATTTCTACCTCATATATGGGCTTTTATTGGATGTGCTGATCTGGCAGTGCCCAAGGCTATATATCCTTTCAGCCTTCTGAGGACACAAAGAAAGGGGTCGAGGTCTCTAGAGTTGGACAGAAACCTTCAAATAAATAAAGCCAGTATGATGATTAATTATTTCTTGGGCTTGATGCATTACTTTATTTTGACCACTGAAGATTTCTTCCTTTCAAGGTACTTTGGCAATCTTTCAATCAGAAACACATGTATCAGTATCTTGGTTGTTTTGAATGGGAATGTTGATTGGTATATTTAGTCCATCAAAAGTGAGAAAACAAAGACCATATTCAACTCAATGTTCTTTTTACTGCTTCCAACCAAATAGTTGGATGACACATTTTCCCCCATGTTCTGTTTGTTTATACTCTTTTGTATTGGAATTTAAGCCCATCCTTACATGTTCCAGAAATTATCTTCACATTCCTTTTTCCCTTTCTTGCATCTCATATAACCTGTACCTCTGTACAACTTTTATGAGTTCCTACAAACCACTGCATGTCATGTACCACAAAATATTTGTACTAATAATTTTACTTTATAAAAAATTCTGAGGTCCATTAATTATCTTAGTGGACCCTGTCTACATTGCTATGAGTGCCAGCTCCACTTCCCCATTAGGCAGAAATGAAGCCAAGTCTCAGAAATGATGAATGGTGCAAACAAGTTCATATAACAAAACTGTATGATATTTAGAAAGGTTATGTATCCCAAAACTCATATGCTACAAATTCTCTTCCAGCTTAAGTTTTCTGTAGGACTTTAAGAGACATCTTAAGCTTGAGCTTTTGAAAGAAACTTTTATTATTTATCTTCACATATAAATTTATATTTGCCATAAAAATAACTTAAACACAGTAAAAATCTCACTGAGAAAAAAAGAAAAATAAAACAATAATTTACTTTCTTTTTTCTTTATACTCTTAGTACTTGGTTGAGTTTGAAATAGAATAAATCTTTGACTTTAAGAATGATTTTTCCTCTTTTATGTATAACTTCAGAAAACCTGTTATTATTTTAGTGCACAATATCAAGAAAATAATTATATTATTCCTCAGGTGCAGGCTTAGCTCCCATGAAGTGTATGAATTTACCCTTGGCTAGAGTATACACCTGTTTGGATTCTTCCTGTGTCCCTTTCCTACCCTGTCATGCCACTCATCCTCCTTTCACCAGGGGCTTGCTTTCAGCATCTTGTTGAATCAATACTGCTAAGTCTTGATGATAAAGGCTCACAGAGCAACTGTCCAAATGTAGTCCACAGTTACCTGTAGCAGACCACCTGCATGGGATGTCTGTTAAACTTGCCTATTCCTAGCTCACTCCCCAAGCCTACTGAATTAGGTGTGAATATGATGTTCCAAAATCTGCTTTTCAGCACTTCCCCAGTAACTCTTATGTCCCATAGATTTTGAAGAGCACTAGTTTAAACCTGCATTATTTTACCTACTTCACCTTTCTTTTAACATGTTTGCATCTATCCAATCACATGCACATACACACTCACCAAGAAATTTGCATTTCAATCAAGGACGTTAAATTCCAAAGTGAATCATAAGGTAAGGAATTCCTTACGATTTCATCTCAAGTGCTTTGAGGAGACTTGAGAAATATTTTTTGAATATAATAAGAAATACTCAGAGTTCATGAAATTATATGATGACAACTGTCTATTTTGCTTACACATAGATCAGTTTTGTGCCAAGAAGGCTTAGTTCTTTACAGTGTATGTGTATGTATCTTAGTTCTTTACAGTATAGGTGCCAGTGAATGTATGGTAATCAAACGTTAATACTGTGGCTGTGTGCATAGGCTAAGGATAATATGTAGAAAATTCATTAACTGTCTTTACTGGTTTGTAATACTTTGTAACCTTGTCAGATATCAAGAGTAGACAGTGATCCTAGGGAAAAGAGCTCATATTTAAAGGCCTTGGTAGCAAGGAGTCAGAAAGAGGTGATATGCATAAATTTAAAAACAAGCAAAACATAGATACTAGAAGGCAAAACAATAAGGGGTGTTTAGAGTTTCTAAAAGCCCAATAAGGACTTCACTGGAGTTTTATCAGAGAATCAGTGTGATAAAGTTGAAACAGGATGAACTTTGATGACATTCAGAAATGGCTGTTTCAAAGACCATTCCTTTCACTTCTATTGGGAAAATAAATTGTAAAAATGCTAGAGTCCTTTTTAATCCCATATTCTTTATCCATAAAACAGGAATATTAGTGTCTTTTTGCAATTGGGTTTTGTGGGGTAAATGGCAGAACTACCAGAATCTCTAGCCTGGTCTTAGTCTATTTACATATCCAGTGGATCCCAGGCAAGGTTTAGAGAGAAAAGAGCCATTCTCACCTCTCCTCTGTTCCTTGTACATAATTGGCCTAACATCTGCCAGTCACCAAGATCCCCTCTATGGAGTTCTTCCCGGAAGGGGAGGGTGGGGAGAAGAGTGCCAGCTCCAGCCAGAGGGGATTGACAGAGCTGGACCTGGCTAGCAAAATTTGAACAAGCTGTGAGCAATAAAAAATTTTTTTTTCTTTGACTTACTTCAGTTTCACTGGATTCATAGGGAATTTGTTACTGGTAGGGGAACCCCCTTCCCCCACAACTCCCTATCAGGAGCCACAGGTTCATACTTTTTAATTTGTTATTCAAGTGTAGTATATCAAACACATAATAAAGTAATACATACATGTAACCATCATACAGATGAAGATACAGCACATTACCAACACAGATACTTCCCTTATGGCCCTTCTATCATTATCCCCATTAAAGTTAATCACTACTCTGATTTCAGTCAACATAGATTTGTTTGATTTTAAACTTAATTTATATAAGGAACAGAATAATATATGAATGTTTGTAGTTGATATCTTGGTTCTACATTATGACTTCAAGATTCAGTCACATTCTTGCATAAAATAGTAGTTCATTCATTGAAATTGTATAATATACCATTTTATGAACACATGACTATTTCTTCATCCATTCTAGTATGTACGGACATTTGAACTGTTTCGGTTTTCTGTTGCTGTAAATGATGGCACTAAGAATATCTTTGTATATGTCTTTTGACTCATATTTAAGTAGTCTGTAGAAGTAAAATTGCTCAGTCAAAGGTAGGAATATTTTCACCTTAAGAAGATATTGTCAAAAATATACTATCTTACATTTATACAAGCATTTCCAAAAGTTGGAGTTGCTCCAAATCCTCACTAATAATATTATTATCACTGTTTTTGATTTGTCTGTTTTGGTCTTACTTTTAATTATTCTGGTAAACATCAGTGATATATCATTTTAATTTTCATTTCCCTATTGACTGATGATGTATAGCACCTTTCATAATTGAATATTATTTCTTCTGTTGGGTTCATTCAACCTTTTTGCTTATATTTCTATGAGGTCTCTTTTGTTATTAAGATACAAGAGTTGTGTGTGTAATATGGGTATAAGTCCTGGACATATATATGTCATATATTCATAGCCTTTTGCAATTCTGTATGCATTTTAGAATTGGTTTGCCGATTTCTCAAAAAAAAATGGGGGATACAATTTGCATATACGGTATTTACATATTTAATTTAGGGTGAATTGATATCTTTATACTTTCTTTTCCAATCCGTGAAAATAGTATATTATCCCAAGTGTCTAGGCATTCTTTCATCTTTCTTAATTTTATATTCCAGTTTTTAGTGTGGCGATCTTGCACATTTTCCCTTGATTAGTATTTGATTATTGGTTACTCTAAACGGTACTATCTCTTTAATTTTTCCTATTTGATGTTGCTGATATACAGTAATACAATTGGTTTTATATATTGTCTCTTTATATGACGATCATTTTAAATGCATGCATTTAGTTGTAGATTTTTAAGGACTTTCTTCATTTTCTCTTGTTTTTTTAGCAATAGTTTCCCTTCCTTTCCAATTTTTATACATTTGTTTTCTCTTTCTTGCTTGTTGCATTAGCTGTGACACAGTATACTGAATAAAAGTGGTAATAGTAGGTATCTGTTTCATTCCCTTTCATGGAGTGACTGATTTCAATATTTTGCCATTGAATTTGATTTTTTTCTCTGGGAATTTTCTTAGTATTCTTTTTTGAAATTAAGGGAATGCCTTCTTTTCCTAATTTTTTACATAATTACTATGTGTTAATTTTTACATTTTTAAATCTATTCAGACAAGAAAATTATTGCAATATATATTAATGTGATGAATTGCTTTCATGAATAAAATTCAGTATAATAATAATCACTGCCTCCCTATTGAAATGACTCTTATCTTTATTAAATATTCTTCTTTATCTGTAGTGGTATTAAGATCTACTGTTACTGATGTTAGAATTTACTGATATTAGAATATTAACATGGCTTAGGTATATGTTTGCATGATTTAACTTCAGTTATCCTTTTATTTTCAATTTTTCTTTTCCCTCATATTTTAGAATTGTAAGCCATATGTAGTAGTGATTTATTTTTGTATTGTTTGACAATGTTTGTCATATATTTTTATAAGTGTAACTACTGATATAACTGAATTAAATTTACTATTTAAACATTTGTTTCAATCTGCCTCATTATTTGGTCCTTTTTCTTTTCTTGCCTTAATATTTCATTCTGTCCCATGACTCCTACCCACTGTTAAATTGTAGCATTATGTTGCTTTCTTTCTCTTTTGGTGGGTTTTATTCTGGAAAATGAAATATGCATTCTTATTAGAGATTACTTTAAATTAATACTCTTACCATATTCTAAGTAAAATATGAACTTATAATCTTTTAGGTTCAATTATCTCTGCATTTTTTATTGTAATTAGCTCTATAAATTCAACATATATTTCAGAGCCCAGAAGAGACCATCATTATTGTTTAAATAGTAAATGTTTATTTAGATTTACCCATATAGTTACCCTTTAACTTGTTTTTCATCTCTTTCTGTTTTGCTCTTCTTCTGTAGAAACAGGAAATTCTGTTTCTTCTGTGTCTGAACTTCTTATATAAGGTATTCATTTTTATGCAGATATGTCTGGAAATTTTTTTCCTGATGCTTTCTGTATTTTCCTGATGCATCTGCATATTTGAAGCTTACTTTCACTATGTATGGCATTTTACTTTAGCCATTATTTTCTTTCTAACCTTTAAAACTGGCATTCCAGTGTTTCTGGATTCTATTGTTTCTGTTAAGAAGTCAGCTGTCTTATTCTTGCTATGCTTTTGAAGGTAAATGTTTCTTTTATCTGGCTGATGTCTTAAACTTTTTAATTTATCTTTGGGTTTCCAGAAATTTATTGTAATGTGCATTGGTATATCATTCTCTGTTTATATTACTGGATGATGATAGCTTCTTAATTCTTTGCCTTTATGTTTTTCATAAATTTTGAAAAATGTGGCAGGAATATCTTCAGATATTTCACCTATCTCAGTATTTTCTCTATTTCTTAGATTGAAATCAAATACATGTTAGACATTTTCATGATGTCCTATATGATTTTATCCCTTTCTCTGTAGTTACTTTTTGTAGTCATTTATGACTCAATACTGATATTTTCTACTTACATATTTTCCTTTTTGAATCTTTTATTTTCTGCTCTGTATATTCTACTATTAAGGTCATCTATTGAATTTTTAATTTCAGTTATTGATGTTTTTCTAATTCTAGGATTTTCATTTGATTGTTTTACAGATATACATTATCTGATAAAATTCTATCTCTTTTAAGTTTTGTTTTTGAATGCACATCATATTTATTTGAAAGTTCATGTCTGAACACTAATATCTGGATCATCCGTTAGACTGAGTTTATTGACTTTTTTTAAATTGGATTTTGGTCATTTGTTCCTTTTTCATAGTATGTCTTGCAAATTTTGTTTTTATTATGCATAATATATTAAATAATACAAAATCTCTAAAAGTTGTTGCATAAATTCAAGAAAGTATTCACTTTCTTTATGTGGGGTAGAGAATATATGGACATTACCTTATTCTAGTGTGTCATTAATGCCACTGCATATTTCTCCCAAGGTTGCAATTAATACCAAGGGTTTTTAAGAAGAATGTCTCCTATTTCTTCATGACCCTAAACTCCGAAAAATTATATTTAGATTTGTAGTCCCTTTAGAGTTGTTTTCTGTTTGGTTTTGGATCTAACCACACCCATGTTCAACTTAGAAGTCAGGAAAACTGCTCAGGGGGAAGTTATTTACAGAATGTTAAACTCACATTAGAATGTTTACTCTACAGAATCTTGGCTGTTCAAGTTCTGGGTTATTCTGTTGGTTTTCATACTTTCAAACAGTTGTTCATTGTTTTTCATCACCAGTTCTTGATAAGAGGTTTAATCTAATGTCAGTTTCTTTTTCTTAGTGAAAGGAGGGCATTGGTTTATGTATAAACTAATAACATCTGCCATATTCTTCTCCAGATAGTGGCAAATATTTCCTATTAGTAGAATTTTATGAATTTTATTATATCCCTGCTTACCTGACAATATTTCACAATTTAACTTATGTTGTGATACCTAATTAAATTTTTTCCTATTACTGATGAGCTTAAACATATTTTCATGTCCTGGATAACCTTTGATTTTTTTTCCTCTGCAAACTTCTCATTTCAAAGCAATGTACACATATGTTGTCTTCAAGTTCTGTTGTCTATTAGTCAAACAGTTCATGTAACCTATAATTTCTTTACCTGTCATTTGACTGATGGTCTTCTTCCTATCATTTTCTAAGTGACTAAGTCTTGTTTGCTTTGGAAGACCCAACACCAATATCATTTTTTGTGGGGAGCCTCCTTTGACATCCAGGCAGAATATTTTTGATGGAGAGGTTCATAGAACATACAGTTACTGTTTAGGCTATCACAAATAGTCCATGTGATACTAATTGCCACAGCGCAGGGAAAAAAAGAGCAAAAATGGTTTCCTCTCACAAATTTTCCAAAGAAAAATTCCCAGTTTCTGTTAAGAGCTGTAATTTATATAGTCTTAGACTCAAATGCCCTGTTTTACCAAAAGGCAAATACTATGCTGTGATTATTATCCCCAGTGCCTGAGTAAAGAATTACCTCTCTCAGGAGGGCCTCATCCCCTTACTATGGTCAAGAAATCCCTTGGCTGAAGCCCCAGTTATTTTGAGGCTATCCCTGGCAATAGGAGCATAACAAAGGTAATTCACTGAAGCCCACTTAAGAGAATTACTGGTAAAAGAATAAAACATTTATCGAAATCAATTCTCTCTGCCCCAAACCTCTCAATTATAACTGTAGCTGTTAAAGAAATTGCTGCTGCTGAATGAATAAAGCAGATTTTAAACAGGCATCTCTGAAAGGCCTTCAATTTCAGTCACATTCTGATTACTGGAAAGACTCCCCACCAGCCTCACTTCTTGGCACTAGGACTCTCATGTTCAGTTTGAATGTGGCTGGGACACAGCAAAGAGCTTGAAGTACAGAAAATGACAAGACTTCCTGCTATTGAATGCATAAATGTCCTTTTCCTGAAGAGAAACTAGAACTCCCATGTTAACAAGAACAGTATCTTATATACATTTTTATGTTCATTGGAAGAGAATTAGTAGGTGCCCAGTAAATCACACATGAGGAGAACTTAATTGAACTATTATTTTAACATATTTCTGGGAAACTTTCCTGAACAGAGATCTATACAAATCACTCAGAATAGGCCTTGCCTTCAAAGAACTGAAATTTAAATGGACCAAGGAAATATATACTTGCAAAGGTAGTGACCAACATAAAAATGTATTTCCTAAGTATTAAGAAATTGCAAAAATTCAGATGTGGAAAAGACTGTCCATTATCTGTTGACCTGATCAGGGAAGTCTTCATGGAGGAAGTGGTGACTATGATGGAAGATACATTACCACTCTCCTGATTCCTGCCAATCCAGTATCCTTCAGCACCCCATAACACATTGGTGAATTGATGAAGTCTTCTTAGTCTCCTAGGTACCTCATCCAAGGACACTGAAATACCTATCAAACCCCATATGCTCTGTCAAATCTTTTGTGTGCTTTCAAAGGCAAGGATGGTGTCTGTCTGAAGAATGTGGGCATTTGATTTAGATATTCTTGAATTTGAGGTTTGTCCCTAACACTCAACTTTATATCCTCAGACTGATTATTTAGCACAATCTGTCTTCAGGTACCTAGTCTGTCAACCAGGAATGAAGACACAGAAATTTAGTTTGTACAGTTGCTCTGAGCATTAAATATAAAGTAATTTATCTAATTCACAGCCTAACTCATAGGAATTGTTCACTAAATGCTATCAATCTTGATTATAATTTTCATACATTATTGTATCTCAACACTTACTATGGTTTTCAGCCAACAGAGGAGCCTCAATAAATGTATCATAAATGAACTAATGTGTGAAGTGACAAAGGTTTGGCAACAGATGACAAAGTCACCCAGATGATAGCTAGCAAGGATGTAAATCAGGGCATTAATATTACTCTGTAAGTTCCTGGAAGGCAAAACAGCATCCTATTTACCTTAATTTTCCACACCTGTCTCAGCATATTTAGGTAACACATGTAGGTAAGTACATAATCTTAAAGTACTAGGCAAAGCATTAGCTGTTTATTTTGGTTCATACTTCATATATGTGCAATAAATAATAACATTAGCTTCTGTCTCATGCATCTGCTAAGAACTTTACACATATCCTCATTGCAGCTTCTTGAAGAAACTGCAGTAAATGAATGGGAAACTGTACTAAAATGTATAATCTAGGAAAAGATTATAGCAAGGAAGCTTGCATAGACCTGCAGTCTATGAAACACCAAAGCTGGTACAAAAGATAGTTTATAGGCTGGTGTTTTAAAAGTTAGATCTTCAGGTAGAATAATACAATTATAAATCCCAATTAGGTGAGAATTCTAAAAGGTCAGATTCAGGAAAGAATAAAATATGCCTGATCTGATATGCAAAGAGAAGTGTGAAGGTGATAAAAGTTATAAGCATGAGACAATTGGAAGAGGTACAGGCATGAGAAACTTATGTTCAGAAGCAAGAAATCTGCCTTTGGGCAATAAAACTACCAGTCAAAACTAAAGTCAGTATGAGGAGCTTGGTTTGCTTAGATTTCCAATAGGTTCTCAGTTACCAAAAGTTCATTGTCAGACACTCTCTGAAGAAATTAAATAATGGGTATAGCTCAAGGCACAGTGGAACTGGGTAAAAAATTCAAAGCGAAGTGAACAACTGGGTCAAATGAAGTAAGAAGGAGAGATTTGCCTGTTTACTCCTCTTGACCTAGACAGGTAGATGAAACAGGTCCTATGAAAGAGGCTGATGCTTCCAGAAATAAAGACCAAACAAATTTTTATAGCATATATGGAAAACTTCCAGTTATAATTTAGTCTTAATTCTGTGTTAATTCTCACCATAGGATATTTATGTTACCAAAATTAATAAGTGAAAAAGATACTCTTTTAATATTTGAATTTCAGTCATCAATTTTCATCAAGAGATTTATCAATCCCACTTCTGCTATTAATATTTCTCAAAATTCTCAGTTTTATTGCATGTAGAAAGAAAAAGAATATATACAATAAAAAGGCTAAAGCAGAGAAACTACCATGTTAAGCATCTAATAGGAAGCCTGAACACTTACTTCGATATATGTACTTAGTTCGCTATGTGATGCTGAACAGCTCTTTAGCTCTTTGGCCTTCTATTTCCTATCTATCGTAGCTACTCCTCATATAATATTTAGAATATAATAGGCATTGTTCTAAGGGCTTTCCACAGTTTAACTTATCTTGTGCTCTGTAAAGCCCTAGATATAAGTAACATTATTATCCTCATTTTATAGTAGACAAAACTGAGGCACAAAGAAGATAAATCATTAACCTAAATCACCTGCCTAGACATTGGGAGAGCTTGCACTTGAACCTAGGGAAAATCATTCTCAGTTGCTTCCTTATATTTTATTCATTCACTCATTTATATCTATAGGGCATGGACAATTTTTAACATGTGTTAGAGAAATCTAAGAAGCAGATGTTAAGACAAGATTCATTGTGCAAGGGTTTTATCAAGGATGCCTACATGAGCAAAAGAAGGGAGAAAGCCAGGAAAAGCTGTGACCGCTGTAAAACTATGATACAAATCAGACCCACGTGAAGTACAGAGGGAGTAAATTTTGGGTGGAAGTGTCCTGGACTGCCATGCCAACTGAAGAAGCTCGAGTAATGCCATTAGGATTCCCCAAGCCAAAGCAATCTGTAAAGAGAAGCTCAGTGCTCCCAGGAACAGTTTGGCCTAAGTACAACCCTGCTGAAATGCGGTCTCATAGCATATGCAGACATAGATTTCAGAGTAGGGCTCTTGGTCAGTTATACTCCCTAAATTTGAAAATTGACGAGGGGAGGATAGTGAATTTTAATGACTACCACATAGTCAAATTATATATAAATTCTTATTACCTTTAAGTTAATTCCTACAAATTAATCTTAGTCTTCTTGATTAATAGAAAATGGTAAACACAGTAGGTTCTGAATAATATCTCTTGGTTTTTTTTAATGTGATCTATTTGAATATTTTTCAATGCAATGAGGTGTTTAAGACAAAATAACTTCTAGGATTAAACAAGATGGCAACGTGAGAAGTGAGGCAAACACCTTCTCCCAAACCACAAATAACATGAAAATACAGTAAATACAACTAATCCTGAAAGAGCGACAAGAAAGAAGACTCCAACAGATGACCTACATCTGGGGAAAAGAGAAGACCTCATGGAAAAGGATAAAGTAGTAAAGCCACGATCTGGCGGGACTCAAGCCCTCTCCCCACGCCAGCTCACCAGTGGGAGGAAGAGAAACAGAGCAGGGAGAGAGTAGAAGCCCAGGACTGCTAAATACCCACACCCTGCAGGTGTGCTCTGGAAGAAGAACCCACATTACACGGTGCTCTGAAGATCAGTGGAGTTGGGAAACAAAGATAGGCAGAATACTCACGGAGACTTGAGATTCCCAGATATAAACCCATCATATATGGCCAATTAATATATGATAAAGGAGCCATGGATATACAATGGGGAAATGACAGCCTCTTCAACAACTGGTGTTAGCAAAACTTAACAGCTACGTGTCAGAGAATGGAACTGGATTACTGTCTAACTCCATACACAAATGTAAACTTGAAATGGATCAAAGACCTGAATTTAAGTCATGAAACCATAAAAGTCTTAGAAGAAAACAGGCAAAAATCTCTTGAATATATACATGAGCAATTTTTTTCCTGAGCACATTTCCTTGGGCAAGAGAAATAAAAGCAAAAATGAACAAATGAGACTACATCAAACTAAAAAGGTTCTGTACAGCAATGGACACCATCAGTAGAACAAAAATTCATCCTACAGTATGGGAGAATATATTCATAAATGACATATCCGATAAGGGGTTAACATCCAAATTAGATAAAGAATTCACACACATCAACACCCAAAAAGTAAATAACCCATTTAAAAAATGGGCAGAGGATCTGAACAGACACTTCTCCAAAGAAGAAATTCAGATGGCCAACAGGCACATGAAAAGATGCTCCACATAACTAATTATCAGGGAAATGCAAATGAACACTACAATGAAATATCACCTCACACCAATTAGGATGGCCAACATTCAAAAGATAAGGACTAACAAATGCTGGCAAGGATGTGGAGAAAGGGGAACTCTCCTACATTGTTGGTGTGAGTGTAAATTAGTTCAACCATTGTAAAAAGCAATATGGAGGTTCCTCAAAAACTAAACATAGAAACACCATTTGACCCAGGAATTCCACTCCTAGGAATTTACCCTAAGAAAACAGGATTGCAGATTCAAAAAGACATATGTACCCCTATGTTTATCACAGCACTATTCACAATAGCCAAGATATGGAAGCAACCTAAGTTTCCATCAGTAGATGAATGGATAAAGATGTGATACATATGCACAATGGAATATTATTCAGCCATAAGAAGAAAACAAATCCTACTATTTGCAACATCATGGATGGAACAAGAAGGTATTATGCTCAGTGAAATAAGCCAGTCGGAGAATGACAAGTACCAAATGATTTCATTCATTTGTGGAGTATAACAACAATGAAAAACTGAAGAAACAAAACAGCAGCAGACTTAGAGATTCCAAGAAGGGACTAGCAGTTACCAAAGGGAAGGGGTGTGAGAGGGTGAATGGGGAGGGAGCGAGAAGGTGACTAGGGGCATTATGATTGGCACACGTAACCTAGGGGGGTCACGGGGAAGGCAGTATAGCACAGAGAAGACAAGTAGTGACTCTGTAGCATCTTACTACACTGATGGACAGTGACTGCAATCAGGTTTGGGGGGCGTACTTGATAAAATGGGTGAATGTAGTAACCACAGTGTTGCTCATGTGAAACCTTCATAAGATCGTAAATCAATGATACCTTAATAAAAAATAAAAGAACAGAGGACAATAACTTCTAGTATTAATCTGAAATGACCATTTAAAAACAGTTTCATATTACATACGATCTTTCATAGAACAGAAGACAAAAAAAGAAGGTCCCTGTGCAAAGTTCTGTTTTCAAACCTCAAAGCATCCTCTTGTAATCATAGAAAAATTAGAGATTATTTATCACTAAATGTCACTGTCAGCAAAGGAAAGAACCGAGGTTAAAAGATGTAACAGGGTTTTCCTGGCATCACACTGTGACCTAGTTTTAAAGCTAAAACGTGAACCTCATGCGTGGCCTCCCAGTGCAGAGGTTCACCATCAAGCTGCCCCCTTTCCAAGCAGTTGCTTTACTTTCTCTCGGACATGTCAGATACTAATTCCTGGGTTAAAACATATGCATCCCTCACATCAGTCCTTTAGAAGAGCAATCAAGCTCGACATCATAAACTATTAGCCCTTCTGTTTGCCTGGTAGAGAAGGTGAGACAGAGGAGCAGGCAATGAGCCCTTGGGGTGCTGGAGCAGTGCCAGTACAGTTATGCTCCTCCAGGGCTCCTAGCTGGCAGCCGGGTCTGAGGTTGCCAAGGGGAGTGGGTTAGGCATCCGTGGTCACCACACTGCATGGAGGCTTCACTCAGCTGCCAGTCAACTGGGGCTGGAACTGGACAATCGGCACAGTCATTTCAGCCTGAGATCCTTTTTAGGGGAGGAGAGAAAGACCGAATTACTGGGAAGCCTGTCAGAGGAAGGTTGCCTGCCTGCGCCCCCCATCAGAGTGCTGCCCTCCACTTGTCTCTCCTGATTATTGTGAGGAGCATTGTTGGAATGATTAAATAGTGATGGCAAGGCTGCCACTTCCACAACTGCATCTTCTGACCTCTTGACGGGGTGGCAATGATGGCAGATGAATTCCCGCAAACACATAACAAGCTCTTTTTTTCTTACAGTGTTGCCTTCATAGATATATAGATTAATCATCTTCTTTTTCCTGATATATAAAATCAAATGGAAAATTTGAATGATTGCTTATTCTACAACTCCACTTTCACATACTAAAAACCAATATCTCTGTCCTCAATACAGAGTCTGATCCAAGTTTTTCATTCTCTAAAATATTCCATAGGAAGCTTGGGAAATTGTTAAGGAATATCTTTGTGATCTGGCCTGTCAGATAGTTAGGATCAGTAATCAACTCACCACCAGCTTAGGAAAATGACCTAAGGGAAGGAGGGAGAGTCCCCGGCATGTGTGAGAAATTACCTCCGTAAAGGCCAAAGGAGAGAGCAAACCTCAATATGAGAAGCATGCCTCTTTCATGCTTTCCTATTTCTGTACACGTTTCTTTCTTACAAAATAAAGCACAGAGAGAAAACCAAAGAGGCAAGGATAGAATTATTTAATTACCCCATTATTAAAACTAAAATTAGAAATTGTGCAATTGACATATATTAGTTTCAAAAACATCCCACTTTGTATGGTTCGCTCACCCACCACTGCAGCCTAGATGCCTAAAGCGCCCCACGCAACCCTGCTCTCCCGCTCCCCAGCTGGAGGAGCCCTCTCCTTTTACACCCAGTAAAGAACTGATAAACAAATTCTTACCTAGGTGGTTATAGAATTAACATCTTTGGGAGTTATAAGGAAAGCTACTGGAGTGAAAAATCAGCAAGATAGGAATTAGTATTACTACTTACAGGATTTTAGGTAAAATAAGATCTCTTTTTGTCTTAGGAAATGCTGGTGTTGGAGAAATGATCTCTAAGGCTTTTTCTAGCTCTAATGCCTTGTGATTTTACAGGAGAGATGTAAGTTCCAAATGAATGATTAAATATAAAAGGGCTCTGAATAGTAAAATGTATTCAATAAATGAATGTTATGAAAATCATCCCATGAAATGCACTCCCAATGCACTGAAAGGAACAGGATGATGGGAGAAGGACCAGAAATGTTGTTACTTGTTGGCATCATTTGTTCTTTGGCCTCTGGCTTATGACCTGCTCAGCCATGCACATTGCCTGTTCGGCCCACTTCTTTCCAAACATGGGGGATTAATCCCAATGCTACCACCTAGTGTGGCCACAGGGCTCTATCTCCAAAAATACCACAGCAGAAGTTTTTGACAAATCACCTCCAGCCATGAAGATTACAGAGCCATCTCCAGGTTAATTTGCTTTTTCATTACAAAATTGGAAATCCAAAACATCTCATTATAGGCGCAGCATCTCCACTCCACCACACTCCCCACCTCCTTCCTTGCTGTCTGTCTCCATCTTTCCTGTTATTTCCATCATAATGGAGCAAGACTCACAACACAGGCATGACGCCAGCTCCCACTGCTGTCTGATGGTCCAGTGGGCTTTGGATATGTGCACAGGTTGAAGGAACATTTAAATGATGTTTGTATGCTACACATTCAGAAAAACATTTCTTCACTGGCTCCTTTGATGTCCTAAAAGCCAGCTACCATAATATAAGAAGATTTTTTAATGAATATAAAGGCTCCAGCCTACCCCATGTAGGGGTCTCATGTAACTCCACAGGCTTACCTAGGTTGCCCTTTCTCCAAATCCTAGTGGGCAAAATTATCCCTTTTCAAGTAGGTTTGGGTTCCAGTCACTGAATTTAAAACAAACAAACAAACAAACACCTTTCTGCTGGAAGTAAGGGGTCAGTGTTAGAGTTGAAAAAGGAAAGGGGAGTCACAGTTTTTCTCCCATCAGAAAAATCAAGGGGAGAGTTCTGTGTCATGGATGTCACCAGCTCTTAGGAAAGAAGATGTATTTGACTTTAGTTTGAACCTTGTGTCAGCATCAAAATAGAGATAGCAACAGGTTGTAAATACATAGCAGTTTGCCAAATTTATTGCAAGCATATTGGAAGTGGGGGTAATTCAGGAGGGAGCAAGAATCAGACTTCACAAAGAAGACATTTGTGCCTGGAGAAAAAGAGCATTTTAGAAGACAATCCATATGAGAAAAAGAAATTCATCAAAAGCACGACATATTCTGAGAGTTGTGAAAAGAAGAACATATTGCTTGAGGTAGGGGTGGATGAGGAAAAGGAAAAATAAACTAGTTGGGGACATTTGGAGTCAGACTGAGAAATGATGAGTATCTTCAAGCTGCCAGTGACATTGCAGGTGACAGAAGAGTGACACATTTGGTATCAATGTAGAACTTGAGTTGCAAATAACTAAAAAACTCCATTTGGAGTTATTGACTGAAACATAAGGCTAAAATATGGGAGAAGAAAGTGATCTGATGAAAAGTTAAGTTTTATGTATATTGTATTAGACATGCCTATATGACATCAGTATGGAGTATCTAGTGGCTGGAAATACAGATCCGAATGTGAGGAGAAACAGAAGAGCTAAAAATTTGATGATAAGAGATATGCAGGGACCAGAATTTAATATTTGTATAGTTCAGAAAGAGTCATGAAGTTCCACGGATGGCCAGATAGAGTGATCATGGTGGTAGGAAATGAGCGGTCAGAAGTGAAGAAGAAACAGGAGTGTGTAGGACATGAAAACTAGGACAGGGGAACATTTCAGAGAGTGTATGCTCAACATCACAAATGTCACAAGGAATGGCAGCAGTATGAGAAGCAGAGGGTTGTTAGATTTAGTAATTAGAGGATTACCAGTACAAATAGAAGGGTAATTTCAGGAGAGAGAGATAGAAACAGGAAAAAGCCAAATCCCAGAGAGGGAATGGATGAGAAAGAGTGAACTACAAATTTAGTGTAACTAATCTTCAAAACAAGTTTCAAAGTAAAGAGAAGAGCAGTAGGGTGATATCTCTGAGGAAATATAGGTGAGAGGAGGTGGTGTGTGGAAAGGAGAGATTGAAGTCTCACACAAGCGTCAGGTCCAACCACCAAGCCCCTGATAGTCTCTTTGCAGATGTTTTGGAAAAGAAAGTGTCTCAAGCAGTCTATTTCTCAAATTGGTCCTTTCAAGCTGTTAGCAACCACCCAGAACCTCAGAGCAGTTTCCCTAGATACGATGCTGCCACCTGCACTCAGGCACTTTGCCCGTGTTCCCACAGGCCAAATGAGTGAATCAGTCTCTGTGAAGATGCTGCAATCACTGAAGGGAAGCAGGAAGGAAATCACAATCTGAACTGATGGGAACAGGCAACCTGACTGTTAAGAAAACCTGTGTCTGAGTTGCCATGTGCTCCACACAAACTGAACAGAGAAAAGCCATCTAGAACATATGGCTTGAGATTGAATTAGCCAAGACAGGATCAGGAACCAGGACATCTGGCCAAAGGGAGAGACAGACAGACAAGATTGGAATAGCAGGTAGAAAGACTGACGTTGAATCAAGCAAATGCATTATTAGGAAAGGGCACAAAATCTCAGATAATGGAATTGAACCAAATGAAGAAATAGGCAGCAATTGTTTAAGGTACCCAGCACCTCCTTTTCCTCTGTAGAACTGCAGTTGATCAGAACCCCAGAAAATCATTTAAGGTTGGAAATCATGGAGTCTCTGATTATACGTCTAGAAGCAATTCACATGCACCCAAAGTCTGTTAGGGAGGCCTGGTAGTGTAGACAGATATAGGCGTAATGGGAATTCAGAGTAACATAGGTGAACTTTGCAAATAAATATCTCTGTGCTTCTGAAGAGTGACAGCGCAGATATGACCAAGTGATGGGGCCTCAGCAATAATATCACATTTTATTTGTATATATTATTTTTCATTATGATTTCCTCTCAATTGATCTACAGAATAACAGTGTTAGCAAAAGCAAGGGTAGAAATAATAATCACCATTTGTAGATGACAAGACAGTGAACTAGCATCTTTAATTATCTCAAGGTCCTAAAATTATATGATGATGATATGATATGATACATGATATGATGATGATATGATATATATGATATGATATGATATGATATGATATGATATGATATGATATGATATGATATGATATGATGATATGACAAATAGAATTTCTTTTCTTCCTTCTTGTCTCTTTTTTTCTCAGGTTAACAGTGTGACAGATTCAAAATTCCACATTCCAAGGTGAAAAGCAATTCCCTTTCTTCTGCCATCCAAACTTCTTAATGAAGGGCTAATGAGATCAAGAAGGATTTATAAAACTGAAACAAATCCCACGAGAGCAAGATTTGCCTGCTTCTCCCTGTGCATTCACTCCTTGATCTGCAAACATTCCACATACAAGGCCAGCAGCGAAGTTACATCTCTCCCTTGCACATACTCACCCCCTCCTTTTTTCTGGGGTCTTCCGTCATTTAGGAAATTAGACTGAATAATGAAACATTGCATGTGAATGGCCCTTAAAATGCTACTAGTCTAGCCATTAAGAGCAATAGCTCTTCATCTCTGTGGGGGAAGCCAGGACTGAGATGCAGAGGAGTTGAGGAGACAATAAAAATGACCAGCTAAATCTGAGGGTTTTTTAAAAAATTACTGAAAAGAAAAGAAAGGAAAGATTAACTGTTCTGTGAAGGGAGGAGCTTTCCAGGAGACCAAATAAGTCTTCTATAAACTGATTTGCCTTCCTGACTGTGATTTACCAGACTGACACCTAATTTGTTCTGAGCACAGTTGATGCCTCAGACACAATGGCGGATGACAACCCACATAACCTCTCTTTCAGCTTTCATCTCATATATTCCATTTGAAGTTGAGTTCCGACAAGAGAGAGGCACAGAATTAATATTACTGTGGATCAGCTCAGTCTCCAGAGGGAGCAGCAAAAGCTTTTCTGGAAACAATAAACCCTTTAAACATGACAGGGGGAATGGGACCTTAGGAGGTCTCTGAAAGTATCCATTATTAAAGAAAAGGGGGTAAAATCCTCTTGGTGACTTTGATTTTTTTTTTCTCAGCAAAAGCAGTGATGAATGAGTGCCAATTTTACATACAAATTTAAAGATGTGGGATGGTTTATGTTAAAAAATCTCTCTTTCTCCTGTCCCTAAGCACATGCAGTAGAAAGAATTCATTATGAATTGTATTTGTTATGACATTGGTATTCACTTCTCACTTAATCTTTACCAAACAAAATAAAAATAAAAATTGATGATTCCAACAATAAAATCCAGAGGTAAAACACATCATATCTGATCATGTATATGTATATGGTCACTTGATTATACAAATGTATACATGAAAAATATGTATGAATCTCAAGAATTAGAGAAAATTTTAATTGCAACTTAGCTGTGTGGATTTCCACAAGATTCAAAGAGGAAAAAAACATATGCATATATACATATGTATGTATTAATAACAATATCTTATAGTAGTATAATACTTTATTACAACTAAAAACAAGTGTATTTACTCACTTGGAACTTAGCACAGATAGTCTGATATTTTTCAAATCTTTTTTTGAGTAACTCGTAAAAGCTTTTCTATCTATGATATTTAAGAGAATAAAACAAAAGCAGCTTCAGTATAATGTACCATATGCTGAAACTGGAGTCAAAAATCCTAAACTTCGTGCTTGTACAAGTTGCTTACTTTTTCTGGAAAATAATACCATTATCTATAAAATGGGTATAAAATATATATCACACAACATTCTTGGGAGAATACAATGAAGTAATTTATATGAGCTGTTATGCATGACCAAACATCCCCTTGGGTGAACTGGGGTACACTGGGTTCAGGTTTAGGAAAATGGAAGTTTGGGGATGAGCATGAGATTGGGTAGGGTTAAGAGACAAAACATGGAGTTCTTGAATTTCGGGTTCTGGGTATTGCTGGTCCAAGGCTGGTGGCCCACTGAACTAGGGAGACTGAGAATTTTAGTTTATTCCAATTGCAGTATAACAATTTACATCAAAATCTGATGACTTAGACCCACAGACATTTATTATATTTTTATTTCTGTAAGTCAAAAATCCAAGCAAGATGTAGCTAGGAGCCTCTAACCCTGGGTCTCTCACAGGCTATAAGTAAGATAGTGGCCAGAGTTTCACTTGGATGTTGACAGATCTCAGAAGATCATCTTCCAAACTCACTCAGGTGACTGCCAACAGGCTGCAAGGCCTCTGTCAACCAGAGTTCCTGGCTACATGGACCTCTCCACGGGACTACACACAATATGGCAGCTTGTTTCTCCAAAAGCAATGGCTCAGAAAAGTCAGTCTTTGTAACCTACTCTCTATGTATTCTATTTGTCAGAAGGGAATCGCTAGGTCCAGCCTATACTCAAGGGAAGGGGATTGGCTAAGGCCATAAAAACAAGGGGCACCGGTCCTTGGGTGCCATTTTAAAGAGTGCCACTACACTGGGAAATAAGGGCAGGTTTAGAAGATCCTGATGGGGAGAACTTGGAACCCCCAGAAAAGGTGTACTCACAAAGAACAGGAAGGTAAAGCACATAGGTTTAGGAGTCAGGACTTGCCTGTCACTATTGTACAAAAAGGAAGAGAGATGTTTTGAGCCCTTGGAACTCAGATTATGTTATAGAAGGCTTGTTGATATATGGAATCTTATTTAACTCAATTAAAAAAAAATCATGGAGATATGCATTCCCTAATTGATAGCTGAGGACAAAGTCTCTGAGATATCCATCTAATTGCCTACAACCCTGGTCAGTGGTTAAGCCAGGTTTGAAACCCAAGTGTTCTGATTCTCAACCTGTATTCTTCTGAGGTTGCATACTCTCCTTGGTGTGAAAGACACTTGACAGTACAGAGAAAAACATTCCATAGCACATGTACCTGTGCTGATGCTTGGTGTTTATTCATCAAGAAAAGGGGATCATGGCAGAGATGGTTTTAACATCTCACTATCCTGTTGTCCCCATGAGGCAGGTCATTCAGTACAAAGATATACTCCAAGAATAAAATTGCAGTTCACCTTTACTTACCAGGTACAAGGAAATGGCAAGGAACTGGAACACAACTGAACTCAGTTAAGTACTAAAATATCAACTCCTACCCCAGAATTTTCCTTTAAAGGCAAAGCAGGCGATTATGGTAAAGTGAGCTGATGTTAGCAATTTCTCTCAAAAAGTCACTTCCTGGGTACGTCTTGAGGTCAGAACACACAAACTGAATTTCTTATACATTGTTAATTGATGTCCTTGAGGAATCACACATTTACTTCCTTTATTCAGGGAAGATTCAGATATTCACCAGATAGGAATTAGTGAGTCAAGAACATAGAGCCACACATTTAAGAAAATTTTCTGCAGCCAAATGAGATTACAAGTAGTTGGGATCTGGGGGTAGATATTTTTCAGAATAAAGTAAAATAAAATGAAATAACCAGAGACTATCATCAAGGGTGACCTATGAGTGAAGAGGTGATCTCTTCAATATATTTAATAGTTTAATTTCTTCAAGTTAAAAATTATATCACTAGGGATTTAAAATTTAGTTAAATTAAATTAAATATAGTTTTGGGTTGGGGAGAAGATGGCAGAATAGGATGGCAAGGAGAAAACTCCTTCCACTTACACACTAAGGAAGCAAATACATCAAATATAATCAACCAACCCTGAAAATTACCTAAAGACTGAAGAACAGAACATCTACACCTGGTGAAGAAGAGAAGACCACATTGAGAAAAGTAAAGAAGCAGAGCTATGATCAGTCAGGACCCAAGTTGTTCCCCTATCTCAGCCCACAAATGAGAAGAAGAGGAACAGAGTGCAAAGGGGATAAATGCTTAAGAATCTGGCACATCTGGCCCTGGAGATTTGCTCCAGGAATATGAGTCCACATTGCAATGGACACTGGTGGTTAGTGAGCCTAGACACAAGGGAGAGTTGGAACACTCTGGGGGGCCAATACCCCACTCACTTATGGAGGACAGGCATGTTCTGTTGGTCTCACTGAGACCCAACACAGAGGCAGCAGTCTGAAAGATTTACCAGCAGCAGGAAGTGTACCAGAGGGATGAAAGTCAGAGGAAACTCTTTCCATAGAATAAATGGAAGGCAGATGACTTTTTCCCAGCCCTCTCTGAGTTCCTTGTGGAAGGCAGCTCCAAAACTCTACATCTCCATTTTTGATGGCTTAGCCCCACTGCAGCCCTTCCTTGCATACCTATGCCAGTGGCCCAACTTTCTGACTGGCAGGCAGAGGACAGATTACTCTTTCCTGGCTTTCCTGGCCTTCTCTTGGCACAGTTAACCAGATGCTTATGGGAGCCAGCTCTAAACTCTCCATCTGCCCCACTGGCTCAACCCCAGCACCCCGCAACGTGTCAGCCATGACACACTTTCTGCCCAGGAATGGTCCACCATTGCTGACTGGCAGGCAGAGGATAGCCCAGCCCATAGTGAATCCCAGAAGAAGAGCCTCAAATCACATAAAAGACACGCAGAGGCTAGCAATTGCTGGCAAACAGGCAGAATGGCAGATGTTGTCCACAGTCTACCAACAGCAACCACAGCACAGACACAAAAGAGAACCAGCCATTGGTGAGCAGAAAGTCTTGAGCCCCCATGAACCACAGGATGCCCAATCCATAAGCCATTACTTTCAAGACCAAGAGGTATAAGCTAATCTGTCTTATATAAATGAAGAGACAGAGAAACCCACACAAAATGAGGAGAAAGATATGTTCCAAACAAGATAAAACAACAGAAAAAAAGGCTAAATGAAACAGAGCTTAGTAATCTTCCTAATAAAAAACTCAAAATAACAGTCATAAAATGCTCACTGAAATAGGGTAATCAATTCAGGAGCTCAAAGAGAATTTCAACAGAGATATAAAATATGAAAAAGAGCCATTCAGAGCTGAAGAATACAGTAATTGAAATGAAAAATATAATAGAGGGAATAAATAGTAGACTATGGGAAGTACAGGAAAGAATCAGTGTGATGAAAGATAGAGAACAAAAGAGTAAACAAGCTGAGGAACAGAGAGAAAAAAAATTTCTAAAAATGAGACGATGCTAAAGGAGCTGTGTGACAACTCCAAACAAAACAATATTTGCATAATAGGGGTCCCAGAAGAGAGAAACAAAGGGGTAGAAAGTCTATTTGAAGAAGTAATAGCTGAAAAATCCCCCATCCTGGGGAAGGATATAGACATCCAGGTCCAGGAAGCTCAGAGAGTCCCTAACAAGATGAATCCCAGGCAGACAACACCAAGACACATAGTAATTAAAACGACAAAGATTAAAGATAAAGAGAGAATATTAGAGAGCAGCAAGAGAGAGGCAGACAGTTACCTATAAGGGAAACTACATAAGGCTATCAGCATATTTCTTAGCAGAAACTTTATAGTTAAGAAGGGAGTGGTATGAAATATTCAAAGTATTGAAAGGAAAGAACCTACAACCAAGAATTCTCTGCCTAGCAATGTTATCATTCAGAACTGAAGGGAGATTAAAATTTTCCCAGATAAAAGAAGGTTAAAAGAATTCAACACTGCTAAACTTACCTTATAGGATCTGTTAAAGGGACTTCTGTACATGGAAATATTCTTAAGTCTGAATATTTTTCATCAGTGAAAATAAACCTATAGCAAAGGTGGTAAACAAATTGCTTACAAAGCAAGTATACATTTAAAAAATAGAAGAAGTAAAATCAAGTAAACACAAAATTAGTTGAGAGATACACAGAAGATATAGATGATGCCTTCATATACATAAAGTGTGGAGGAGGAAGAAAAATTAAAAAGTGGTACTTTAGAATGTATTCAAAATTGAGAGATCATAAACTTAATACAGGTTGTTATATGTTTAGGAAAGTATCTATGAACCACAAACCTAAAGCATATAACAGATAAACAAAATATTTTAAAAAGGAATCCAAGCATAACACTAAAGAAAACCATCAGATCACAAGAGAAGGGCATAAGAAAGGAAGAAAGGAACAGAGAGGAACTATAGAAACAACCAGAAAACAATTGATAAAATGGCAATAACTACATACTTATCAATAAATTACCTTAAATGTTAAATGGACTAAATGCACAAATCAAAAGACACTGGGTGACAAAATGGATAAAGAAAGAAGATCCATCTATATGCTGACTACAAAAGACTGATTTCATATCTAAACATATACATAGACTGAAAGGGAAGGAATGGAAAAAGATATTTCATGCAAATTAAAGGGAGAAAAAAGCAGGAATAGCAGTATTTGTATCAGACAATACAGACTTCAAAAATAAAGTAACAAGAGACAAAGAAAGACATTACATAATGATAAAGGAATTAGTTCAATAAGAGGATATAACAATTATAAATATCTATGCACCCAACATAGGAGTACCTAATATATAAAGCAAATACTAACAGACCTAAAAGTAGAAATAGACAGAAATAGACATCAACACAATTATATTAGGGGATGTTAACACTCCACTTACATCAATGGATAGATCATCTGAACAGAAAATAAATAAAGAAATAGTGGCATTGAACAACGCATTAGACCAGATGGACTTAACAGATACATGCAGAACATTCTACCCCAAAACAGTAGGGTACACATTTTTTTCAAGTGCACATTGAACACTCTCCAGAATTGATTATATATTATGAGCCTCAACAAGTAACAGACCCCAAACAGTTCCCCAAACCTTCGCGTTTTTGCAAACTAACCAGAGGCGCCCAGCTTCGCTGCAGCTTCCCTGGCAGGGCAGACACCTGTAAAATCAAGTTCTTAGAGCAGAAGTATGGCTATTATCACTGCAAGGACTGCAAAATTCGGTGGGAAAGTGCGTACGTGTGGTGTGTGCAGGGCACCAACAAGGTTTACTTTAAGCAGTTTTGCAGAACTTGTCAGAAGTCTTATAACCCCTACCAAGTGGAGGATATCACCTGTCAAAGCTGTAAACAGACTAGATGCTCCTAACCAGTAAAACTTCCCATGTTGACCCTAAGAGGCCCCATCATCAGGACTTGTGTGGGAGATGCAAAGGCAAACGCCTGTCATGTGACAGCACTTTCAGCTTCAAATATATCATTTAAGTGGATGTTTAAAAAAAAATTCCTGGTGGACATGTGCTAGTGGAGCAGACGAATTAGCTTTTTTCATGACCTTCTTCCTCTCTCTTCTCGAAATACTTCATGAAAGGCTGTACTTTTGACAAAGCCTTTAAATAAAAGTATTGTAAAACAATTGAAAAAAAATTCTTGTGTATCCAAAGAGCCTCAACAAACTCAAAAAGATTGAAATTGTATCAAGTATCTTTTCACATCACAGTAGTATGAAACTAGAAATCAATTACAGGAAGAAATCAAAAAAAGAAAACAACACACACACACACAAACACATGGAGGATAAACAACTTGCTTCTAAATAATCAATTGGAATGAATAAGTCTAAGAGTAAATCTAACAATACATGAGACAAATGAAAACAGAAATAAAATGATTCAAAATATATGGAATTCAGCAAAAGCAGTTCTAAGAAGGATGTACATAGTAATACAGGCCTACCTCAAGAAACAAGAATAATCCCAGGTAAACAAGCTAACCTCACAACTAAAGGAACTAGAAAAATAACAAAGTCCAAAGTTAGTAGGAGTGACATAATAAAGATGAGAGCAGAAATAAAGAATAAGAAAATAGTAGAAAAAAAATCAGTGAAACCAAAACCTACTTCTTCAAGAAAGTAAACAAAATAGACAAACCCCTAGCCAGCCTTATCAAGAAAAAAAGAGGATGCAAATAAACAAAATCAGAAATGAAAAAGGAAAAGTTACAACTGACACCACAGAAATTCAACAAATTATAAGAGATTTCTACAAAAAATTATATGCCAATAAGTTGGACAACCTAGAAGAAATGGACAAATTCCTAGAAGCATGTAATTTTCCTTCCAAGACTGACTCAGGAAGAAAGAGAAAATCTGAACAGACTGATAACCAGCAGCAAAATTGAGCTGGTAATGAAAAAACTCCCAAAAAACAGAAGTCCTAAACCAGATGGCTTCACAGATGATTTCTACTAAACATTTAAAGAAGAGCTAATATTCATCCTTCTTAAAGTATTTCAAAAAACAGAAGAGGAGGATATATATCGAAATTCATTCTGTTAGGCCAGCATCACTCTAGTACCAAAACCAGAAAAAGACACTACAAAAAAGAAAGCTACAGACCAATATCCTTGATGAGCATAGAGGCAAAAATCCTCAACAAAATATTAGCAAACTCAATTAAAAAGTACATCAAAAGGATCATCCATCATGATCAAGTGGGATCTATTCCAAGGGATGCAAGGATAGTACAATATTCATAAATCAATCAGTGTGATACATCACATTAACAAAAGGAAGAATAAAAACAATGTGATTATCTTATTAGATGCTGAAATAGCATTTGAAAAAACTTGACATCCATTAATGATAAAAACTCTCAGAAAAATTGGCTTAGATGGAGTATACTTCAACATAAAAAGTCCCTATATGATAAACCCATAGATAACGTCATACTCAATCACATAAAACTGAAAGCCTTTCCTCTAAGATCAGGAACAAGACAAGGATTCCCACTCTCACCATTTATATTCAGCAGAGTACTGGAAGTCCTAGCCATGCCAGTTAGATAAGAATAAAGAAATAAAAAACATCTAAATTAGTAAGGAAGAAGTAAAATGCACTATTTGTAGATGACATGATGCTATACATAGAAAACCTTAAAACTCCATCAAAATACGATAAGAACCAATAACTGGATTCAGCAAAGTTTCAGGATACAAAATCAATGCACAAAAATCTGTTGCATTCCTATATACTATCAACAAACTAGCAGAAAGAGAAATCAAGAAACCAATTCCATTTATAATTGCATCAAAAAGAATAAAATACCAAAAAAAAAACCTAAGCAAGGAGTTAAAAGATCTGTACTCTGAAAGCGATAAGACACTGATGAAAAACATTGAAAAGGATATAAATCAATGGAAATCTGCCCATTCTCATGGATAGGAAGAATTAACATTGCCCAAATGGTTCAATGCAATCCCTATCAAAATATCCATGACATTTTTCAATGAACCAGAGCAAATACACCTAAAATTCATATGGAATCACAAAACACCTGAATAACCAAAGCAACCTTGAGAAAGTAGAACACACCGGGGGTATTATGATCTGTGACTTCAAGCTATCCTTCAAAGCTATAGTAATCAAAACAGTGTGGCACTGGCACTAGGACAGATCCATACATTAATGGAACAGAATAGAAAGCCCACAGATAAACCCATGCATATGTAGCCAATTAATATATGATAAAAGAGCTATGAATATACAATGGAGCAAATATAGTCTCTTCAATAAATGCTGTTGGGCAAACTGAACAACTACATGCAAGAGACTAAAACTGGATTACTCCTTAACACCATATACAAAAGTAAACTAAAAATGGATTAAAGACTTAAATACAAGACATGAGACTATAAACTCTTAGAAGAAAACATAGGCAAAAATATCTTGAAACTATGCATGAGTAATTTTTTCTGGTTTTATACCCCTGGAAGAGGGGGAAAAAAAATAATAAATGGGACTACATCAAGTCAAAAAGCTTTGTATGGCAAAGGACACCATTAACAAAAAGTAACTTACAGTATGGGAGAATATATTTGCAAACAGTATATCCAATAAGGGGCTACATGTATCCAAAATATAAAGGAACACATATGACTTAACAACAAAAAATATAACACGATTAAAAAATGGGCAGAAGGACCTGAATAGACTTTTTTCCAAAGAAGACATACAGATGGCCAACTGGGTCATGAAAAAATACTCCACATCAGTGATCATCAGGGAAATGCAAATCAAAACCACAGTGAGATATCACCTCACACCAGTCAGAATGGCCACCATCCAAAAGACAAGAAATAACAAGTCTTGGCATGGATGTGGAGAAAAAGTAACCCACATGCACTGTTGGTGGGAATGTAAATTGGTGAATCCACTATGGAAAGCACTATGGAGTTTCCTCAGAAAACTAGAAAAGGATATGCTATATGCCCTGGTAATTCTACTCCTAATTTAGCTCTAGAAAAAAAAATCTCTGATTAAAAAATATATATGTACCCTTATGTTTGTTTGTTTGTTTGTTTTTTAATTTATTTTATTAAGGTATTATTGATATAGACTCTTATGAAGGTTTCATATGAATAAACAATGTGGTTACTACATTTACCCATATTATCAAGTCCCCACTCATACCCCAATTCAGTCACTGTCCATCAGTGTAGTAAGATGACACAGATTGACTATTTGCCTTCTCTGTGCTACACTGTTTTCCCCGTGATCCCCCACACCATGTGTACTAAACAAAATACCCCACAATCCCCTTCTCCCACCCTCCCCACATACCCTCCCACATCCCTCCCCTTTGTTAACCACTAGATCCTTCTTGGAGTCTCTGAGCCTGCTACTATTTTGTTCCTTCAGTTTTGCTTCATTGTTACACTCCACAAATGAGGGAAATCATTTGGCACTTGTCTTTCTCCACATGGCTTATTCCACTGAGCATAATATCCTCCAGCTCCATCCATGTTGTTGCAAATGGCAGGATTTGTTTCCTTCTTATGGCTGAAAACTATTCCATTGTGTATATGTACCACCTCTTCTTTATCCATTCATCTACTGATGGACACTTAGGTTGCTTCCATATCTTGGCTTTTGTAAAAAGTGCTGCAATAAACACAGAGGTGCATATGTCTTTTTGTATCTGAGAAGCTGTATTCTTTGGGTAAATTCCAAGGAGTGGGATTCCCTGGTCAAATGGAATTTTTATTTTTAGTTTTTTGAGGAACCTCCATATTGCTTTCCACAATGGTTGAACAAGCTTACATTCCCACAAGCAGTGTAGGAGGGTTCCCCTTTCTCTGCATCCTCGCCAGCATTTGTTGTTCTTAGTCTTTTGGATGCTGGCCATCCTTACTGGTGTGAGGTGATATCTCATTGTGGTTTTAATTGGCATTTCCCTGATGATTAGTGATGTGGAGCATCTTTTCATGTGTCTGCTGGCCATTTGAATTTCTTCTTTGGAGAACTGTCTCTTCATATCCTCTGCCCATTTTTTAATTGGGTTATTTGCTTTTTGGGTGTAAAGGTGTGTAAGTTCTTTACATATTTTGGCTGTTAACCCCTTGTCAGATACATCATTTACAAATATATTCTCCCATACTGTAGGATGCCTTTTTATTCTGTTGATGGTGTCTTTTGCCATACAGAAACTTTTTAGTTTGATGTAGTCCCATGAGTTCATTTTTGCTTTTGTTGCCCTTGCTCGAGGAGATGCATTCAGGAAGAAGTCACTCATGCTTATATTCAGGAAATTTTTGCCTATGTTGTCTTCTAAGAGTTTTAAGGTTTCATGAATTACATTCAGGTCCTTGATCCATTTTGAGTTTTCTTTTGTGTGTGGGGTTAAACAATAATCCAGTTTCATTCTCTTACATGTAGCTGTCCAGTTTTGCCAACACCAGCTGTTGAAGAGCCTGTCATTTCCCCATTGTATGTCCATGGCTCCTTTATCATATATTAATTGACCATATATGGTTGGGTTTACATCTGGCCTCCCTAGTCTGTTCCATTGGTCGATGGGTCTGTTCTTGTGCCAGTACCAAATTATCTTGAGTACTGTGGCTTTGTAGTAAAGCATGAAGTTGGGGAGCATAATCCCCACAGCTTTATTCTTTCTTCTCAGGATTACTTTGGCATTCGGGGTCTTTTGTGGTTCTATATGAATTTTAGAATGATTTTCTCTAGTTCGTTGAAAAATGCTGTTGGTATTTTGATAGGAATTGCATTGAATCTGTAGATTGCTTTAGGCCAGATGGCCATTTTGACAATATTTATTGTTCCTAGCCAAGAGCATGGGATGACTTTCCATTTGTTAGTGTCCTCTTTAATTTCTCTTAGGAGTGTTTCAGGGTATAGGTCTTTCACTTCCTTGGTTAGGTTTATTCCTAGGTATTTTATTCTTTTTGATGCAACTTTGAATGGAATTGTTTTCCTGATTTCTCATTGTTTCCTGCTAGATCATTGTTAGTGTATAGGAATGCCACAGATTTCTGCATATTAATTTTGTATCCCACAACTTTGCTGAATTCAGATATTAGTTCTAGTAGTTTTGGAGTGGATTCTTTAGGGTTTTTTATGTACAATGTCATGTCATCTGCAAACAGGGACAGTTTAACTTCTTCCCTGCCAATCTGTATGCCTTTCATTTCTTTGTGTTGTCTGATTGCCATGGCTAGGCCCTCCAGTACTATGATGAATAGAATTGGGGAGAGTGGGCATCCTTGTCTTGTTCCCAATCTTAAAGGGAAAGCTTTCAGCTTCTCGCTGTTAAGTATAATGTTGGCTGTGGGTTTGTCATATATGGCCTTTATTATGTTGAGGTACTTGCCGTCTATACCCATTTTGTTGAGAGTTTTTATCATGAATGGACGTTGAATTTCGCTAAATGCTTTTTCAGCATCTATGGAGATGATCATGTGGTTTTTGTCCTTCTTTTTGTTGATGTGGTGGATGATGTTGATGGATTTTCGAATGTTGTACCATCCTTGCATCCCTGGAATAAATCCTACTTGATCATGATGGATGTCCCTTTTGATGTGTTTTTGAATTCGGTTTGCTAATATTTTGTTGAGTAATTTTGCATCTATGTTCATCAGGGATATTGGTCTGAAGTTTTCTTTTTCTGTAATGTCTTGGCCCTGTTTTGGTATTAGAGTGATGCTGGCCTCATAGAATGAGTTTGGAAGTATTCCCTCTTCTTGTACTCCATGGAAAACTTTAAGGAGGACGGGTATTAGGTTTTCACTAAATGTTTGATAAAATTCAGTGGTGAAGCCATCTGTTCCAGGCATTTTGTTCTTATGTAGGTTTTTGACTACCAGTTCAATTTCGTTGCTGGTAATTGGTCTGTTGAGATTTTCTGTTTCTTTCTGGGTCAGCCTTGGAAGGTTGTATTTTTCTAGAAAGTTGCCCATTTATTCTAGATTATCCAGTTTGTTAGCATATAATTTTTCATAGTATTCTCTAATAGTTCTTTGTATTTCAGTGCTGTCCATAGTGATTTTTCCTTTCTCACTTCTGATTCTGATCATGTGTGTACACTCTCTTTTTTTCTTGATTAGTCTGGCTAGTGGTTTATCTGTTTTGTCTATTTTTTCAAAGAATCAGCTCTTGCTTTTGTTGATCCTTTATATTGTTCTATTCTTCTCAATTTTATTTATTTCTGCTCTGATCTTTATTATGTCCCTCCTTCTACTGACTTTGTGTCTCATTTGTTCTTCTTTTTCTAGTTTTGTTAATTGTGAGTTTAGCCTGCTCATATGGGATTGTTCTTCTTTCCTGAGGTAGGCCTGTATTGCAATATACTTTCCTCTTTGCATGGCCTTCACTGCGTCCCACAGATTTTGCGGTGTTGAATTATTTTTGTCATTTGTCTCCATATATTGCTTGATCTCTGTTTTTATTTGGTCATTGATCCCCTGGTTATTTAGGAGCATGTTATTAAGCCTCCATGTGTTTGTGAGATTCATTTTCTTTGTGTAATTCATTTCTAGTTTCATTCCTTTGTGGTCTGAGAAGCTGGTTGGTACAATTTCTATCTTTTTGAATTTACCAAAGCTCTTTTTGTGTCCTTGTATATGATCTATTTTTGAAAATGTTCCATGTGCACTGGAGAAGAATGCATATTTTGCTTCTTTTGGGTGTAGAGTTCTGTAGTTGTTTGTTAGGTTCATCTGTTCTAATGTATTGTTCAGTGCCTCTGTCTCCTTACTTATTTTCTATCTGGTTTATCTGTCCTTCAGAGTGAGTGGTGTGTTGAAGTCTCCTAGAATGGATGCATTGCATTCTCTTTCCCCCTTTAATTCTGTTAGTATTTGTTTCACATATGTAGGTGCTCCTGTGTTGGGTGCATAGATATTTATAATGGTTATATCTTCTTGTTGGGCTGACCCCTTTATCATTATGTAATGTCCGTCTTTATCTCTTGTGACTTTTTTTTTTTGAAGTCTATTTTGTCTGATACAAGTACTGCAACTCCTTCTTTTTCTCCCTATTAGTTGCATGAAATGTCTTCTCTGTCCCTTCACTTTTAGTCTTTGTATGTCTTTGGGTTTTAAGTGAGTCTCTTGAAGACAGCATATAGTTGGGTCTTGTTTTTTTATTTATTCAGTGATTCTATGTCTTTTGATTGGTGCATTCAGTCCATTTACATTTAGGGTGATTATGGATAGGTATGTACTTATTGGCATTGCAGTCTTCAGCTTCTTGGTTACCAAAGGTTCAAGGTTAACTTCCTTACTATCTAAGAGTCTAACTTAACTCACTTAATATGCTATTACAAACACAGTCTAAAGGTTCTTGTTTTGTTTTGTTTTGTTTTTCTCCTTTTTCTTCCTCCTCCATTCTTCTGTAGTGTTTGTCTATCCCTTGATTGACTTTGAGGATAGTTAATTTAATTTTGCATTTTCTTTGTAATTAGCTGTTCTACTTTCTTTACTGTGGTTTTATTACCTCTGGTGACAGCTATTAAACCATAGGACCATTTCCTTCTGTAGCAGTCCCTCCAAAATACACTGTAGAGAAGGTTTGTGGGAGGTAAATTCTCTCAGCTTTTGCTTACCTGGGAATTGTTTAATCCCTCCTTTATATTTAAATGATTATCTTGCCAGATAAAGTAATCTTGGTTCAAGGCCCTTCTGCTTCATTGCATTAAATACATCATGTCACTCTCTTCTGGCCTGTAATGTTTCTGCTGAGAAGTCTGATGATAGCCTGATGGGCTTTCCTTTGTATGTGATCTTATTTCTCTCTCTGGCTGCTTTTAATAGTCTGTTCTTATCCTTGATCTTTGCCATTTTAATTACTATATGTCTTGGTGTTGTCTTCCTTGGGTCCTTTGTGTTGGGACATCTGTGCATCGCCTTGGTCTGAGAGACTATCTCCTTCCCCAGACTGGGGAAGTTTTCAGCAGTTATCTCCTAAAGGACACTTTCTATACCTTTCTCTCTCTCTTCTTCTGGTACCCCTATAATGCGAATATTGTTCCATTTGGATTGATCACACAGTTCTCTCAATAGTCTTTCATTCTTAGAGATTCTTTTTTCTCTCTGTGCCTCAGCTTCTTTGTATTCCTATTCTCTAATTTCTATTTCATTTATTGTCTCCTCCACCGTATCCAGTCTGCTTTTAATACTGTCCATTGTGCTCTTCAATAATTGGGTATCCGACCATAATTCATTCTTGAGTTCTTGAATATCTTTCCATATCTCCAGGAGCATGTTAATGATTTTTATTTTGAACTCCCTTTCAGGGAGAGTCATGAGATCAATATCATTTAAATCTTTCTCAGGAGTTGTATTAATTTTACTCTGGACCAAGTTCCTTTGGCATTTCATGTTTGTGTATGGCGCCCTCTAGTGCCCAGAAGCTCCACTCTCTGGAGCTGCTCAGCCCCTGAAGCAATGTCTGGGGTTGCAGGGGAGTGGTATTGGTGCCTGGGGGGAGGAAAGAGCTGTTTGCTGCTTCCTGGTTGCCATGCCTGTCTCCCCTGCCTGAACCAGTGGGCTGAGCACACAGGTATAAGCCTCTGTGCTTTGCGTTTTTAGTTGCTGTAGACAGATCTTTCCTCTGGCAGGCCTAACGCCAGGGTAGGGTTTCTTGGTTTGCAAGCCCGTTGGCACTGGCCAGGAGAAAGGCGCAGTAATCTGCCTGTCACAGAGGGGGTTTTTGGAGCTGTGTAGGCAGCCAGGGAACTGGAGCATGTGAAGATCGTGAAAGCTCCAAAACTGCTGGGCAGAGTGCACCCAGACAATTTTGTCTACCTGGCCTTTCTTTTGAGCCGTAAGCTCTGTGCAATCCTGGCCCCTTTAGCAGCCTTCTTGCTAAGGGCTTCCTGGTTAGGAAGTCTCTCAGACTGCTCACCTTTCTTTTGTCCCAGAGCGGCTGGATATGGATCCCTGCTTTCCACAAACAGCTGGAATCTTAGTCTCTCCAGGAATTCTGCCTGTCTTAGCTTTCCAACCCCCTAATTACAAGACTATCATGGAAGCACCATGAAATGTAGGTTTGTGCTACCAGAGCAGATCTCAGGAGTTAGGTATTCCACAGTCTCAGACCTCCACTCCCTCCCCGCTCTGTTCCTCTTCCTCCCTTTGGTGAGCTGGGCTGGGGGAAGGGCTTGGATACCACAGGACCACAGCTTTAGTACGTTACCCTTTTCCGTGAGGTCTGTTCTTGTCTCCAGGTGTATGCAGTTTGCTGCAATCCTCTTTCCTGTTGCTCTTTCAAGAGTAGTTGTATTAGTTATATTTTCATATTATATGCAGTTTTAGTAGGAAGCCTCTGTCTCACCTCTCATGCAGCCATCTTTAATCTACATTCTGTACCCTTATGTTTATTGCTGCATTATTTACAATAGCCAAGATATGGAAACAACCAAAGTGTCCATCAATAGATGAATGGATAAAGAAGAGGTGGCATATCTAAACAATGGAATATTATTCAGCCATAGAAAAGAAAGAAATCCTGTCATTTGTGACAACGTGGCTGGACCTACAAGGTATTATAAGTGAAATAAGCCAGGTGGATAATGATAAATGCCATGTGATTTCACTTATATGTGGAATCTAAAAACAAAAGAAAATAAAATGAACAAAACAGCAATAAACACATAAACACTCAGAGTGACTGGTAGTTACTATGGGGGAGGGATTGATGTGGGTGCGTGTAATAAGTGAAGGGAATAAAGAAGCACAGATTCTTTATTACAATATAAATTAGTCATGAGGAAGAAAGTACAACATAGAGAATATAGTCAATAGTTCTGTAAGATCTTTTTATGCTGACAGATAGTAATATAGTGGTTGGAGTGAGCATTTAATAATGTAGATAACTGTTAAATCACTATGTTGTGCACCTAAAACCAATTTAAAAAAGGAAAATAATTCAAAAAATGTTATCTATAGTATTTTTTTAAATAACACCTTCCATTTTACAAAACATTTTCACGCACATTATTTCAAGCTAACTTCAATGATAGGAATTTTCCCATTGCAAAAATCATTAGAACTTGCCCCACATGAATAGCTTTGTCTAGATTTTTCTTTCTCATTCCCATATTACCTAACCACATTATTCTCAACCCACACGCATGCACTCAGACACACCCATGTACTTCACCTGACCAACTCCTTGTTATATTTCAGATCTCAACTTAGCCCTCGCTTCCTCTGGGGTCCTTCTCATCCTGTATTGAACCTTAGAATCAACTGAAAAGGCTATCCTCACACCAAGTACATCAGGATCACTTGGGACAGGGTTAATATCCATATATTTTTTAAGTCCCTCAGGTAATTCCAATGTACATTCAAGGTTGAAATCTACTGCTGTAGATCCATGAGTCTAGGAAACAAACCAGTGTTGGAAGGTTTTGCATTGCAAAAGGGCTGGCTTTAGTCAGACCCAGGCAAACCAGAACTTAAACATGCTCTCTTAAAAGAGTTTCCAAGATTCATTATCAGTACTGTGAATAACTGAAGGACAAATATCACTGTATGCCTTCTGTTTTTAATATCCTTATAACACATAGCTCTAACATAACTATGTAATGAGCATTAGTAGACTTTAACAAAACTAGTTATGCATCAGAATCTCTAGAAAAGCTTATGAAATACATAAATTCTTAAGTCTGACTCTGTACCTATAGAATCAGAGTTTGGGAATTCAGATAATTCTGATGCTGTATATTGAGATGAGAAGTCATTGGTCTAAAGATCAGATGACTTCAGTGTGAAGAGACCTTGGAGTTCAATTAGAGTTCACTTGCTTTGAAAATTTACTTAGAAAAGGAATCATATGTAAAACCTCCTGCTGGATGCTTGAACATTTCCAGTGATGTGATGTTCACTGTTGCCTGTTGAATTCTGCTTCATTGTTAGACCACTGTGATATTAGCCCATTCTTGACTGCATCACTTATATCTTTTTCTTTATAATGAATATTTATTAGGCCTTGCTGCAATCTTTCAAAAAACATTAATGAATATGAGGTTATAGTAATAAACATGATAAATTGCCTGGCCATAAGAAACTGAGGGGTGTAAACAAGTGAAAAGGAAATTAAGATAGTATGCTAAGTATTATATCAAAGGACTTCCAAACAGGGTGATGGCAAGAACTTGTAGAACAGGCACATTTAGTCGTTGGGTAGCCCAGAAAAATTTCCTAGAGAAAGTAAGGACTAAAATGAGGCCCAGAGGGTTTGTGAGGATCATTTAGGTGAAGCACTGTAGCTAGAAAGGGAGGGGACATCTCAGTAAATAAAGGTATTGCAGGACAGTATTCTAGGCAAATAGTTTCTCCAGGAATTAAGGTGACCAACCATCCTGGTGTAACCAGGGTTTTTCTAGTTCTGCTAAATCCATATGTCCCAGGTTAGTCACCATAGAGATTCCACGTAAATTGTTGTGGTGAGATGGCCAAAATGATTTTGCAAAAATGAGATGGTTAATAAAGTTCACCTCTGATGTTCAGTGTCCTTCTGTGTGCATGCAGAATTTAAAGAAGGAATTCAGAAAGTATGGTGAAAAAAATGAAAGAGATGCTAGAATAATAATAAAGACACACTTGGGCAAGTTCACAATTTTGCTTGCATTGCCTTGCTCATGCTTTCTAAATGAAGATGTGTGTCATCTTTAACACATATGCCACAGATAGGGACTTGATTCCTATGCTAGAAAGGTATGCCAGATCTAGTCTTTGGACAGACCCTGGAGAAATACTCAGGGTAGGGTAGGTCATTAAGCCCAGAAACTGCTTTCACTGATCTCAGTTGATAAGAAAATATTTTGTTAAATTGCTTGGTCAATTTCAAAATTTAAGAGGGAATACTACTCTGATCTCAGACTTAGAGAGAAAGCAGATGTGATGTGAGAAAGATGACAGATGTGAAATGATGTCCTAGAACTTCTTAGAACAGAGTTTAATGAAAAGCTCTTTTAAGTGGCCATACTAGTGAGATTTTTAAAGTTGATTAGTTGACAAGACTACTTAGTATATTAGAATACTGGATCCTCCAATGTTAAACATTAAAAATAACTTTTTCTCCTACTGTCTCTCACTTAATTGCTTTCTACAGTTTTCTTGAAACAACTGTCTTCTTATCTTATCCTAATGAGACTCTACTGTAGCATGGAATATTCAATGACATTTTTCGAATGTGATTCGTGGAAAAATTAAAATCCCTTTTTCTATAACCTTCCTCGTCTACCTGAGGAATTTGGAGCCATTGGGCCAAGGGGAAACGTTAAGAACTCAAACTGCCTGGGAGCTCCATGCCCTAAGAGAAAAATAAGAATCTCATTCCACAGTTTTGCATTAAAGTGATGGGGAATTTTTCTGTTATTCCTTTGATGGATATTTTCATTTTAAGTGAGGCTTACAGGAAAAGGACAATGTTTAATCTAAAGGAATTACTTTCATACTCTAGCCAGCTGGGAATTGCTGAAGGAACTATTTCAGGTGTGTGTGTGGGTTGGGGGGGGTGGGCATTACACCATAACAATATGAACTGATTCCAGGATACATAATTTGGGAGCTCCCTGTATGTATGATCTCTGTTATTACTAATCTTCAATTATTGTTTCATTACTGTTATTACTATTAACAAATATTAACCAATATTCATTTGGCGTTGACTATAAACCAGGCAGTGTTCAAGGCACTGAGGATGCACAAGGAACACAACAGCTCAGGTCCATGCCATCATGAAGGTTTAAATCTAGTGAGGAGATGCTAATAAATAGACAAACCAATCTTCAAACAAGAAAAATGCAGATTTATAATAGGTGTTAGTGATGGAGAGGAACTGGAGTATTACTATAATCATAATTATTTTTTTTCCATAGGATTCCTGAAAGCAGATAATCCATGAATAAAGGAATGTATCGTTTCACCATTCAACAAATATTTATGGAGCTTTCCCTACATGGCAGATATTGTCCAAGGTGCTAGACTCCACACTATCTATTGAGCTATACTTTGATGGTTTAAGTCCTCAACTGATTTTGGGGACCAATCATTCTGGAAAACTGTGGAAGTGATATGAGACTCTCCCTTGCCCTTCCTCATGTTGGTCTCCCGTATTCTTATTTTCTCTTTCTTTATGCTATTTTTCACACAATCTTTCGGCTATAACCCTGATCCTAATTGCCCTTTGGATAAAGACTTTATACTTTGACTTTCTTTACATGTCTGCTTCCTCTATATTTTTAATTTTTCACAGGGACAGTGCCTTTCCTATAATTAGAGTCAACATCTTGATTGAAAATAGCCCTCTAATCTGTTTCATAATATGACCTCCAATTGGTCAGTTGCTGTGCCTGCGTTGTGAGAGGATGGTCAGTGTTCTGGTTCAGTGACATACAGTTCTTTCCATACTCTGATTAGGGAAATGTATTTTCCAGTGGGGAAAGCTGATGCAGATGCCTTCAACCATATAGGTTTTGCTTGACCATGCATTTTGTGAAAAAATATCATGAAGGATTCATTCATGAGAGATTTATTCTTGCACCAAATATTTACTGAGTGTTGACCATATGCTAGAAGAGACGCAGCAATAAAATAAACTAGCTAACCAACCAAACAAACAAATCCTGCTCTTGTAGAGTTTACTGGTTGGCTGGTGAAATTTGTGATGTGTGAAAGCTTTTTCTTAGATTTAAAACTGTTTTTAAAATTCATTTGCTTGCTTGTTTATTTCATGCATATTTATTCTTTTAAGACTTCCAGAGAAATCTGAGAATGCTGTGTAACAGACAGGAAAGACATTTCCCATAGCTTTGGTCAGAACCTGCTTCCTATTTTGAAGCTAAAAGAGCAAAACTACAATATTTATGATGGTATAAAAAACGGTCCATTCAGTCCTCTTTTACAATGAATGATGGAGTTAAAAGAAATGGTGATGTCTGGTTTATGAATTACACTGACTGCCTATGTGGATGCAAACTTGTATCAATGTGTGTGTGTGTACAGATACACATATTTCTTTGTCTTTGTCCCCTAATAGGAGTGTAGCTATTTACTATCCTCTTCTAAAAGCTAAAAGGAAACTGAAAACTGCATAATTGTTCCCCAAATTCAGGTAACATACTCTCAGGACAAGAGTCTTGTGAGCGTTGTTAGTATTCTTGCTATAAGTTGTGGCTTTTCATATTTTCAGTGATTGGTTTCCAACTCCTATTTATTCTATATTTCAAGTACATTTATTTAGTTACATAACCAAGGTATTCATGCACTGTTTTACCATAAATTAATTAAGTAGCTTCTAAACAGGAAATTCTTTTTCATGTGTGAGATGTCTGTGATTAGAAGTTTGTCATGAGGGATATCTCCTTGTTTTTATCAGCTGGACAACATTGTTCGAGCATTATCTGGCTATAGCCACTGGAGGAATGGGTATAAGAGTGGAATATAAAGCTGATCGAAGATTTCCAGTTGCCAAGAGTAGACATTCAATTGCTAAATCATTGATGGCCAGCAAACTTCTATTTAGATTGCCTTTACATCTAGGTCCCTCAGTTTTAAACCATTTACCTTAGTTTCCTTTGATTAATTAGAGTAACAAAGTCAGTCTGAGAGAGAGGTAGAGTAAGAGGTCCACTAAGAGAGGAATCCCCAAAGCACTAGAATGGCTGAGGCCTCCACAGAACACCTTCTCTGATGGATGAATGATGACAAAATTCCTTTTAAGAAAACTGAAGTCTCTTTTCACCATCAGAAGTGAGTCCCAGATATGCTCTTCCTCCACGAGGGATGGCGGAGTATCTCACATGCGCTGTGAGGCACATAACCAGCACTTTTCTTCACAGTGGCTTTTGATGTTTGAGAAGGTAGCAATAATAAGATAAATACATATTTGGGAACCACCCAAATTTGGAAAGGTGTTCCTTAAAAGAAAAGAATTATGATTTCTTCACTAGTGTTTTATTGATATCCGGTTTGATTTCTGAGACTACAGGGTGAGCCCTTTATAAGCAGAACAGAGGTGCAGAGAACCTGGCTGGAATTGGGGGTGGTCAGAGGGCTGTGCATTCACCAGTCAGGAAATACAAAAATGAATGCCAACTGTCAAGGGGATGTTTTTCCTAAAAGCATAATGTCACATTTTCATAGATTTACTTTATGAATTAAATTGTCCCTCCACCTTCTGTTCATGACATGGGCAGATTGACGCAGGTATCATACACTTTAAAGTCTAAATCAACTGGATTTTCTTTAGCTCTGTATAAAAATATTATGTTCATTTTATGAGACTTATGTTCTGCCTACTGTGCTAAGAAAGCTCTCTATTATGCTCACTTTATAAAGTTATTTAAAAGGTAAAATAATAAAAATTAAATTAAACAGCTTCCTTGGAAGGCCAAGAACCTAAATACATACCGTGTCTGTTTACCTGCCTAGAAGGTAGACAAATGCGAGAGCTGAGTTGGAATAGGGAATATAAAGATGAGGCCCAACTATCTCTTTCACAAGCCTTCACAAGTCCTAGAGCCAGAGGTCAGAAGAGGCAACACAGAAGGTGGGAGAGTGGGAATATCAGAGACCCACAGCCCTCTTCTCTGAAGTAGTTCTGGGAAGTAGCAAACCTTGAGGGTTTCAGAAGCTATGCACAGTGAAGAGCAGTAAACTAGGGTGTTTGTGGGACTTTTATTTTCGATTGGATTATTGGTCCCAGTTCTGTCCTCCCCTGTAATACTGTTATATATCCACATGCTTCCCATGGTGTTACGGATGTTGCAGTATATTGAATTAGGGCTTAGTTATGAAAATTGCTTTTTCCAATAAGACGTTAGCAACTGTAACTGGAATTGAACAGATGCTTGAAAGTGTAATTCTGGTTTTCTCTCACACTGCTGTTTTTTGCTATGAGAAGAAACTTGCTTGGGTAACTGCATGGAGCTTCTCTGTGGTCTAACGTTAAATCCGGTCTCATCTGAAGTCATTAAACCTCAGTTAATCCCCCTACATAGGCAAGAAATAAATGGTCTTAATTGTCATAAAAATCACTGAGTGTTGAGGTGGTTTGCTGGATAACACTGTTGTATAATTGACCAGTACAAATGTCCTGGAACCATCTCCAAATTCTTTAGGCACCAGTGAGGTGAGGGGACACCTGTTTCCATATAGCCAAGAAAGATAAATATGAGGAACTGGCGAGGGTGCCTTCCAAGGGAATAAGGCTTATCCTAGAAAACCAGTGTAAGTCACATATTTTGAGAACTGAGAAGCCTGAAGGTTTCTTACCAATAAGATAATTATCTATTGAAACTAGTGCTCTAAAAAAATAAATACAAAATTGATGAAATAGGAAGTTTTAGGCAGACCAATTATATAAAATTTTGGTGTACTGATCTTCAAAGGGAGCTGGTCCTCAAATTTTCTCTTAGCGAAGGAACCACTTGGTTGAGTTAGAAGGCAATGGATCAATGCAGTGAACTGGAGTTGGAGTTACGGCTGAGAGCTCTTTTATGGTCAAATTTTGAAGAATCAAGAGCCATGGATTAGCAAAGATAGCTAGTTAGAAGAAAGAAGGTATTTGAACTCAGAAAAAAAAATGAGAGATGCAATGAGAAAGACTTCATTATTAGGCAACCTACAAGGCTACTTGGAAGCTACTTGGGTTCCCAGTAATCTTATGGTTGTATTTCTGAATTTTTTGATATTTATTCTGGCAATAAATCCCCACTACTTAAGCAAATTGATTGATTCTCTGTTACTTGCAGCAAAAAAAAAGGCCCATTGTTATTTAAGGGACCTTAAAACTTGAAATAAAACTATAAACAATGACTTTCTATATCCAATAAGATTTGATTCTAAAATAACACATGACAATAGATTAGAGTTACACTCTGGGTGGCTGAGGAAGCTTTTTATCTCATTACAAATGGCACCAATTTGTTCCGATGGCCTCTCTTTATGAGAAGGTCTGTGTGAGTTTCTCCAATTTCCAATCTAACCCAAAATTGCAGTAATTTCATTTGGACCTTATCTCAGGACCGTGTGTCATTTCTAAGAGAAATGGTAAACCCATTTCCGAGAGATACTATACTTGGAAAATTATTCTTAATTTAGTCCATGTTTTCCCACTCAGGAGACTGGAAATGTCCACCTCCATTTGCTAGTGCCATTTATTCCTTAATTATGGGAAAACTAATTACCACTTCTCTTTGGCTTCTACCCCTCTCAAAGTAGCCACAAACCTAGGTCAACACATGGAATGTGACCCTGTAATGCAACTACTCTTTTAATTAGTGGTGAAGTAAGAAAGAGGACAAAGACAGACGGAGATTGCCTAGGCTACCTATGGAGTACAAGCAAGCCCTACAGATCATTTACATATCTAAATTTAGCCAACTTTAGCCTCCTAATAAGATCGCTTCCTTCCTTTAACTTAGCACTTTAAAGGAATTTGCAGAGGTTTCCTGAAGGGAAACTGAACCTGAGAGTAAACAGTGAAATGTGATTATGTTTTCTCACTTGAATATTCTGAAGGCACATACTTAGCCTGTATTTTTAACTTGTAAAATTCTTTTAGCAATGACATTTCATTAGTTACAAGAATGACACAGGATTTGGAATTTAATATTAATATTGGCCTTACTGACTTATAGAAACAGTAAGATATATGTCATTGACATATAGTATATGACCATAAGCAATGATAATTCAGATAATTTATGCCCTCAAACCCGTTTACTTAATTATCTGAATATTTCACTCAAAAATGACCTGTATTACAACACCAAAGGCATGATCCATGAAAGAAGGAACTGATAAGTTGGACTTCATTAAAATTAAAAGTTTCTGCTCTGTGAAAACACTGCCATGAGAATAAAACTACAAGCCACAGACAAGGAGAAAATATTTGCAAAAGATATAACTGACAAAGTGTGCTTTTCATGCAATTTTTGTATATTTGGGTAACAAATATGCAAATATCCAAAGAATTCTTGAACTCATCAATAAGAAAACAGACAACCTAATTTAAAAAATGGGCAAAGACCTTAACCAAGATTTCATCATACAGATATGCAGATGACAAATAAATATATGAGGTGTTCCTCATTATATGTCATAGGAAATGCAAATTTAAGAAAACAATAAAACAAAAAACAACGAGACACACCTATTAGAAAGGCAAAAATCCAAAACACTGACAGCACCAGATGTTGACAAGGATGTGGAGCAATAGGAACACTCATTTGTTGCTAGTGGGAATGCAAAATGGAATAGCTGTTTTGGAAGACAGTTGGGTGGTTTCTAACAAAACTAAACATACTCTTCCCATGTGATCCAACAATTGTACTCATTGGTATTTACACAAAGGAGTGGAAAACTTATGTTCACATAAAAGTCACAAAGACATTTATAACACACATCTGTAAACACACAGATGTTCATAGCACCTTTACCCACAATTGCCCAAACTTGGAAGCAACCAAGATGTCCTTCAGCAAAAGAATGGATGAACAAGCTATGGTCCATCCAGACAATGGGATATTATTCAGTGCTAAAAAGACATGAGTTATCAACCCATGGAAATATATGGAGGAAACTTAGATGCTTATTACTAAGTGAAAAAAGCCAGACTGAAAAGGCTATATACTATATTATTCCAACTATATGACATTCTGGAAAAGACAAAATTATGAAGACAGTCAAAATATCAGCGGTTGCCAAAGGGTAGGAATTGAGGGAAGGATGAATAGATGGAACACAGAGAAATTTTAGAGCAGTGAAATTACTGTTTATAGTACTATAATAGTGGATACATGCCATTATACATTTGTCCAATCCCATGTAATGAACACACCAATAGTGAATGCTAATGTAAAGCATGGACTTTGGGTCATCATGATGTATCAGTTTTATCTAATGTAAGAAATGTATCACTCTGGTCCAGGGTGTTGGTGATGGAGGAGGTCATGCATGTGTGAGGACAAGTACTTGGGAAATTTATGGTCCTTATTCTTAGTTTTTCTATGAACCTAAAATGTCTCTACAAATTAAAGTCTGTTTTAAATATGGTATGGATTGAGAAGGCACAAATTTAGTTTTCAATTATGTCTACATTTGACCAATATCAGTAGTATGCTTAAATACATAGCGCATCTCTTCAGTTCATTGTTTTGGTGGTTAGATGGCTCAGCTGAGCATCTTGAGCAGTCTGATCTTTAGAAGGTAAAGACCAACATAGAGAGATCCAATAAGTGGGAAGCTATTCTTTTAAATATTCTTTTATCAGTATCATTTTTTTTAATTAAGGGGATCTGGGGTCAGTTTACTAATTGTAATCAGCTCACCGACCCCCTAAATCCATCCTCTGAGAGCATCTAGAGGAATTCAGTCCACAAAGTCATGAGACTGAACTGCTGGGAGGAATCCTAGGATCCTTGAAAAATATTGTATTTATTCTCTGTAGGCTCTACATTAAGCTAAAGGATGTTGCCATTGAGGTAAATTTCCTGATTGTAGGGGGATCAGTGAACTCCTGGGAGGAAGAAGGCAGTGATGCTTAGCTGTTAGAGACAAGGTGGGGTGGTAATCAGAATATTTTCTGATTACAGAATGTTTTCTGATTTTGAAACATGAAGATCTTTGATGCTGTCTATTGATCATGAGGTCTCTAGAAATAAAATCCTACTTAATCTGATCTGAACCATAGCTCTTCAACAAATTCTCTTCCACCAATATCTCCATCTCAAACAGTGAAGACCAATTTCTATTGGGAAAAAAGAAAAGGGAAGCTGGAGAGGCTTAAGGAGGACCCTTGCAATAATTTCCTAAGTATGTGCTCAATCTTCCTCTATGGTCCTCTCCAAAGTAACTGATATTTACCTGATACATATTATAGGTGTAACGGAATGTCTGTGTACTAGGGAAAAAGGAAATACCCAGACATTTTTGGAATAATTGAATATCTGAGCTGGTAATCTGTGAGGACCCAGAAAACCCTAGTGGTTCACTGATAAGGGTGAGAACTTATGGGTTTGGGTGGTAAATAGAGTTTTCATTTAAGTTCATTTCAGAGAAACATTAATCACATGTTTCATTCATGGGAATCCCCAGTCTTCATTCATGGGAACTTCTCAGAGATTGGTGCCATAATTAATTACTTAAAAGACGTAGGTTGTCATCTTGATCACATCTCCCTTTAAATGACCAATGTGAGCTATGTAGAAAATAGAAGATGAGAATGTCTATCATAAATTTAGTCCATTGGTGACATCAACTGCCGCTGAACCACATGTAATCCTTTCACTAGAGCAAACCAGCACAGCCAGTGACATCTTATATGTAGCCACTGAAATCTGAATACATTTCCTGTACAAATAAGCATAGTTCAACTTTCACTTGATCTGGCAATGGTACAAGTTGTTCTCTCATATCAGGGCTATGTCACCTCTGCTGCAATTTCTGCAGGTAATTTGATTCTTTCATATTCCACAGGACATGTTGGTCTACTACACTGATTTTCCCGTGCTGGTGGGACCTGGGAAGCAGAATGTGTAGCAAGAAGTTTCATGTCTTGGTAACTCAGCATTTGTTACATCCAGAAGTCAGGAGATAATCCCCCTAAAAATTCAGGGGTCTGTTACCTTGGTGAAACTTAGAAATCATTCATCAATGGCCTGTTGAGATATTCCCTTTAAAGGGAAAGAAAAAATGTAAAACCTTGCAACCACAACTATTAAGAATGCACTAATTTTTTTTTGGTAGGGATCTTGAGGCCACGTGTAACACATCTGGTTGTTTTGCTTCTAGGTATTTATTGAAAAGTCCCCCAAATGGCAACTTTGAGTAAGATCCAGAGAAAAATAAGCTTATTCACCTGGTCCAGCATACAGTTCAAGCAGCTCTGCCATTTGACTCCTCTGATACTATAGCAGATTAGAATGTTGTAAGCAGCGTCTGAAAAGTCCTGGTGAGAGAATCACAGTGTAGCTCCTAAAGGTTTGGGAGAAACCTATGTTGTCCTCAGTAGGTAACTGCTGTTCTTTGGAGAAGCTGTCCTAAAATTTTTGTCCTCAGAAGCCCTTTACACTCTTAAAAACCCCAGAGAGCCTTTGTAAATATGGATTGTATCTTTTGATACTTACTAATTGGAAACTAAAATGGAGAAAAATGTCAATGTTTACTTAATAATTTATTTAAAATAACAATAAAACCCATTCTATGATACCATAAATGATGTGTTTCTATGAAATTTTCACTGATTTCTCAGTAATTTGGTAGACAAGGTAACCCTTTCAGCCTTTTTTCTTGATTTATAGGAATAAACAACTCTCTTCCTCCTGTTTCTCCTTTCCTCTCCTACTGCTACCACATTCACAACAGTTCTGACACACGATGTGTGTGTGTGTTTTCTCCCACACAAAGCAATTTTATGTGACATCAGCTAGGTGTCCTAAATTCAACTTAATTCTGACATAATAGGATTTAGTGTAGACCCCATAAGTTAAGGGCTCAGTTCCATGAGATTACCTCCCAACTTCTGAAGCTAATTACAAGTAGTATGTCTCTAGGTCACTCACAACTTCTGTCCTATTTGTGTACAAATCAGAGGTTCCTATGACCTCACTCTTGGATTTGATTATTTGCTGGTGCAGCTCATATAACTCAGGGAAACACTTCCATTTGCCAGTTTGCCATATAATAAACGATATGACAAGGCATACACATGAATATTTAGATGAAAAAATACAAAGGGCAAGACCTGAGAGTGTAAGAGCTTTCTGTCCCTGTGGAGTTAGGGGATGTCACTCTACCAGTACAAGGATGTGTTCCCCAACCCCCATACTACTCGGATTTTTATGGAGGCTTCATTAGGTAGGCATTCTGGATTGTTAACTCCATTTCCAGCCCCTCTGCCCTTTCTGGATAACAGGAGGTGGGGCTGAAAATTTCAGGTTTTAATCATGACTTGATTGCTCTGGTGACCAGTCCCCATCCAGGAGCCATCTAGGACCCCGCACACAGACACCTCATTAGAACAAAGACACTCCTATCACCCAGGCCGTTCCAAAAGATTTATGAGTTCTGTGTCAGGATCCAGGGCCAAAGACAAAATAAACTGTGTCAAAGAGGGCATTAAAGAGAAAATTTTCCAAAATATTTTCAACTAAATGATAGTGAAAGAAAAAAAAAACTTCTTTTATTAAATTTTTTTAAAAACAGCTTTACTGTAGTGTAATTTGTTAGGTGGGACCAGAGCAGCATTTAGCCTTGGGCTAATATTACCCAGTACTGAAGCAAGCACCTTCTGGGCTTTCTACCCAATGTCCTGTGAGGCATGAAGTATGACTTGTGGAAACAAATATGATTCCCCCTCCTTGTGTCAGCTCCAGATAGTCTTAACTCCCTGGTCTTGAGCAATTTCCTCACATAATTCACCGAGCAGCTCTCTGCTGCATATTTGAGGGAAGGCACCGGCAGATCTCCAGATCCTCTCTCTGAAGTTCTCTTTGCCCAGGGGTAGCCACCTTTGACGCCTTGGACTCCTCAACTTGGGGGATTCACTTGGGGGATCAACTCGGCCTGGCTCCACCTCCTGTGCTGTAGGCCAGAAACTCTTAGGCAGTCGACTGGGACAATGACTTTGTTCTTCACTTCGCAGGGATCAGTGCCCTTCCTTGCTGATGTGCAGTGCCCTTAAAGCTCTCATGCCACCTATTTTGCCCTTAGGATTGGGGAAGTGCCATTGTTTCAGACAATAAAGGTAAACATGGTCCTGTTACATTACTTTAAACTAGTCAAAGCAAAACACCTTCTGTTAGTTTTAACTAAATAAAAAGTGAATTACTAACTATATACAAAACGGTAGTATGTGCTGCTGACTCAAAACAATTTTAAGATAAATTTGAGGAGATTTTAGGAAATATAAATCATGAAGGCACTAACAATTGTAATAAAAAAGCAGAAAAGCAAATCAATGCGATAAAGGGCCATGGAAGTTTGGATTTAAGGGCAGTGATGGACAGCTCTCTCAGCTCATGGCATTAAGGGAAGTTTAATAGAAGAAAACACTTTTGAGTTGTATGGAAACTATAGGATGAGCAGGAGAGGCAGAATGGTGGTAATTACAGAGACAGGAAGAATATTGGATGCCAGAAGAAGGAGCAGCAAGTTCTATTGAACATTTATGGAAGGAGTAATAAAAGTCTTTAACAAACTCTGAAAATACAGGAGGAGTGAACCCTTCCCAACTCGTTTTATGAGGTGATCATAATCCTGACACAAAGACCTGACAAAGACATTGCAACAAAAAAATATTAAAACAATATATGTCATGAATATTGACACAAAAGTCCTCAAAACAGTGCTAGCAAATTGAATCCAGTGACATGTAGAAAGAATACTTCCTGGGGTGTTGTATACCTCAAAAATGCAAGATTTATTCAGTCTTTGAAAATCAATTAATGCAATTCACTGCATTAATATAATAAAAAGAAGAAAAAATGTATTGGTATCTCGATAGATCAAGAAAAGGCTATTGACAAAATTCAACATACATTCATGATGAAAATCCACAACAAACTAAGGAAATACCTCAGTCTGATAAAGGGCATATGAAACTCCTTGAGTTTACAATATTCTAAGGAGTGAAAAATGGAACACTTTAACCCATATGAAAGGGAATGAGGAAAATATGAATGGTCATTAAGTACATATGAATTACTCAATATTATATGAATCTTGAAAATGTAAATTAAAATGACAATGATGTACCATCATACAACCACTAGAACAGATAAAATTATAAGCACAAACCCAAATTTATTGAGGATATGGAGACACTGAGACTCTAAGTGGTAGAGTTGGGACTATCAGTGGCTAAACCACCTTGTTAGTTTCTTCAAAAATTATTCTTATCATATGATCCAGCAATTCCATTCTCCTGTATTTACCTATGAGAATTGAAAGTGTGTATTTGCACTAAGATTTGGTCACAGATGTTCATAGCAGCTTTATTTATAATAACCAAAAACTGAAAACCACTCAAATGTCCATTAATAGATGAATTGATAAATGATGGCATGTTCACACAAGAGAATAATGCTAAGCAACAAAAATAAATTGCCTACTGAAAAATAAAAATATGGATAAATATGCCAAGTGGAAGTAGCTGGACACAAAAAGGTACACTTCTATGAATTTTTGAGCAGGCAAAACGAAGTTATGATGACGGAATTCAGAGAAGTGATTGGTGAGGATTCTGGGAGGGGACTAAAGAAACTTTCTGAGGAGATGGAAATGTTTGGTACCTTGATAGCAGGGTGGGTTATACAGGTATATGCATTTGCAAAAGGCATTAAATTATACAGTTAAAAACATGCATCTCACTTTTGTAATTTATACCTCAATTTAAGAAAAACTAATCGAAAGGATGACACAAACATTTTCATGAGAGTGGTAATAAATATGATATATTTTCTAAGAATGTAAGGAAGAAGCCCTATATTCAACAGAAGTCTGTAATAATACTTTCAGAAATAAAGAAATGTAAGTATGGCAGATTTTGCATCTAGAAATTCTTGAGAATCAAGCAGATTTCTTATATGATGCCCCATCAAAAAAGACCCACAGATGCTTTTTGGACAGGAAATATCAATGTTAAGGCAGTGTTTTTTAGCTAAGTATATGCAGTTACAAGCGCCTGTGTAGAGACTAGAATTAGGGTGTGGTAGAAAGGTCCCCCTGCTCTGGCAGCCCCAGCACATGGCTGCTTGTGAAGGACACCAGGCTGTTGGACCACTGCAAGCTGCAAGGTTGAAGACCAAGGGAACAGTGCAGTGTATGAGCATCATGGAGCATAAACAAGTCCAAGGACATTCTTTCGGTGAATGAAGGACTCTATTCATTATTGGAATCTGGGAAAATGATGGGTAATGGACTAAAGCCAGGAAGTATTCACACAGGAACAGCCAGTCTATATCTTAACAACATAAGCATTGAATTAGCCTGAAGGCACAGAGTCAACACCCAATTACTGAGGAAAATGCAAAGAGAAGAGACATTTCAGTGCACTGAATTTAAATACCTAATAAATAGAGATGCCCTTGCCTTTTCTAAAGATGCAATTAAGGACCTTCAGTTACAGTAACCACATGCTCTGGAATTAAAATGCTGCATTTTTTTTTTCCTTCTACGGATGGTAGATGTTCCAGCACCAGTTTCATTCTAGTACATTTTAAAAAAGAGATTCATGCAAGCTATGGACAAGTAGTGAGCACATGTGTCAAGGAATTATTATTCCAATGTGTATATAGGAGTCAGTGATGATTAAAAATGATAATGATCTATATAGTCCTGAAAATGCAGAACTTATATTTTAGTTGAAGTGGCAACTCATATAATAATGTTTTTTTAAACAAGCTAGAACTTACATATCCAAATGAATTTGTCCTAATACTATCTTGGAAGCTGCATGTCTATTTCATTATTGGACCCCTTTAATAATAGTGTCCTTGACCTATGACATATTGTTTTACTAAATATCCTGAAGAATGATAAATATTTGCTCTTTGGACATATATCTGATTTTTTTAAGGAAATAGTTGAAAGTTTCTTTAAAACACATATTTCAAATAAAGAGGTTGAGAATGCAAGTAATTCCACTATGGTTTAAAAAAACAGAAAGAAAAGACGTTGACAGAAACCAGTTTCCTTGAATGGAATATGCTCTGGCTGCAAAGAGAAATCCATTTAAAATAATAATAATAATTAGGAACTGTACTATCGAATGTCTGGATGTTTCCAAATACCCAGCTGTTTGGCATTATGCAGCTCCTTCATCGAGCTGATTGAACAGTGAATGTTTCCCTTTACATCTGCCTGTTTGCTGCTGTGTAAACATTACCATTAGCTTTGTTATCATCACTCCTGCAATCTGACCACGTAAATAAATACCCTTGCATACAGTTCATTAATGCTTTATACTTTTCCAAGGATTGCTTATCTTCTGTGTCCTACAGTCTTACTAGGTAAGTGTGTCAGATACACTGTGACCCACTTTCCAAAGGAGACCCAGTCAACACCATGATCACACTGACTGGCAACTTGTGCAGGTAAGGAAAGAGAGCCATGGGGGTGGCCCTGTGTTGAGAGGAGGGAGACCTGCCTCCTGCTCATTTCCATATTTTTCCCTCAGGGCTGACTTCAAGGGATGATCATGTTCAGTGCTCTTTTCCACACTTGTGCCCCAAATACTCTTTTCCATCTGTTAAAGTGTCATTCCATTCCTTTCAAGAACTAATGTTTTCCTTTGAGTCAGAGAGGACTGGACATAAAGAATTACTTCACCTGTGTCTCTTATAGACAGATGAACCATTAGGACTTTTTAACAGCTTATTTCATATTCTGATCTCTTTTTAAATCCCTTCTTGTTTTTGCCATATAATTACAGAATATTGTTCTTTTTTGACCTTTAGGACTTTTTAACAGTTTATTTCATATTCTGATCTCTTTTTAAATCCCTTCTTGTTTTTGCCATATAATTACAGAAATTGTTCTTTTTTGACATAGACATCTGAGGGAATTGACATCTAAATTTATTATTCTACTTATGGTGAAAATGTCTTCTTGGAAGACGGAGGTCAAAGAAAAATTAAGATTATGTACTGAATTTAGTTGTATAGAGTAAAAAAGCACCATGTTCTTCTAAGGGAAACGAAGATCTTTGCAAGTGAAATCATACAATGTCCACCTGATCATGCCAGTAGCCTCTTGCTACTCCAGTAACAGACAGAAGTCACAAAGGATCCACATTATTTGCTCTAAGATCTCTTAGAAAGGAGAACGCAAAACTGGGAATATAAATTGACTCCCTCTGCCGTGATGCACCATTACCTCACCTTTTTTTTTCCCCCTTCTAAGCCTTAGTTTTATTCTTTATTGTAGATTTGTTAGAAGCACAGTTTTAAATTTTAATTTTGCTAAACCTGGCACATCCATCTAATAAATATTCCATTTAGTTCTCAAAGGTATTTTTAGATAACCACTGTAGTTTCCCTTTAATGCCTAAATCTTTTGTCCAAATATTCACTTAGGCTTTTACAAAAGGGTATCCTGTACATTATAGAAGCTCTTTAAAAAGTGACATGGCAAAGGTTATTGAAAGGGTGAGGGGGCTTAGTTCTAATCCATGTCACTAGCTGAATATACATATAAATTTAATTCCAAAATATAGAGAGAGCTTTCCAACTGGCTACCCAGTGATACAGCATAACACTTACTGTCTTCACACAACAAAGATACACCTCAAGCTGTACTATGAAAATAGAAAGTCCTCATTGACTTCACGTGGCATCTGATGGATGGAGCTTAAGGGAATAAAACTATATCAAATAACAGTAAAATGGCTAAGAGTTTATAAAGTGACTATGGGAAACTAACTGTGCTCATGACAAGCCTACCCCTTCTTATAAAGAGGATAGGAAATTTGCTCAAGGTTACTCCATTGTTGGATGGTGACACAGTTTACCTTCCAGGATTAAACTCAAATACAATGCTATGCAGCCTCCCACCTAGAAGAAGAAATGCTATGAGTACATCTGCTCAGGTTCTTATCTATTTCTAATAACTCTCCCATGAATTTTCTGTTTAAATTCATACAGATTTTTGGTGCCAGAGTGTGGATCGGGGTCAGAATTTGAAAATAATTTACTGATTAATGTGGTATTTTGCTTATCCATTTTAGAAACATTTATCGAGTACATACTGTGTTCCTGGCACATGTAGGAGAACATTCCAGAAAGGAGAACAGGTATATGATGAGTCACAATACAGTGCAATGCAGTTCACCACAAACTGGCGAGGGGCTTCAGCAGAAGATGGACTGGACTCTGGACCCAGCGGCAAGGATAGGAGCGCATCACGGATGCTTCGTGGTCCGACTCGGCCTCATTTCATTTTCCTGAAGCTTACTTTCCAAACTATCTCTACCTTCTCCAAGTTGGCAACACTGTCTCTGCTCTTATATTTTCCATCTTTATTGCAAACACCCAAGTCCTTTACCACAAGCCTTTCAATGATCTTCCTTCCACCACTATCACTCTATCACCACCAGCCCTTCTTTCCCCTTTTAAAAACACATCTCTCCTGCTATTCAACCCTGCTCTTCCACCCTACTCTGGATAAAAATCTCACCCACTTCCTTCAGGTCCTCTAGGTCCTGTCTTCCTAATTCTTTCTTCTGATAATTTTCCCTCAGGCTAGAAATATGTCCAAGCATTCTATGTGATTAAAAACAAAAGCCACAGCAAACTTTCATCTAACCAGCTGAACTGTTACTTCTCTGTACATTTTTTTCTTCTCCAATAAGCATATATCCAAAGAAGGCTTGGGATGTCTGCTGCCATTTCCCCATCCCATTGCACTTCTAATTCCAATTAAACCACACTAGGGTTCTTTCTTTTCTCATCAGTTCAAATGCAATAGATTATTCTCAGCCTCCACTCTGTTTTACACCTCATCAACACTCGCCTTTGACCTAATTCCTTCCTCCTACTGCCTTCTTATTCCCAAATTCCATAACATTTCTCTCAAGCAGAATTTTCTGAATATGCTTCTAATATATCCTCTGTACACTTTAAATATCATTCTGAATATTCTTTCCTTACCCCCAAATCAAATATTACCTCTGCTTGGAATGACCTTTCTCTTACCTGTCTGCTGAAATTTTGTGCATCATTGAAGATCAAAATGAGGACATCTGCTCCATAAACCCTCTGTTTTCTTAGTCAAAATTGAGTGCTTTCCTCTGTGTTTCCATAGCACTTAGTAATATCTTTCATATTCTGACTTTTGTTGCTGTTTCTTAAAATAACTACATTTTTCAAAAATAGAAAGGCGTATGCTCCAACAAATATTAGCATTTACTATATTGTTTCAGATATATATTTTAAGAAAAAAATTATATATAAGACAAAAAATTCCTGTTTTCCCAGAGAAAAACCACTGTCCTAAAATAATTATATCTAAAATTAATAGACTATCTGTCCTTTGTTTTGAATATCAATATGTATGTGTGTTTATATATTTCTAATAGACACATAAATGTGTGCGTACTCTTAAAATACATAATATTAATGTTTGTGCTTAATTTTTTTCTATAAAGAGTTGCTGTATACATAATGCTTTCTAACTGGCTTTTTCACTAAATGCTAGTTTAATAATTTATATAGGTTGATATGGCAAAACACATCTTTAATTTTAAATCTACATAGGAATTCAGTCACATCTATCCATTGCTACATCATTGGACATTAAGGATTTTGTGGTTTTCGTTTCTGTTTGACATTACAACATTGCTAGAAGAAACATTTTGTACCTGTTTGTGCATATATGCTGACATTTCTGAGTAGTATGGGAGCCATACTCTTTATAATACTCTGATAAGAAGTGACCCATATGTTTTCTTCTATTCTTAGCATAAAGTAAATTTTCTCACCTGATATGGTAGACATTATTTCCTTGGGAGTTGTTAAGGCAGTTCCTGATAGCTCTTTTCATCTCCTGTGCAGAGAATGAGTCAGTGCTCTGTACATGGAAGGGCATTGCTGAGTCATTATTAAATATTGCCAAAGGGATCTCCAAATATGTTGGTCCTATTCATTCTCTCACAAGAAATATACAAAAGTTCCCATTACTATAAGTCACTGCCAAGAATTTGTACTGTCAGATATTTGTTTTGCCTTATGAATAATGCAATTTATAAATCTAATTATTTTAACATGATTTCACTTAGTACAAGTGAAGGTTAGCATCTTTGTGTATATATATCAGCAATAACTATCTCTATCCTGAGAATTGCGTATCTCTAACTTTTGCCTACCTATATTGTGCTATTGTTCCCACTGGCTTCCAGAACTTCTGTGTAAAGTTTTTACTAACACTGTCTTTCACATGCACTGCAAATACATACTTTCTCTCTGTAGTACCTCTTCTCACATGATTTATGATGTCTTCTACCATAGAAGCAATTTTCATTTTAATGCAGCCAAATATGTCAAAATATTCCTATATGATTACACATATTTAAGTAAACATTATGGGTGTGATGATTCTGAATGTATTTGCTTATTATGTGACATTATCCTACATATTTTCTTTTTCAAGCTTTGAAGCATTTTTTCAAACTTAGGTTTTTGGTACCTCTAGATTTTTCTTTGTTAAAGTGCAAATATATTGATTTGGGTTGCAGACAGAAGGATACAAAAAGAATGGTAAATTTTACTTTTCCTTTATTTTAAATATCTTGCACATCTCTATGAAGATTTTCCTTAAATAACAGTGAGTTTGTATTACTTTCATTCTTTTAATAAAAATGACATTAAGATTCAAACATTCATTTCTGAAGTCAGCAATATTGAATACATTAACAGTGTTGATTCTTGCTGCTCTGAAGAGAAGAAATTAATAATTAAATGTTGTTCTTTCTAAGAGTTATTCAACTGTTAGAGAAAATTTGGGGGGCTTATCATATGTAATTCCACCACTGAAAAAAATAATCATGACTAGCTATTAGATCGTCTTCTTTAAGTAGCAATGACAATGATTATAACCAAAATGTCTAAGTACATTTTTACCCTTCATGCCTGAAATAAAAGGTTTTCTAAAATTCTTATGCATTTGGTGTGTGAGGAACATAAGTGTGCTGCAGAAAAGTGGGTCCAGGCTAGCTCAGTACTGTATTATAGATTTTTTTTAATCTGCCTTTTCCATTATATTTAACATCCTTGAGAAAAGATGCAACAGTTTGGGCATCTTTGGAAAAGCCAAAATTCTGAGCTGGAGTGACCATAAAACATAAGTACACAATTGTTTAGTTGATTAGAACCAGTCTTGTGTACCCATAAACAATAGGACTTAGAGAACTGGGGCAGATAGTGAGCTGTCTCAGACTAAGGATAAGAAGATTGAACTCTATGAGAAGTGACCTGTTTTTACTGTTTTATAATTCTTCTTTGTCTCTGTTGACATTATTGGAATTTAAATTACTTTCTCCCCTTGAGCTCCCACAATGTAGCTTCACTCTACCTTTCTAGGATACTTCTTACTCACTTGGAATCCAAACATCTACTGCTTCTAATTTTCTGAAACTATAGAATCCTGAATATAGACCCTTGATTTTTTCTACCATATTAATTTTCTCCTTCTGAAGTGAATCTGTGATACAGTAGTTCCCAATTATTATTCCAGTATGGACCAAACTTTTACTTCTGTGGTTAGTTTTGTCAGGCATGTCTTTACTGATCACCATATGCCACAGTGAGAAAAAAAAGACCTACTGGTAAGGATGATAATCTTTCCACAATTAAGAAGCAAGAAAAAAAATGCTACCTGGGGAAGTCCAGTTGTCTGTCTTTATTCAGACATTTATTGTCTGAGGCCTCATTTTACTTATTGGTAAAGTAAGAAGATTGGACTATGCAGTCTTTAAGACCATTTTTAAAGGTAAAATTCTATCACAACTACTCCCTTAAGAGCTTGCTTTGATAATTTTCCATGTCCTTTGTGTTTACTTTACATTTTTATTGATGTTTTCCTCAAAACAGTATATACTTTACAATTGGATTCCCATTGTAATGTGCTCATATGACATGATTCTCAAGAAATTTATTGGAAATGTTAGTTATATAGGGCTAAATAGATCTTTTGCTTCTACAGGTAATATCCTCATGCAAAATTCCATCATTTCACAAATACCTTTCTACATAAGTTTATTTATTTGTGGCAATCTGGCCAATTAATTATAAGAGAGAGACAAATAGACCCAAACAGGATGGCTACAATTAATAATCATCAAGAATGAGTTAACTGTTGCACTCTTGGACAATCTTCATATGTTCTCTTGTGATTGTTTTCCCAAACTCAATATGAATTTCCTGTTAAATATTGGTAGATGGATTTGGACTGAGTAACAATTGATAAACACAACTTAAGTAAAAATAAAATTACTGTATTTTTCTTTTTTGAATAGGTCATCCTCTCTTAGCCACAAAACCTTAAGAGAAAAAAAAGAAAATAGAGGAAATTTTTACAATGTAAAACTCCTTCATATATCACCTCATAATTCCTAAGATCTTTTTTCTACTATCAATGAAATATTGATTTCTTAAATATCTTTCCTATGCATTTGGACATACTTACATAAAAGTGGATGTGGATTTTAAGTGACATAAAAATGGACCTCTTTATTTTAGAGTATTACAAAAAAGAGTTCTGTAACATTTAAGAAAAAAAGAAATTATTCACTTTTCTTTGACAAAATAATACATACATGAATGAAGAGCTACATATGTCAAAAAATAGAAAGACCCAAAGATGGCAGCATGAGAGGTGAGACAGGAACCTCCTCCCAAAACCACATATAATATGAAAATATAGCAAATACATCTAATCCTAAAAGAGCAACAGGAAAGAAGGCTGCGCAGACAGCCTACACCTGAGGAAAACAGCAGACCTCAAGGAAAAGGGTAAAGTACCAAAGCCATAATCAGGAGGGACTCAAACCCTTACCCCAGCCCAGCTCACCAGAGGGAAGAAGAGAAATGGAGCAGGGAGGAGGTGGAGGCCTAGGACTGCTGAACACCCAGCCCTGGAGTCATGCTCTGTAATCACAAACATACATCACATCATGCTATGGAGATTAGTGGAGTTGAAAAGCTAAGACAGGCAGAATACTTGGAGAGAATGAGATTCCAGCTGCTTGTGGAAAACACATATACAACCGGCTCCTCTGAGACCAAAGAAAGGCGAAAGGCGGGCAGTCAGAGAGACTTCCCAACAGCAAGAGGGCTGCTAAAGGGGCAAGGATTGCACAGAGCTTGCTGCTTAGGAGAAAGAAAAGGTGGACAAAATTGTCTGTGCACACTCTGTCCAGCAGGTTGGGAACTTTCAGGAGCTTCAGGCGCTCCATCCACCTGACTGGCTACTAGCTACAAGGCCCACCACTGTGATACACAGCCTGCCGCAATTTCGTCCCAACTGACCGGCACCAGCTTGCAAATTGGCTGCCCCCGCTATTGTGTCAGGCCAGCCAGAGGGTGGCCCTGCTATGGCAGCTACAAGCGCAAAATATAGAGGCTTATCCCTGTGTGCTCAACCCACTGTCCCTGGCAGTGGAAACAGGCACTGTAGCAGGGAATCAGGAAAGAGCTTTTTCCTCCTGACAGGCACCATCACTGCTCACCTGAGACCCCCACCATCGCTCCAGGGGCTGACCAGCTCCAGAGAGTAGAGCATCTGGGCACTAGAGGGTGCCACTTTCAAATATGAAACGTCAAAGGAACATGTTCGAACCAAAATCCTACAAAGACAGGAAAGAGGGCTAAGTGAAACTAAACTCATCATCTTCCTGAAAGGGATTTCAAAATAAAAATTATAAATAGGTCATGCAGCTACAGAAAAATATTCAAGAGCTCAGGGAGGAATTCAGGAATGAGATACAAATGCTGAAGAATTCAGTATCTGAAATGAAACATGCACTGGAAGTATTTTAAAGGCAGATTAGATGAAGTAGAGGGGACAGTAAATGAAATAGAAATTAGAGAACAGGAATACAAAGAAGCTGAGGCACAGAGAGAAAAAAAGATCTCTAGGAATGAAAGAATAGTTAGAGAACTGTGTGACCAATCCAAACAGAACAATATTCTCATTATAAGAGTACCAGAGGAAGAAGACAGAGAAAAAGGGATAGAAAGTGTCTTTGAAGAAATAATTGCTGAAAACTTCCCCAAGCTGGGGAAGGAAATAGTTTCTCAGACAATGGAAGCCCACATCTCCCAACACAAGGGACCTAAGGAAGACAACACCAAGACACATAATAATTAAAATGGCAAAGATCAAAGACAAGGACAGAGTATTAAAGGCAGTGAGAAAAAAGATCACCTACAAAGGAAAACCCACCAGGCTATCATCAGACTTCTCAACAGAAACCTTACAGGCCAGAAGAGAATGGCATGATATATTAAACATAATGAAACAGAAAGGCCTTGAACCAGAATATTGTATCCAGCATGATTATCATTTAAATTTGAGGGAGAGATTAAACAATTCCCAAACAGCAAAAGCTGAGGGACTCTGCCTCCCACAAACCACCTCCACAGGATATCTTAAATGGACTGCTCTAGATGGAAGCACTCCGAAGGCTAAAAAAATGTCACCAGAGAAAATAAAATAATAGCAAAGAAAGCAGACAATCCAAGTACTAACTAAAGGCAAAAAGTAAAATCAACTATCCACAAACAGTCAAAGGAAATGTAAAAGAGTACAGAATAAAACACCTAGTATATAAAGAACGGAGGAGGAAGAATAAGAAGGGAGAGAAATAAAGAATCATCAGATTGTGTTTACAATAATTTAACAAGAAAGTTAAGTTAGACTCTTAGATAGTAAAGAAGCTACCCTTGAACCTTTGGTAACCACGAATCAAAAGCCAGCAATGGCAATAAGTACATATCTATCGATAATCACCCTAAATGTAAATGGACTGAATGCACCAATCAAAAGACACAGAGTAATAGAATGGATAAAAAAGCAAGACCCATCTATATGCTGTTTACAAGAGACTCAACTCAACCCCAAAGATATACACAGACTAAAGGTGAAGGGATGGAAAAAAATATTTCATGCAAACAAGGAGAAAAGAAGCAGGTGTTGCAATACTTGTATCAGACAAAATAGACTTCAAAACAAAGAAAGTAGCAAGAGATAAAGAAGGACATTACATAATGATAAAGGGGTCAGTCCAACAAGAGGATATAACCATTATAAATATATATGCACCCAACACAGGAGCGCCAACATATGTTAAACAAATACTAACAGAATTAAAGGAGGAAATAGAAAGCAATGCATTCATTTTAGGAGACTTCAATACACCACTCACTCTAAAGGACAGATCAATCAGACAGAAAATAAGTAAAAACACAGAGGCACTGAACAACACACTAGAACAGATGGACCTAACAGACATCTACAGAACTCTACACCCAAAAGCAGCAGGATACACATTCTTCTCAAGTGCACATGGAACATTTTCCAGAATAGACCACATACTAGGCCACAAAAAGAACCTCAGTAAATTCAAAAATATTGAAATTCTACCAACCAACGTCTCAGATCACAAAGGTAGACAACTAGAAATAAATTGTACAAAGAAAACAAGAAGGCTCACAAATATGTGGAGACTTAAGAGCATGCTCCTTAATAATCAGTGGATCAATGAACAAATTAAAACAGAGATCAAACAATATATGGAGACAAATGAAAACAACACAAAGCTGCAACTTCTGTGGGATGCAGCAAAGGCAGTTCTCAGAGGAAAGCATATTGCAATCCAGGCCTATTTAAAGAAGGAAGAACAATCCCTAATGAATAGTCTAAAGACACAATTACTGAAATTGGAAAAAGAAAAACAAATGAGGCCCAAAGTCACCAGATGGAGGGACATCATAGAGATTAGAGAAGAAATAAATAAAGTTGAGAAGAATAAAACAATACAAAAAATCAATGAAACCAAAAGGTGGTTCTTTCAAAAAATAAGCAAAATAGATAAACCCGTAGCCAGACTTAAGAGAAAAAGAATCTACACATATAAACAGAATCGGAAATGAGAAAGGAAAAATCACAATCAACCCCACAGAAATGCAAAGAATTATAAGAGAATACTATGAAAATCTATATACTAACAAGCTGGGAAACCTAGAAGAAATAGACAACTTCTTAGAAAAATACAACCTTCCAAGACTGACCAAGCAAGAAATAGAAAACCTAAACAGACCAATTACCAGTGACGAAATTGAATCGGTAATCAAAAAACTACCTAAGAACAAAACCCCCAGGCCAGATGGATTCACCTCTGAATTTTACCAGACATATAGAGAAGACATAACACCCATTCTTCTTAAAGTTTTCCAAAAGTAGAAGAGGAGGAAGTACTTCCAAACACATTCTATGAAGCCAGTAACACTCTAATACCAAAACCAGGCAAAGACCTCAGCAAAAAAGAAAATTACAGACCAATATCCCTGATGAACATAGATGCAAAAGTCCTCAACAAAAGATTAGCAAACCTAATTAAAAAATACATCAAGAGGATCATACACCACGAACAAGTGGGATTCATCTCAGGGATGCAAGGATGGTAAATTATTCAAAAGTCCATCAACATCATCCACCACATCAATAAAAAGAAGGACAAAAACCACATGATCATCTCCATAGATGCTGAAAAAGCATTTGACAAAATTCAACATCCATTCATGATAAAAACTCTCAACAAAATGGGTATAGACGGCAAGTACCTGAACATAATAAACGCCATATATGACAAAACCATAGCAAACATTATACTTAACAGCAAAAAGCTGAAAGCTTTTCCTTTAATATCGGGAACAAGACAAGGATGCCCACTCTCTCCACTTTTATTCAACATAGTTCTAGATGTCCTAGCCATGGTAATCAGACAACATAAAGAAATAAAAAGCATCCAGATTGGTAAGGAAGTAGTCAAACTGTCCCTGTTTGCAGATGACATGATAGTGTACATAAAAAACCCTAAAGAATCCAATCCAAAACTACTAGATCTAATATCTGAATTCAGTAAAATTGCAGGATACAAAATTAATACACAGAAATCTGTTGCATTCCTATACAATAATGATGAACTAACAGAGAAATCAGGAAAACAATTCCATTCACAACTGCATCAAAAAGAATAAAATACCTTAGGAGTAAACCTAACGAAGGAAGGGAAAGACCTATACCCTGAAAACTACAAGACACTCCTAAGAGAAATTAAAGAGGACACTAACAAATGGAAATTCATCCCATGTTCTTGGCTAGGAAGAATAAATATTGTCAAAATGGCTATACTACCTAAAGCAATCCTGAGAAGAAAGAATAAAACAGGGGGATTTATGATCCCAGATTTCTAGTTCTACTACAAAGCTACAGTGGCACAAGAACAGACCCACAGACCGGTGGAACAGAATAGAAAATCCAAACATTAACCCAAACATATATGGTCAATTAATATATGATAAAGGAGCCTTGGATATACAATGGGGAAATGACAGCCTCTTTAGCAGCTGGTGTTGGCAAAACAGGATAGCTACATGCAAGAGAATGAAACTGGACTACTGTCTAACCCCATACACAAAAGTAAACTCAAAATGGATCAAAGACCTGAATGTAAGTCATGAAACCATAAAATTCTTAGAAAAAAACATAAGCAAAAATCTCTTGGACATAAACATGAGTGACTTCTTCATGAACATATCTCCCCGGGCAAGGGAAAGAAAAGCAAAAATGAACAAGTGGGACTATATCAAGCTGAAAAGCTTCTGTACAACAAAGGACACCATCAGTAGAACAAAAACACATCCTACAGTATGGGAGAATATATTCATAAATGACATATCCAATAAGGGGTTGACATCCAAAATATATAAAGAATTCATGCACCTCAACAAACAAAAAGCAAATAATGCAATTAAAAAATGGGCGGAGGATATGAATAGACACTTCTCCAAAGAAGAAATTCAGATGGCCAACAGGCACATGACAAGATGCTCCACATCGCTAATCATCAGAGAAATGCAGATTAAAACCACAATGAGATATCACCTCACACCAGTAAGGATGGCCAACATCCAAAACACAAACAACAACAAATGTTGGTGAGTATGTGGAGAAAGGGGAACCCTCCTACACTGCTGGTGGGAATGCACATTAGTTCAACCATTTTGGAAAGCAGTATGGAGGTTCCTCAAAAAACTCAAAATAGAAATACCATTTGACCCAGGAATTCCACTCCTAGGAATTTACCTTTAGAATGCAGCAGCCCAGTTTGAAAAAGACAGATTCACCCCTATGTTTATCGCAGCACTATTTACAATAGCCAAGAAATGGAAGCAACCTAAGTGTCCATCAGTAGATGAATGGATAAAGAAGAGGTGGTACATATACACAATGGAATATTATTCAGCCATAAGAAGAAAACAAATCCTACCATTTGCAACAACATGGATGGAACTAGAGGGTATTATGCCCAGTGAAAAGCCAAGTGGAAAAAGACAAATATCAAATGATTTTACTCATATGTGGAGCATAAGAGCAAAGAAAAAAACTAGAAGAACAAAATAGCAGCAGACTCAGAACCCAAGAATGGACTAACAGTTACCAAAGGGAAAGGGACTGAGGAGGATGGGTGGGAAGGGAGGGACAAGGGGGAAAAAGGGGCATTAAGATTAGCAGACATAATGTTGGGTGGGCACGGGGAGGACTGTACGACTCAGAGAAGACAAGTAGTGATTCTATAGCATCTCACCATGCTGATGGACAGTGACTGTAATGGGGTAGGTGGGGGGTCCTGATGAAGTGGGGAATTTAGTAACCATAATGTTGCACATGTAATTGTAGATTAATGATACCAAAATAAAAAAAGTACTGATCACTGTTGTACACTATACAATGAAATTCTACAATATTGTATGTCATCCATTCTTCAGTATCTGAGAGAACCCTTGCTGTGCTTTGAGTGTGGAAAGACCACAACCTCTTTCACTTTTAGCCTTGTGAGGGAGATATCTGGAGAGCACTTTGGGATCTTTGGAAATGTTTTCTGCAGAGATATGGAGAAACTGTGCCTAACTCATACCTACGGATGCCGAAGTAGATGGCTGGGGCCCAGGGCATCTAGAGCGCCAGAGAAGGTTTGGTCCACTGCTCTGGAGGCCGGGTGAAGAGGGGGCTGCTATGTTAGGCAGGGGCTTGAAATCCAGACGCTGTCAAGTTAAGGGATATAGGAGTGTCTCTGGGTATTGGATGAGGCCTTGTGGCTCATCTTAGGTCCTGTCCATTGGGGAAAGAGCAGTTTGTCAGTTCTTCAGTGGAAAGGATTAGACCCATTCCTTCAGCTGTTGTCAAGGCTGATTGTTTCCTTTTAGCTAAATGATTTGTAAAATCTCTGCCCCAATTCATTCATGTATATTATATAAACAATGTATTATGCATAAAAAAACAAGACCCATCTATATGGTACCTACAAGAGACTTACTTCAAACCCACAGACATACACAGACTAAAAGTAAAGTGATGAAAAAGATATTTCATGCAACTAATAGGGAGAAAAAAAACAGGAGTTGCAGTACTTGTATCAGACAAAATAGACTTCAAAACAAAGAAAGTCACAAGACAAAGAAGGACATTACATAATGATAAAGGGGTCAGTCCAACAAGAGAATATAACCATTATAAATAGCTATGCTCCCAACATAGCAGCACCTACATATGTGAAACAAATACTAACAGAATTAAAGGAGGAAATAGAATGCAATACATCAGGCCACAAAGGTATGAAACAAGAGATAAGTTACGCAAAGAAAACAAAAAGCCCATAAAGACATGGAGGCTTAACAACATGCTCCTAAATAATCAATGTACAATGACCAAATAAAAACAGAGATCAGGCAATATATGGAGACAAATGACAACAATAACTCAACACCACAAAATTTGTGGGATGCAGTGAACGACGTTCTAAGAGGGAAGTATATTGTACTACAGGCCAACTTAGGAAAGAAGAACAATCCCATATGAACAGTCTAAACTCACAATTAATGAAACTAGAAAAAGAAGAGTAAATGAGGCCCAAAGTCAGTAGAAGGAGGGACATAATAAAGATTAGAGCATAAATAAATAAAATTGAGAAGAATAAAACAATAGAAAGAATCAATGAGAGCAGGAGCTGGTTCTTTGAGAAAATAAATAAAATAGATAAATCCCTAGCCAGACTTATCAAGAAAAAAAAGTGTACACACATAAACAGAATCAGAAATGAGAAAGGAAAGATCACTACAGATAGCATAGAAATACAAAGATTTATTAGGAAATACTATGAAAAATCATATGCTAATAAATTGGATAACCTAGAAGAAATGGACAACTTTCTAGAAAAATACAACCTTCCAAGACTGATGCAGAAAGAAACAGAAAATCTCAACAGACCAATTACCAGCAATGAAATAGAATTGGTAAAAAAAACTACCTAAGAACAGAACTCCTGAACCAGATGGCTTCACCACTGAATTTTATCAAACATTTAGTGAAGACCTAATACCCATCCTCCTTAAAGTTTTCCAAAAAGTAGAAAAGGAGGGAATACTTCCAAACTCATTCTCTGAGGCCAGCATCACTCTAATACCAAAACCAGACAAAGAGACCACAACAAAAAATAAAATAACAGACCAATATCTCTGATGAACATACATGCAAAAATACCCAAAAAATTAATAGCAAATTGAATTCAAAAATACATCAAAAAAGATCATCATGATCAAGTAGGATTTATTCCAGGGATACATGGATGGTACAACATGCGAACATCCATCAACATCATACACCACATCAACAAAAAGAAGGACAAAAACCACGTGATCATCTCCATAGATGTTGAAAAAGCATTTGAGGCAGTGAGGTGATTGAGGAGTATATGACTGGTATACATGGTGTGTCTGGGTGGTCACAGGGAAGACAGTGTAGCACTGAGAAAACAAGTAGTGACTCTGGCATCTTACTACACTGGTGGACAGTGACTTCAATAGGGTATGGGAGACTTGATAATATGGGTGATTGTAGTAACCACAATATTTTTCATATGAAACCTTCATAAGAGTGTATATCCATGATAACTTAATAAAAAAAATAGAAGGACCTATTGTTTTTAAAAATCAAATTTAATTAAACTAATCTATAGATTTGATGAATACTAAAAATAATTGTGAATTTTTTATGTAAATCAAGCAGCTCATTCCAAATATAATATAGAAGATCAAGGAGTCTTTCTAATGGAGGAAAGCAAGAAGGGAAGTCTTCATAAGCTATCAAAATTTATAATAAAGCTGCATAAATTAAAATATTGTATCACCAACATTAGGAAGCAAAATCAAGCACTGGAACAAAGTGGAAGGCATAATAAAACAGCCACATATGTATGGATTTCTCCATATGTGACCAAAATGATTTTCCAATTTTTGGGGGAAATAACAGACTATTTATACATATATCCCTAATAGTAAATAATAGAGTAATGATTAATCTACTTGATAAAATAGATTAACCAATGGGAAAAATACAAATACATCTTTACCTCATACCATATATAAGGATAAATTCTAGATAGATTAGATACCTAAACAAAATAATTTTTTAAAAGGAGAAAATGAAGAGTAACTTTATAACATCAGATAGGCATTTATGAAAATGATGCAAAAGTGTTATAGAATATAAAGCAAAATTTTGATTATTATATAAAAATATAATTCTGAAGTACAACAAAAGAACAGGTGATTTTAAAATATAAGCACCATGCAAAGAAATGTATTCACAACAAACCTATATGACATAGTATTCAAATGCAGTATTTAAAAGCATTTGTGAAGATATTTGTAAAGATATTCAACTTCATTTGTAATCTCTCATTGATTATAAAATAATGGACATGACTTTATATTCATTTGTTTAGCTAAAATGCAAAGAGAAATAGAAGAGCATCATTATACAAACACTACAGTAATACTTGACACAGAAGATCCACTGACTGATGCTAAAATTAGTAGGTGGACGTTTGAAGAGAAATGGATTTTGCGTAGGCTCAAAGTATCTTCCTCAAGATATTTATTAACTACAAAGTGAAAGAGAGTAACTTACAGTGGGAAAACCCAAACACCATCTTAACCAAGTGATCCGGGTTAATTAACAACACCAGAAATAATAGGTTGACATCACGAATCCCTTGAGAGCACACACGGAGGACATGACTCGTCTGCAGCATTGTTGCCAAGAAAATATAATCTCATTCCAATCTTAATGAAACATGACATAAACCCAAATTGAGGGACACACTACAAAATAACAAATCAGTATTCTTCAAAACTGCCAAGACAAGGAAAGACAGGAAATGGTACAGATTAGAAAAGGCTAAAGAAAAATAGCATCTGAATGTAATATTGGATCCTTACTAGGATGCTAGAACAGAAAAGAGGATTATTAGAAGAAAAAGTGCTGAAACTAAGGTCTGTATTTTAGAGAATTACATCTTGGCAACGTTAGCTTCTTGGTTTTAATGTTTGCAGTATGGTTATGTAAGATGTTAACATTAAAGGAAGCTAAGTAAAGGGAATATGGAAACTCTCATTTAATATTTTTGTAATTTTTCTGTAAGTCTAAAATTATTTCAAAATTAAAAGTTAAAAGGAAATAAAACAAAGGTTGTAGAGAAACAGAAACTTTCATTAGTTGCTGGAGAGAATTTCAAGAGCAATTTTATGACATGTGGTCAAGTTTAATATAAGCACACTCTTTAACCCAGCAAAATATATTCTAGGAATATACTTTAGGGAATTCTTTTTAAATTTTCAGTTGTAATCTATTAATGGATAATTAATTTAGTGATTATGCTAGGAATTTTGAAAATACAGAACAAAAAAGCAGGAGAGAATAGGACAAACAGAGAATATCAAAGAATATCATAGTAACAGAAGAAGTGTTTTGTGAATATGAAATTTATGTATGTGTGTACAGTGCCAGCATGTACAGCTGGGCACAGTTACAGGAGGCAAGAGGCACCATAGACATTCATGTGAGTGGCATCTCTGTATCTGAGCAGTAAAAAACTTGCCTGCTTGTACGCAACTGTTATGTATACTGGATTTTGTTGTCAAATATATTTCTTACTGAGGATTGATGTCAACACACCATTTGTCTGGAGAAATTATAGCACTTAAAAAAATAGGTTCAAATAATTTTATGATTTGTTTATAAAAGTGAAAAATTGGAAACAAATGTGGACCTAAAGGAGGACAATTAACTAAACCTACTATATGTGCACAATGGAATATTATATACCAGGATATGGTAAATCTGGCCCATTGTCTGCTTTTGTAAACTGAGTTTTTTTATAACATGACCACCAATTCATTTATATATTATCTAAAATGACTTTACCCTATAAAGGAAGAGTTCAGTAGTTACAACAGAAACTCTGTGATTTAGACTGGAATACTTACTATCTTGCCCTTTATAGAAAAGGTTTGCTGACTTCTTTAATATATAAAAATTATTAAAATGAAGCTACAGATATCCACATAGTTAAACCTAAAAAATATAATGTCCCTGGAAAAAAGGTGCAGCATAACTGCCATTTAAAGAGTTTTAAAATATTTGATATGTGTGTGTATGTAGTTTTTATGTGAAAAACGTGCATGTGCTGATTTTTCTATTGCTTCATAACAAATTATCACCAATGTAGTGGCTTTAAACAAAATTCATGTATTAACTCACAGTTCTGTAAGTCAGAAGTATGAGCACTGGGTGACTGGGTTCTCTGCTCAGGCTCTCACAGATGGATATGAGTGTGTTGTCTGGGGGCAGGGTCTCGCCTGAGGATTGAGGTCTCTTCCAAACTCATTGAGACCACTGAAGGAATTTAGTTCCCTGTAATATATAACTGAGGTCCCTGTTTCCTTGCTGTCTGTTAGCTGGGGTCACTCTCAGCAACTAGAGGCTGCCTGCATTCCTTGCCACATGGCACCATCTATCTTCAAAGTCAACGTGGAGAATCACCACTCTCCCTAACCCAACCTACCACATCAAATTTGTCTAACACTTTGAAACACTTTCATCAGGAACAGTCTTTTAAAGGCTCCCTGATTAGATCAGGCTATTTGAGAATAAAACTTCCTTTGTTAACTTGTAATCTTAATTACATCTGCAAAATCCAATCACAGCAGCACCTAGATTAGTGTTTGATTGCATAATGGGAGAAGATAGTGTATACCAGGTGCCGGGCATCTCAGGAACCATCTTAGAATTCTGCCTATACAATGCAACAGAACGATAAGTACCATCTAATAATATTATCTACTCCAGGGATGGAGGGATGCAGACAAATTTATTCTAATGGATACAAAGATGTCTTTAAATATACCTATAATATTTTTCCTAAAATAAATCTAAGGCAAATAGGGCACATTATTAAAAGCAATTGTGCTAGATATTATCACACTGATGTACATTATAGTATTCTCTATATCTTTTCTATATTTGAATTTTCACAGCTGGATAAAAAAAAAATCTGTCTTCAAGGTTCACTTTAAATTTAACCCTTTTTTCAGCTGAAGCATTCTGCAACATTCTCTTCATTTTTGTTTCACCATAGTTCCTTTGCATTGTCATAACTGTCCTGTCATCCTTGCTAAACATTTATTCTTAAACATCAAATACATGTCACAGACCATTTTGTGCAATTTACACATATTGCCACTAATTAACACATGAAACCTGTAAGAAAGGTACGGCTATCCACAGGCCAAAGTTGATTAAAAGGTGTGACCCAGTTGATTGAGTTTCTGATATTCTTACAAGTAGAAGAGCTTGGCTGAACTGAAGCACTTTATATTTTCCACTTTATCTAACTTTGCTTTTAATTAATTGTGCTCATGTCTTCCTTGGTACTAAACTCTAAATTCTTGAAAGTGGGCAAGGTTAGATATAGGACCACATTTTGACATTGAGAGTTAATGATAAAAGTCTAATTTTGATTTTTGGAATCATCCTTCTCCAAGATTAGAACTCTGCATTACTCTTCACCAGTGAGGAATTATTTTCCCTGTTCTAGAGGTTCATCAGCTATAACCTTTTGGTTCTCACATTATCTCACTGCTTTGCTGAAATCTCAAATACTCAATTCCCCTTGGAAATAAATGTCATGATATTAATCACACATATTAATAACAACATTTACCAATTTCCCAAAGAATCAGAACTTCAAACAGCACACCAAAACTCTTACTGTGGAAAATGTTGCTAACTATAAATGTATATTTATATCTATAATTATTTTATCATATTCATTTTTGATAAACTAGAAATAGTCATATAATACAGAGAACTGGACATCCATGTATGTAGACTAAAATAAAACATGATGATCTGTTGAACTACTCCTTAATAAAGATTTCTCTTCTCACTACCAGAAAAATCTCCCTGGAGGTACTCCCACCTGCCAGGTGGTCAGGTTTGCCTCGCTGCAAATCCTACACACTATATACTAAAGCATGGTATCTCCTATGCAGACTTCACTAAATGCTGCAGGCATGATGTGATAACAAGAGTAATGAACCAACGCCCAAAAACATGAATTCTAGAAATTTCCTCATATACATAGAATTCTGTGACCTTGAACAGATGAAATAAGCTATCTGGACCTCATCTGATTCAATCTTTAAATCGGGATGATTTATATTACCTGATTATATCAATTATGCTACAAATACATGCTTCAAAAAATAAGTATGACTGTGTATCCAAGGAATATATATTTTTCTGCTCTCTCTTTATTTTCTTTTTACATAAATTAAGTCTGGAGCTAGGCTTTCCAGGGCCAGTATATGGCCTCATGAGTTTGTCAGGGGCCCAGGCTTCTTCCAGGTCTAATATGGTCAGTTCATAGTCTTTAGTGTCCAAATGATTGCTAAAAGTCATTTGGACATTTACATTCCACATAGCAGGACAAAGAAAAAAACAATAAAAATCTGTAGAGTAACCTAGCTATATTTGGTTTCTTGGAAGCTTCCACACACTCTTTCTGCTTACATCGGCCTGTCATTTTACCATCCTATTTGTCAGGGAAGTGAGTAATACAATTTTAGGGGGTCACATGTTCAACTCAAAGTTAGACATTCTGTCTTTAAGGAAGGGGAGACAAAATCTTAGCAGTTGCAACTACATGAGTAAATCTAAGGCCTGGATGGATAGTAAGGTATAACTTCCACATCTTAGAATTATAATTCTATAATCTTTGTCTATACACACATGTAAAAAATCCTCACATATGCACATGCACACATACATTTAACCTGTCTGTCAAATTTATGAATATGAAAATCTAGCATAAAAACACAATCTTTTTGATATGCACAGCTTTTTAAAAATAACATTTCCATGAGGCACTAAAGCTTTAATATCCACAACATTCCTAAAAAGGGAAAAAGCATACACATACCACAGAGCTTAGAACCTGCTATCAATTCCATTCACAGTGGCAGAATGGCTCTAATAGCAAAGACATTTATGAGTCATAAATTACCATTTATAAATGCAATGTTTAGTGTTCATTTCAATGGACGACATATGGTCGCAACATTTCCAAATAGCTTGAACTGATAAATAGGCCACTGAAGTGGTTCAATGTGTTAAAATGCTAACACATTAACTCCTGCAGGAGTCAGGCTGCAGGTTTGCACCTGAAACTCTGAGCACCAACTTCGAGATTGCAAGATGCTACCTTTGGAATCTGGGCCAGGATTTATGAAGTTGGTCTCACAGTTCATTTTCATCATGATTTATATGATTCCAGGTGGAAAGATTTAGTGATCCATCAAGAAGAACCCCACTCATTTGCCTTCAAGTTTCAGATGAGACTGCTCCCAATACCAGCAACGTCTTACTGTTTTAGTTGAGCTACTTGTGAGCTATATCCAGTGGACATAACTGGGGACCAGGATGTTTCCAGATACTTTAATACAAATTAGTGGAATCGTTCAGCCTTTCCAAGAGGAAATAAAAGATAATTTTCAGAGATCTTTCTGACTTTCAGTTAGCACATCTATATTAAAAATGAATTTAGAGGGTCTGGCATATAAGGAGCTAACAAATAGCAGAACAAACTGAAAAGTTAATAGCAAGACAGACTGAAAAAAAGGAAAACAGCTCTTCTTAGTTCTGTCAGAGAACTTAGGTCACTGGGAAAACTACTAATCAGATACAGGAAGATAAAGAAATTCACAGCTTGTCAGAGTCCAAACTGTAAGCAGAAGCCTCAGCAAGAGTGGTACTGGAGTAGGAAAACCTGAACTGCAATTGACATGTTGCTAGGGGCTCAGTGTGGACAAGACTGAGACTTGTGAACCCAGGGGAACCCAGTCTAAAGGGAATGCACCCACCCTTGTGAGCTTCGCTTCCAGGAATACTTAGCAAATTCTCAGTTGGTGTCAGAGAAAAATTCCCCTGTGCTTCTAGCAGGAGGAGAGAAAATGTAACCATTTGAAATATGCCAGAGCATATTCAACAGAAGTATCTGTTCTTAATAAGGCCTGCCCAACCACACAGAAGAAACAAGCAGTCTGAATATCTATTAAATAGATACAGCCTGTATCTATTAAAGAAATTGAATAAATAATTACTAACTTTCAAAACCAGAAAGGGCCAGAACTAAATGGGCTCACCTGTGAATTCTACCAAAGATTTAGGGAAGAAATTATACTAATTCTCTACAGTCTCCTCCAGAAAATAGAATTGGAGGCTGCATTCTATGAGGCTAACATTACTATAATACCAAAACCAAAGACATTACAAGAAAAGTACAAACCAATAGTTCTCATGAACAGCAAAATTCTCAATAGCAACAACAAAAAGCAACTTGAATCCAAAAATGTATAAAGAGAATTATATAACATAACCACATGGGATTTATTCAAGGCATGCAAGGCTGGTTCAACATTTGGAAATCAATTAATGTAATCCAAAATATCAATAGGCTAAAGGAAAAAAATCTTATGACAATACTAACAGAAGCAGAAAAGCATTTGGCAAAATCCAATAACCACTCATGATAAAACTCTTGGTAAACTAGAAATAGAGGGGACTTCCTCAGGCTGATAAAGAACATCGACAAAAACCTACACTTAATTCATACTTAATGGTGAGAAACTATAAGCTTTATTCCTATGATTAGGAGCAAGGCAAAAATATCCTCTCACCACTGCTTTTCAACACCATACTAGAAGCCCTCATCAATGCAACAAGACAAAAAAGAAAGAAAAAGTCTACAGATTGGAATGGAAAAACATGAAACTGTCTTTGTTCACAGTTGACATGACCGTCTAAGTAGCAAGTCTGAATAAATCAATAAAAACAATAGAGAGCTAAGAAATAGACCCACATTAATAAAGTTAACTGATTTCTGACAAGGAGGAGCAAAGGCAATACGATGGAGAAAAGACAATCTCTTCAACAAATGTTCTAGAACAACTGGATATGTGCAAAAAAATCTAGACATACAACTCAGGCCCTTCATAAAAATTAACTTAAAATGGGTCGTAGACCTAAATGTAAAATACAAAACTATAAAACTCCTAGAAGTTACCATAGGAGAAAAATCTAGAAAACCTTGGGTTTAGCAATGACTTTTAGATATAATACTAAATGCACAATACATGAAAGAAATAATTGATAGACTGGACTTCATTAAAATTAAAACTTTCTGTTCTGCAGAAGACACCGTCTTGAAGGTGAAACGTTTAGCCACAGACTGGGAGATTTAGTTGCAAAAGACACATCTGACAAGTATTAAATATGCACAGAACACTTAGAACCCCAAATAAAGAAACCAACAACCCAATTTTTAAAATGGGCAAAAGATGTGAACAGACACCTCACAGAAGATGGCAGATATGCATATGAAAAGATGCAAATGAAGAAGATGAAGAATATGCATATGAAAAGAAAGTCAATGTTATATATACATAATTAAAAAGTTGCAAATTTAGACTACAATGAAATACCACTACACACCTATCAGAATGGCCAAAACTCAAAATATTGACAACACCAAATACTGGAAGGATGTACAGCAACAGGAATTCTTACTCAGGCTAGTAGTGCAGCCATTTTGAAAGACAGTCTGAGAATTTCTTAAAACTAAAAATACTCTAACCATATGATCCAAAAACTGTGTCTCTTAATATTTACTCAGATAGGTTGAAAATTTATTTCTGCACAAAAACTGCACATGATAATTGTCAAAACTTGGAGCAAGGTGTCCTTCAGTAGGTGAATGGATAAAACTGGTACATCCACACAACAGAAAATTATTCAGTGCTAAAAAAAATGAGCTATCAATACATGAAAAGACATGGAGGAAACTTAGATGCACATTACTAAGTGAAAGAAGCCAATTTGAAAAGGCTGGATACTGTATGATCCCAACTATGTGACACTTAGAAAAAGGCAAAACTATGGAGACAGTAAAAAGATCAATGGCTGCCAGGGACTGAGAATTGGGGAAGGGATGAATAGGCAGAGCACAGAGGATTTTTAGGGCAGTGAAACCCCTCTGTCTGATGCTATCATCGTGGATATGCGTCATTACATTTGTCCAAACCCATATGTTGTTCACCAGCAGTAACCTTTACATAAACCATGGACTTTGAGTGATCATGATGTGTCAATTGATGTTCGTCAGTTGTGACATATGGAACATTCTGGTACAGGATGTCCTTAATGGGAATGGTGTGAGCGTGTGAAGACAGAGCATAACATGGAATCTCTCTACACTATCAGTTCAATTTTTCTGTGAATATAAAACTGCTCTAAAAAGCAAAGCCTATTAAAAATGAATTTAGAAAGGAGTAAATGGCACTTGGCAAATTTTGGAGATAAACATTATTTTAGCCTTACGCTATGACCATAAAAATTTACTCTCTCTACCTACTACTACCCTCTCTCATTTAATCTACTATCTCCTTTCAAGATACCTGATTCCAACTGATCCTCCTCATCTTTCTAAACTTTCTTGCCAGAAAGCTGGTGATTCATCCCACTGTAATTGTTACATGCTGTATGAATGCCTGTTTTCTCCTTTTAGGGCCCCTTTTTCTGGAATACAAGAACCACGCTTCTCTTTCCGTCATCCTCTTGTAGAGAGGCAACAGAGTACGGCATTGAAGTAAAGACTTGGGAGCCCAAACACTTAGATCTCAATCCCAGCTTGAGTACTCATTAACTGCATGATGCTTGACAAATCATTTGAGTTCTCTCTGCTTGTCTCCTCATCTGTAAGATGGGGGTAATAATAAAATCCACTGCAGAGAGTTGTTGAGAAAAGTAGGCGTAATAATAAACATAAAGGGCTTCAAAGAGTGAATGGCACACAATAAACCACACAGAGGTCTTAGCTTTTATTATTGCAACCTTGCCCTTGACCACAGTGTTACCCTCCGTAGGAAGACTTAGAATGTCATTTTCCTCTCACGTGAAAGGAAGGATCTTGTCCCTTGATAAAAAGATCATGTGCATGTGATGAGGAGCCTTTCTGGGGTGAAGGGCATTCTTTGCAGCCTTGAAATCATATTGCAGGGAAAATTTCTTTCTATCTTCTTTTCTAACTCTGAGACTCAATCCTCACCTGAAGATTTGAAAAGAGATTAAATTCCTCAGAGCCCACTGTTCTCTTCTGCCCAGCCCAAAAGTCAAAATTGTTCATAATGGTCTGCTCTTGCAGAAAAGAAATCACTTTATACGTTCAGATTTCATCAAGTGGATAGATGTGGCTGCTCCCAGCTGTGAATGATAGAAGCAAGAAAATAGTAGGTGAAGAGAGAAGTCTGCAGTCAGAGACCAATAGTGTCCCTTTATAAAAGATCATGTGCTGACTCTGTTCAAACCCCAGGACAGTAATTCAGATCTCAGGTGGCTGTGGGCAGACATGGTCAGGAGAAATATGAGAAGTTAGCAGAAAGAGTCAGGACTGGGAACCAGGAAGCTCAGGTTCCAGTCTAGATTACGCTGTGCATTAGTCAAGTGGTCTTGAGTAAGTCATGTTTGTTCTTTGAATCAGAGATATATGCAGGCTGGATTTCTGAGATGACTAAATCATGAGAAAAAACAAAGCAATATTTTTCCCACAAGAAACTGTATCTTTGTATTTAAAAATGGACAGAGGCAATTTTTTTAATTGGATAGGCATTCTCTGTAAGAGAATAAAATATTATTACTTTGTTATAACAATTACAATCCTTAATTGCCTTCTAACTTAGAGTATTTTTTCTATGTGTTCATTCATTCCACACATATTCTGGATGCCTCCTGGTTCCATAGCCATAACCCATGTAGTAGAAATTCAGCTCTCTGTTCAGTTGTTTGTCTGATGATATATCAGACATCTCTAAAGGACATCTAGACAGCTTCTAACTTTTAATCTACTACAGCAGCATTACATCATTACCTTCATTTATACATCCCTAGTCTCAGTGCGCTCCCCGGAGGTCATGTAGAGACATCTAACCACTTTCCTTGCCCACTCATGGAACGGGTTGCTGGCTCCTGGTACCTCAAATATCCTAATGCTACAACCGTGTAGTGTCTGAGAAGCAACAGCAAAAGGGGCCTTCTCTCCCAATCCTGTGTTAAATTCCATCCCTCAAACCCAGAAACAACTCTCCTTATGCCTAGTGTCTTCATTTCCATGGTAAGGATTGCCTGTGTATAGACCTCCGTTCAATAAATTATTGGCATGAAAACCTGAAAAAAAAGTCTCACCAATTTTCCCTTGAACAGATCCCACTATCTGAGTCAACACCATCTTTCCATGGGAATTAGAACTTAAAAATCTGATAGAGAACAGAACTTTCATTTCCTCTGGGTTCTCCATTCTCTTTACTCTCCCACTGTATTCTGCCAATTCTTTCAACTACAAAACCTTCCATGAATAGGAATGTAAACAGACACTTAAGAACAGAGCTGGAATGGAATAAAAGTATATTCTCTAAACAAATACAAAAAGCCAAAAATATTTTGTTATAAACACGTATGTACCATGGATGCAAATAAACATACACAATCATACTATATACAAAGAAAAAGTGACTTCATTTGTGAAGTCTATTTAACTTCACAAATGTCTGTTTAACAAGGTTATCTCCCTCACAGCCCCCCTGCCCCCACTCAACTGGGCAGCATGGAAGCTTGAATTTGTCCATTAATGATATCCAAATCACTTCTAGATTAAGTGAACTTTTGTGTTTACAGTCCATTAAATTCAATGAATTTAGATTTCCTTTCCATCTCAGAGCTGGTTTAATATTGTTTCTTTTATATTTGATCCAGGCTTAATTTTTCAGATTTATTTGCTTTCCCAGCTCTTTTTTAAGTGGCATCTGGGCATATGAGCCAGAGGGCCAGTATTTTCTGTCGGAGTGAGATGAGACCACAGATCCTCATTGTCCCCTGAATCTTTTCTAGTCTTTGTTGAGCGCCTGGCCTGGTCCTGTTCCTGCTGAGGTCACAGACCACAAGTAAATGTCAAAAGCCTGTCAGAGAAGATATCCTTCACAATGAAAGTGACCACTTATCACAGGCTTTTGGCATTTAATTTTTCCCCAATATTATCTCATTGCCTTTTTAAATATAGAATTTCTTATGAAAGTACAATGGGTTTAAATTTATGTGTCCCTGTATATAATTTTTTTCGTGACTGTTTTCAAGACCTTTTTTTAAAAATAAAGCATAATCAGCATACAATATCCTATTATTTTAAGATTATTTTCTTATCTTTAGATTTCGGTAGTTTGACTATAATACATTGAGGTGTGGTATGCCCTCCCTGCTTAAGGTTGCTGAGCACCTCAGTCTATAAATGTGTATCTATGACCACACTTTCATCAGTTCCTTATTTTTATAATTTTTCTAAGAGAAATGAGTGTCGAGTGTTGAAAAATTTTATATGTTTTTTTAATAATTTATTTTGCTTTCATTAATCTACAGTTACATGTGCAATATTATGGTTATTAAATTACCCCTTTCATCAGGTCCCCCCCACCAACCCCATTACAGTCACTGTCCATCGGCGTAGTGAGATGCTATAGAATCACTACTTGTCTTCTCTGAGCTGTACAGCCCTCCCCATGCCCCCGCAACATTACATCTGCTAATCGTAATGCCCCTTTTTCCCCCTTATCCCTCCCATCTTCCCCAGTCCCTTTCCCTTTGGTAACTATTAGTCTGTCTTGGGTTCTGTGAGTCTGCTGCTGTTTTGTTCCTTCAGTTTTTTTCTTTGTTCTTATACTCCACATATGAGTGAAATCATTTGATACTTGTCTTTTTCAGCTTGGCTTATTTCACTGAGCATAATACCCTCTAGCTCCATCCATGTTCTTGCAAATGGTAGGATTTGTTTTCTTCTTACGGCTGAATAATATTCCATTGTGGATATGTACCACCTCTTCTTTATCCATTCATCTACTGATGGACACTTAGGTTGCTTCCATTTCTTGGCTATTGTAAATAGTGCTGTGATAAACATAGGGGTGCATATGTCTTTTCAAACTGCACTGCTGCATTCTTAGGATAAATTCCTAGGAGTGGGATTCCTGGGTCAAATAGTATTTCTATTTTGAGTTTTTTGAGGAATCTCCATACTGCTTTCCACAATGGTTGAACTAATTTGCATTCCCACCAGCATTGTAGGAGGGTTCCCTTTTCTCCACATCCTTGCCAACATTTGTTGTTGTTGTGTTTTGGATGTTTGTTGTTGCTGGTAATAGCCACCCTGATGGATGTGAATCGGTATCTCATGGTGGTTTGGTTTGCATCGTCCTAATGACTGGTGATGCTGAGCATCTTTTCAAATGCTTTTTGGCCATTTGTGTACGTTCTTTGGAGAAATGTCTATTTAAATCCTTAGCCTATTTTTGACTTGGATTATTTGTTTTATGCTGTTGTTGAGTTAAAGGGGCTTTTTATATATTCTGGATATTAATCCCTTATCAGATACATGATCTTTGAATATTTTTTCCCATTCTGTTTTTTTCACTCTCTTGATGCACAGAAGTCTTTTACTTTAATGAAGTCCAGTTTATCCTTTTGTAGTTGTTGCCTGTAAATTTGGTGTCAGATCCAAGTGATTGGGAATTTTAAGTGGATTAGTGATGTAATTAACTATTAGAATTCCTTGTGTGAGAGTGGAGGATGACTTAAGAAGAGAAAAAACTCAGGATAGAAAATCACAAGCCATAGCAAAAGGCTAATATATTTATGGGTAACAAAGCAGACAGAAAAGCCACAACTCCCCCTCCTCCTACCTTTAATATCTTGTAAAATGAACAAAAAATAAAGTCAAGAAAAAATGAAAAAAAGCAACCATGTATCATACCTCATAAGTGTCAATCTAGGAAATAAAGTGAAAATTCAGGTGCAGCTTAGACACATCTTATTGCTACTCCTGTATCTTCATGAACAGGTACAAAAGAAAAGAAATGAGTCAAGAAAATCCTGAGAATTCTTACCAATAACTCTCACTTAAAATTTAGTAAAATGGGTGTAATTCTAAATCCAAACTTCCAATGACTACTAGATGAGATAAATACAACATATATTAAAATTCAACTGAAAACTAGAGCTACAGAAGAAAACAACATTTAAGAACATCATAAGCTACATAAAGAAAGAACTGAAATTCTGATTTAAGGAAATATATTTTTCCAATATGGATGAGTGGCTCTTAGTCTTCCTGCTGAAAACTATACATTTTGGAAACGAACACACACACACACACACACACAACAAAGCAAAATCTATCTGAAAACATGTGAGAATTACCCAAATCAGACAAATACTGGACCACAGTCAAAACACTGGGCAAGTTTTCTAGATTCATAATTTTTAGACTGAGGGCACACTTAGTTTTCACCATATGGAATAAGTAGAAAAAACTCAGATAGAAAATCCACAGTTCTTCTGATTTGTGACATCAGGAAACACAGTAAAAGTCAACAACAGTCAATGAAATTGAGAGTGGAAATGCAGGAAAGGAGAAAGCCAGAAAGGGGTATCTCCAATTTCTGTGTGTAAATTCTTGATGATAATTGAAACTTAACATGAATGACATGGACACAAACAACACAATTGAAGATAAAATGTCTAAACCAAGAGGAGAGAGAGTTTGCTGCCAGAGGAGAGTTTGCAGTTTGAGGCCAGCCCATCAAGTGCTTGTTAAAACATATAAAATTAAAGACCTCACCAAAAAAGAAAATTACAGCCAATATCCCTGATGAACGTAGATGTAGAAATACTCAACAAAATATTAGCAAACCAAATTCAAAAATACATCAAGAGGATCATACATCATGATCTGCAAGGATGGTACAACATTCAAAAATCCATCAACATCATCCACCACATCAACAAAAAGAAGAACAAAAACCACATGATCATCTCCATAGATGCTGAAAAAGCATTTGACAAAATTCAGCATCCATTCCTGATTAAAACTCTCAACAAAATAGGTATAGACGGCAAGTACCTCAACATCATAAAGGCCATATATGACAAACCAACAGCTAATATCATACTTAACAGTGAGAAGCTGAAAGCTTTTCATCTAAGATTGGGAACAAGACAGGGATGCCCACTCTCTCCACTGTTATTCAACATAGTACTGGAGGTCCTAGCCATGGCAATCAGACAAAACAAAGACATACAAGGCATCCAGATTGGTAAAGAAGAAGTCAAATTGTCACTATTTGCAGATGACATGATACTGTACATAAAAAACCCAAAAGACTCCATTCCAAAACTACTAGAACTAATATCTGAATTCAGCAAAGTTGCAGGATACAAAATTAACACACAGAAATCTGTTGCTTTCCTATACACTAACGATGAACTAACAGAAAGAGAAATCAGAAAAACAATTCCATTCACAATTGCATCAAAAAGAATAAAATACCTAGGAATAAACCTAACGAAGGAAGTGAAAGACCTGTACTCTGAAAACTACAAGACACTCCTAAGAGAAATTAAAGAGGACACTAACAAATGGAAATGCATCCGATGCTCTTGGCTAGGAAGAATAAATATTGTCAAAATGGCTATACTACCTAAAGCAATCTACAGATTCAATGCAATCCCTATCAAACTACCAACAGCTTTCTTCAATGAGCTGGAACAAATAATTCTAAAATTCATATGGAACCACAAAAGACCCCGAATTGCCAAAGCAATCCTGAGAAGGAGGAATAAAACAGGGGGAATTACGCTCCCTGACTTCAAGCTCTACTACAAAGCCACAGTAATCAAGACAATTTGGTATTGGCACAAAAACAGACCCACAGACCAGTGGAACAAATAGAAAATCCAAACATTAACCCAAACATATACAGTCAATTAATATTTGATAAAGGAGCCTTGTATATACAATGGGGAGATGACAGCCTCTTCAGCAGCTGGTGTTGGAAAAACTGGACAGCTACATGTAAGAGAATGAAACTGGACTACTGTCTAGCCCCATACACAAAGGTAAACTCAAGGTGGATCAAAGACCTGAATGTAAGTCATGAAACCATAAAACTCTCAGAAAAAAACATAGGCAAAAATCTCTTGGACATAAACATGAGCAACTTCTTCATGAACATATCTCCCCGGGCAAGGGAAAGAAAAGCAAAAATGAACAAGTGGGACTATATCAAGCTGAAAAGCTTCTGTACAGCAAAGGACACCATCAGTAGAACAAAAAAGAGATCCTACAGTATGGGAGAATTATATTCATAAATGACTTATCCAATAAGGAGTTGACATCCAAAATATATAAAGAACTCACGCATCTTAACAAACAAAAGGCAAATAATCCAATTAAAAAATGGTCAGAGGACATGAATAGACCCCTCTCTAAAGAAGAAATTCAGATGGCCAACAGGCACATGAAAAGATGCTCCACATCGCTAATCATCAGAGAAATGCAGATTAAAACCACAATGAGATATCACCTCACACCCAACAACAAAATGGGAAAATAATTGTTAGCAAGGATATGAAGAAATGGGGACCCCAGAACCCTAGTGCATTGCTGGTGAGAATATAAAATAGCGTAGCCACTGTGGAAAACAGTATGTAGTTTCCTACAAAAGTTCAACATAAAATTACCATATGATCCAGCATTTCTACTTCTTGGGCATATATCCAAAATAACTGAAAGCAGGGCCTCAAACAGAAACTTGTATAACAATATTCAAGCATTGTTCAAAGGGCCAAAAGGCAGAAACAACACAAATGTGCACCAACAGATGATGAATAAACATGTAGAATATACATACAATGGAATATCATTCAGCCTTAAAAAGGGATGAAATTCTAACACATTCTACAACATAGATAAACCTTGAAAACATGTTACATGAAATAAGCCAGACATAAAGAGACAAATATTGAGTGATTCCACCTACAAAAAGTACCTGGAACTGGCAAATTCTTAAGGACAGAAAGTATAATACAGGTTGCCAAAGGCTGGGAGATGGGAAGAATGAGGAGTTATTTTTTAATGGGTATGGAGTTTCTGTTTGGTTGATAAAAAATATTTTCTAAATAGATGGTGGTAATTAATTCAATCAGTGGTACCACATTATGCGCTTAAAACAGTTGAAATGGAAATTTTTATATTATGTACATTGTACTACAATAAAAAATATAAAAAGTTATCCCAATTGTCTATTAAAAAAATCAAGCATAGTATTCTAATCCCTTCATGACCCACTTTCTTAGCTTCTCCATCTTTTACTGCTTCCTTCTCACCTCTTGTCCCAAAAGTATTTCAATATTTCAAGAACCCAGAGGTTTGCCAAGAATGTTGTATTACTTCATTCTTTTTTTTTACTCTATTATCTTTAAGAATGATCCTTACTCCTGTTACATAAAGAGTCCAACTCACCTTTCAAAGCCAAGCTCACATCTTAATTTTTGTTTAACAAACTTACAAAATCCTATTTATTTGCTAGACCACTATCATTGGTGAAGGCTTCTTTCCCTGCTATAAACATGTTTGTAGGACAGTTGTTGAGTCATAACTATGACTGAATGACATCTGATGAAAGAGGCCAATTAAATAACATCAATAAAATTATTAACTTAAAGAAAGAAAATTTCATTCTCTTTTCACTTATAAATCTAGACTGTGTGCATTAAAGCAACTGATAACCATGTTTCTGGATAGTAGAGGAAGTGAACTGGGAGGAAACTTTTGACATACACGGAAAAACAGAAAGAATACTTAAGATATAGGTAGAGAGAAAGAAAGAAAATTCTGGAAGATTCAGGTATTTGGGAGTGTCCTATAGGACTAGCAAGCACCTGTATCCTTAATGGTTGGTTCCATGAGCTAATAAGTTAACTCTGCACATAAACTACTTATATTTAAGTATCTTTAATTTGCAAACAGAATGATTACCTTTGATTACTTCTCTGATTATACACCTATGACCTTCCAATATTGTCTCATCAGATGATTATTCTGTTTTGTCACTGTTAGGTGGTGAGTCCATTAAGAATATGTTCTTGCTTCTTTCAACTTAGTTTCTCCAGACCCTTCTACATTGACCTGAATTTCAAAAATAGTTTCATACCTTTAAAATTGTTATTGTTTTCTCCTTATTGGTAAATTGTGTTCATGCAGCTTAATTCAGTTCAAGAAATGTATCCTTATTATATATGCCCCATGCTGAACATTAAGACTATGAAGATAAATACTTGATTCTTGGTCAAATCTAGAGTCCAGTGACAGCAGACAGATATCATCTATACACATACAAATAATCTCAATACAATATGGAAAGTAATAAGGTGGAGTACTGTGGGAAAAAAACAGAGGCACTTGATAACAATGGGTGATACTTTCATGGAAACATAGAAACATTTTAAAAACTGGCACTCGAGAAACTATAAATAAAAAAAGAAGAATCCCTCATAATCTCACTTCCCACTAAAAATACAACTTTTGGTCTTCCTTCTAGTTTATACATGCACACACACATGTACTATATATGTGGCATGTGGCTTTGGATATTTTCATTCAGCATTTGTAAGCATCACTTTGCTAAAATAATTAATCATTTTATTTTGTTATGAAATAGTAGGGATTCATTATAATTTGCTTAATCATTCTGCTATTGTTAACATTTCTGTCATTTCAATATTTATTCACATAAATAATACTAAGCTGAATATTTCATCTCACTTATAATTTCTTCATTTCTAATCATTTACTTAAAGCAGATTTCTAGAAGTAGCTTTATTAAGTCAATAGCTAGATTAGCTGTTAAAGATGCAAAGATAAAGGTAAATTTCAAGCATAAACTTTGGACTGATTGAGGCTCTTAGGATTTAAATGACTTGTCTAAAGACACCGAGAGGTTTTTATTTCTTTTAACTTCCCTTGTAGGGCTTCCTCTTCTTTTCCCTTGTGCTCTGAACCCCTGCTCAGTGCTCATCAATCTGTCTTGCTTTGTTGCCTGTAAGAACCTGGTGCCATCCTGGCTGAGCTATCAGCAGTGGTGACATCCATCCACAAGGCATTGTTAATGGGAGCTGCTACTGAGTCTGTGTGAGGGAGGGGTGCCTCCCTGGTTAATAATGCTTTATCTATTCAAAAAGCCATAATAATCACCATGCACCATCTCATAATGGTAAAGGAAAACTTTTAGTTATTCCAATAATCATACAATGTCAGGGGCTCTTTCTCTTATTTTTATTCAGTTAGACTTGGTTTTGATGAAACCATACCTTTATTTCAGTATTACAGATTAACTCACACAGGGATAGTGGAAACATTTTTTTCCAGACAATGGTTTGGATTCCTCACTTGGAAAATATTACCTGGTATGCACAAGTGGAAAAGGGCACCATAGTCTCTCACCTGTGAACAAAAGCCAAGTGCCCTCTGAAGAGAAAGAAAAAATTAATCATCAAATAAATGAACATTATGTTTTGAGGCAACAAATTGAACTTAATCTTTGTTTGGTTTTTAAGGAGATACAGTCTGTGTAAGAACACTGAAAACAAAAATCTCTCCAGCATACAACTTAAGAAAGGAGATGCATGTGTTTATCATTCCTTTCCTATGCCTACTGCCTGGGACAGTGGAAGGATTTCCTGCTGTCCTTTTGCCTTATCTCTTCCAATTTTATGTGTCCATCCTCAATAGACTTCAAGGCCCACTGTAATGAATACAAATATGTTTGCTATATTAGGATTGTAAAACCACACTTTACTCATTCCCCCTACACTCTCTGCCCCAGCGGAATACATCTCGGATGAAGCTATTCAATAAGCATCATCTTATAATAGTAGAAAGGCAGGCTGGCTTTTAGCCATCTTCCAACTATTAATAAAATGTTTCTACCTCTAATACTGAAGTAAGCTAATGAGGGGCATATCTGCAATAGAGGTCAGCTGTATTTTTAATGTATGAGCTCAAGGGAACAACCATTTCTGGACAGTGGAATTCAAACAGTAATTTGTTTATTACTTTGCAGTCATAGTGGTGGTTTTTTTTCTTCATCTTTGGGAACTCTTGATTATTTAGTCATTAACTTCTGCAAATGTACTATAGCCCTCAAGAGTGAAAGAATAAGAAAGAGATCCTAGATGGAAGAGATAGAAAAGGAATGGAACCTATAACCTCTGCTCCTGTGAATTAGTCTTTCTGAACATTTTTGACCCTCATTCTGATCTTATCATATATATATTATATATACATTATACATATATAAAGTCTCAAAAATGCAATGAGGATATATCATTTAAAAGACAAGACAAATCTTCCCATAGGAATTCACATTCTGATAAGAGACAACTGTATCAGCCAGGACTCATCACCTAACGAATTATTTTATACTTGCCCTCCAACCAAAGGAGAAAGAAATGCCATGGAATTGTTCATTAGGGAGCCTAGAACCAGCCAGGGAAAGTTTACTTGAAATAGTTTTGGAAGGGAGCTTTGAAAGATGTATCCCTAAATAAGGAGTACCACAGGCAAAAGTAATAGTATTCTATCAACCCTAAGATGGAAAGAAAAAAAACTGGCATATTCAAGGAAGTGAAAGAATGTTAATGTTGCAAAATATGGAAGCAAGGAAGTAGCTAATGATCACTAAAGTGGGTCTCTAAAGTGGGGAGTGGACACATGCCACATACAGTCAAGATTTTGTTCTTGAAGCAATGGATAACCATTGACAAGTTTTAAACAAAGCAGTGACATAAGCATATTTTCCTACATTTCCTTTAAAGCATCATCCCATCGCTGTGCAAATGACAGATTAGAGAGTAACAATTGAGGATCCAGTAAGAAAAGCTAAGACTTAAGAGAAGATGGTAATTGATACCATGATGAGATAGGCAAATTAGTAAAAGTGGATGAACTTAAGAGAAATGTAGAAATATTTATATTTCCTGGCTGAAGATGAATGATGGAGAAATAAGAGTCAAGTCAACCACTGGGTTTCTGTCTAGACCAACCGTGAGGAATGAGTTGATAGGGTCTCTATTGAATTTTACAGTCAAAGACTCTTAATTGCTTGTTTTAGAACCCCACAGCAGAATAAGAAAAAAATAGAGAATTAGAAAATGTATTGGCTTAACTAACCAAAAGTTCAACGGAACAGAGGTAGAATTCATTTTATAGTTGATTCAAAGAATGCATACAACATAATCAGACACTTTCCCTTTCAACTCTTATTGCCAATTCTCTCAAATTATTGATTTGACTTTTCCTATTGGGTAGATGGGCTTTCTTCACATCATGAGAACCTCACCCACAGGTCTCTCATTAAATCAGAAGGCCAGTAGGTGTTAGGAGCTTTTCTCTGACAATTCTAATTTGGTAAATCCCAGGAAAGAATTCCTATTATCTTTGTTTATTTTCTGTATTGCCTTCCTGTGGCCAGAGGTGTAAAATGTTTACCTAAGAATGGAATGAACAAACAAAGCTACTGGATGATTTACTGTGAACCTTAAATCATATCACAGTTTGCATTTGCCAACATGGACTTGGTGAATATCTGAGGATCGCATTGGAGGTTTGGGAGAAGGAGAGTGCTGGAAATAATAACTTTGAGTTTGTGTAAACATCTAATTGGAAGTGTTGACTAGGTAGTTTGATTATCATGTCTGTAGCTCAAAATTAAGATCTGAATTATAAATAATAGCTTTGGGATGAATCACATATGGATGGCAATTGGAGCCATGACCTTTAGAAGATAACAAAGAGAGAAACTATAAAAAGAAAAGAATACAGTTGTGATGAAGCTTGGGGTAACATTTAAATTATCAGACCAGGGAGACTGAGGAGTAGAAGCCAGAAAAATATAAAGAAGGCCAGAAACCAAAGGAAAAAACGTTTCTAAAAGGAAGGTGTTGTAAACAAGTGAATGCAGCTAAGGATCCCATTAAGTAGTGCCTGAAACTTATCCACAAAACTTAGTGAGATGGGTGGCATTGTTGCCAATAAGGAGTGTCATTTTGGTGGAGTGGTGGCAGTGGAGAAGTGTAATTATAAAAGGTAGTGTACAGTATTCAAAAATCCATGAACATCATCTACCACATCAATAAAGAAAGGGACAGAAATCACATCATCATCTCCATAGATGCTGAAAAAGCATTTGACAAAATTCAACATCCATTCATGATAAAAATTCTCAACAAAATGGGTATAGAGGGCAAGTACCTCAACATAATAAAGGCCATATATGACAAACCCACAGCCAACATCATACTTAACAGTGAAAAGCTGAAAGCTTTTCCTCTAAGATCGGGAACAAGACGAGGATGCCCACTCTCCCCACATTTATTCAACATAGTACTGGAGGTCCTAGACACTGCAATCAGACAACACAAAGAAATAAAAGGCATCCAGATCAGCAAAGAACAAGTTAAACTGTCCCTGTTTGCAGATGACACAATATTGTACATAAAAAATTCTAAAGAATCTACTCCAAAACTACTAGATCTAATATCTGAATTCAACAAAGTTACACGATACAAAATTAATACACAGAAATCTGTTGCATTCCTATACACTAACAATGAAGAAAGAGACATCAGGAAAACAATTCCATTCACAACTGCATCAAAAAGAATAAAATACCTAGGACTAAACCTAACCAAGGATGTGAAAAACCCATACCCTGAAAACTACAAGACATTCTTGAGAGAAATTAAAGAAGATGCTAATAAATTGAAATACATCCTATGCTTATGGGGAGGAAGAATTAATATTGTCAAAATGGCCATCCTGCCTAAAGCAATCTACAAATTCAATGCAATCCCTACCAAAATACCAATAGAATTCTTCAATGAACTAGAACAAATAGTTATAAAATTCATATGGAACCAAAAAAGACCCCAAATAGCCAAAACAATCCTTAGAAGAAAGAATAAAGTGGGAGGAAGAGGGGGTGTGGATTACGCTCCCCAACTTCAAGCTCTACTACAAAGACACAGTAATCAAGGCAATTTGGTATGGGCACAAGAAGAGACCCATAGACCAGTGGAACAGAATAGAGAGTCCAGATATTAACCCAAGAATATATGGTCAATTAATATACGATAAAGGGGCCATGGATATACAATGGAGAAATGACAGCCTCTTCAACAGCTGGTGTTGGCAAAACTGGACAGCTGCATGTGAGAGAATGAAAATGGATTACTGTCTAACTCCATACACAAAAGTAAACTCTAAATTGATCAAAGACCTGAATGTAAGTCATGAAACCATAAAACTCTTAGAAAAAAACATAGGCAAAAATCTCTTGAATATAAACATGAGCAAATTTTTCATGAACCTAATTCCCTGGGCAAGGGAAACAAAAGCAAAAATGAACAAGTGGGACTATATCGAACTAAAAACTTCTGTACAGCAACAGACACCTTCAGTAGAACAAAAAGGCATCCTACTGTATGGGAGAACATATTCATAAATGACATATCCGATAAGGGGTTGACATCCAAAATATATAAAGAGTTCATGCACCTCAACAAACAAAAGGAAAATAATCCAATTAAAAAGTGGGCAGAGGATCTGAACAGACACTTCTCCAAAGAAAAAATTCACATGGCCAACAGGCACATGAAAAGATGCTCTTCATCACTAATCATCAGAAAAATGAAAATTAAAACCACAATGAGATATCACCTCACACCAGTTAGGATGGCCAACATCCAAAAAACAAGGAACAACAAATGCTGGCAAGGATGTGGAGAAAGGGGAACCCTCCCACACTGCTGGTGGGAATGTAAGTTAGTTCAACCATTGTGGAAAACAATATAGAAGTTCCTCAGCAAACTAAAAATAGAAATACCATTTGACCTAGGAATCCCATTCTTTGGAATTTACCCAAAAAATACAACTTCTCAGATTCAAAAAGACAGATGCACCCTATGTTTATCACAGCCCTATTTACAATAGCCAAGACATGGAAGCAACCCAGGTGTCCATCAATAGATGAATGGATAAAGAAGAGGTGGTACATATACACAATGGAATATTATTCAGCCTTAAGAAGAAAACAGACCTACCATTTGCAGCAACATGGATGGAGCTAGAGGGTATTAAGCTCAATGAAATAAGCCAGGTGGAGAAAGACAAGTATCAAAAGATTTCACTCATCAGTGGAGTAAAACAAACAGCAAAGCAAAACTGAAGGAACAAAACAGCAGCAGACTCACAGACGCAAGAATGACTAGCAGTTACCAAAGGGAAAGGGGTTGGGGAGGGTGGGTTGGAAGGGAGGGATAAGGGGATTGAGGGGTATTATGATTATCATGCATAATATAGTGGGGGTACAGAGAAGAAAATATATCACAGAGAAGACAAGTATTGACTCTATAGCATCTTACTATGCTGATGGGCAGTGGCTGTAATGAGGTATGTGGTGGGGATTTGATAATAAGGGGAGTATAGTAACCACAATGTTGCTTATGTGAAACCTGAACATAAGATTGTATATCAGTGATTCCTTAATAAAAAGAACAAGAAAAAGAAAAAAGAAAAGGCAGGGTAAAAGCAAATAATTATACAGGAGATGACTATGCAACAGAACATGGACAAATGGGCTTAATTGAACCTGAACTGGGATCAGAAATTTGTCTTGTAATTTTTGTAGTATGTGTGGGTGATTGTGTACATGTCTATGAACAGATAGTCATACCTAATTGCTCATGGGTCTATGCATATTTTATTCTTCATTTAAAATTTTACATTAAGAATATCCATGGGAAGGAATACAATACAAGAAGCCAGAAGAACGATATAGGAAGGACATAAAGGAAAAAAAATTATAACAGATAATTTTCTTTTTCTGAACTTTAAATAATTTTTTATGTTAGTGCCATAAAATTTGACATTTAAATGTCCTGTTTTATTTATTTTTCTCTGTCACCCTCATATTCTCAATGATTTATTTTTGAGTTCGAGGTCTTTATCAGAATGCCCATTAGAGCATTTTACAGGGTGGGGTGCAGAAGAAACAATCTATAATTTAATTTGGCATTCAATTCCAGTTTATACAGAAAACCAAAACATACAGGAATTTTTGCATATTTCTATTAGTCAACTGTTCATGGCTTATAACATAAAAGGATGTTCACCCAAATGAAATGATCATATATTCTATGCACTTATTAATATTGACAAGAAGTTTTATGTGTATTTTAAAAATACTAATTGCAAGAATACTTGCAGAGCTCTGAACCTACAATTTTCAGATATGCCCAAGCAAGGAAAGTCTAGTAATAGGTTTTTGTGTGAGGATACTTTGTCAGGGATAAATGATTGGATGTTTTGATATTAAAGTTAATCTCCAGGACTGTGCTTCCTAAATATTTGTGGAAAAGTTAGTCTTAATGTCCTTAGAAATTGCACCCGTAAGGTAAATCATGTCTAGCGGGAAAATAGTTGAGATGCAGGGAGGGGTAAAAGAATTAGGTAATACAGTGAAGTATTTGTGGTAAACGGTGTTTTACTGATACTTTGGTTGCTTTAGGGCAAAAATCTCCTTTAGGTCAATGCCAGAGACTGAGACAGGAGATCTGTAGAAAGTTTGAGTCAGGGAAAATTTACATACATGCATACATGTACATGTGCATTCATACATGCACAATATTGCTTGCATTTTCCCCTCTGAAATACAGTATTTTTGGCTTGACAGGTCTATACCACACTAATTGAAAAATACATCTACTATTGCATAAGAAACTGTGAAATGGAGTAAGAAATGTACATATAGTCATATTATAATTATAGCAGAAAGGACAGTAGAGGGTTTTCTAAGTAAACTGTAGTGTAGATTCTCTTCTAGCATCTTTGGAAAGAGAAAAAAATAACTTTCACAAATACAGACAAGGACATCATGTGGTCTTTATTTAAATCACAGTGAAGACATGTGAAGTATTAAGCTATGCATTGTTGTCTCCACCAATGTTTTCCCCATCTCTCAGTCCTATTTGGTACTCTGTATTCCCAGCACTCATCCCAACTTGACATGAAGCCACAGAAATGCTATAAAAGTTACTACAGTTGTATTTCGCTGAATTCATAATTTTTCATCCAGTGCTTCCCACCCAAGTCATTGGCTTCTAACATTTTTGCCTTTATAGCATGGCTCTCCTCCTTTCCTCTTCCCCAACTTGGATTTGGACACCTAAGTGTTTAATCAAAACATTGCAGAACTTCTGTAAGCCACCAAGTAATGGGTAATGAAGCCCTCAGAAGAAGGTTGTCCATGATCTTCAACAGATGCTTACTTCTAGAGTTCATAAACTTCAAAGCAGGAAATGGTATACATTCAGATGACAGGGTCATCTGAGTCCCACTCCAGCTTTGTACTATGTAGATCCCTATCCCTTCCTTCACAACCGTGAGAGCTGCACAGACATGTGAGGGCTACACCACCACTTGACCTACACCCACCTCCACAGAATGGACACCATTTCTGTTCCCTTCTGCCCGGCTTGCACAACTTTCTCTTATGGCCAGCCCTGACCAGAGACATGCAGGGAAGTGAATTCTGGGAAACATTACTGCACTGAACAAAGCTGAAACATTACAAAAATGTCGGATTCTTCTAACAAAATTTTTCAGGGCTCTGAGTTGATTTTTATTGAAAATCTAACTCAGATTTTCCTTGCCAGAATGCATCATGGATCATGGGACACCTGCAGGCTCCAGGTACCCTTGTCTTGACCTGCTCCAGGTGAGTGAGGCCCTGATGAATGGTGGCCAACTCAAGGAAGCAAGGAGTTTTGAAGGGTCTGACCTTTAAGGGAAATTTACAATGACTACTTTCAGTTTATTATTAGGCAGGAATTCCAATTCTTAAAAACCATCAACCATCTTTGTTAAGTTTACAAATATCAGTTTAGTAAGTATTTAACTAGCCTGTTTTATGTAGTTACTTAGCTCTGTTTACTTCCACTTCAGTATTTTATTATAGGTGATTTTTGAACATGTTGAGAGGTAACCAGGAAGACACGTATGCAGTTAGTATATAATTATCTAAATAATGGGAATTGGGAGACACTAGGAAAGGTACTTGCATCTACTATTTTTCTTTTGTTGGTAATTCCTTTTTTTTTTAAGCATATAGTACTTCCTGCAACTCCCTATTGAAATATGAATGGGGTGATGCAGTAAGTCAGTGAAATTTTATTAGTTCATCATATGGATTTTTCAACTAAAGGAAAATAAAGCAGGAAACAAAAAAAAAACAGGTGAGAAGGAAAGAGGCATATAAATCAGATATAATTATATCAAAAGTAAATGTTCCCAAGGTCAGAGTTTGCCCATGGAAAGTCATATGTCAACAGTGATACTTTCTGTTGAAAGAGCATTCCAGCACATCAGAAGCTCACCACCCAGTAAAAAAAGCCAACACTTGGTGATGCCCAGGGTGGACCTGGCACCAGCCAAAGGGCTAGACCTGTAGTCGATCAGGTATGACTCATACCAACCCCATGAGGGACTCACTATGATGACCTGCATTTGGCAGATGATGAAACTGAGTCACAAAGGCATTTGGAAACTTATTCAGGCTTATATACCCAGTAGGATGCAGAACTGGAATTTGAGTTTAGAAAAGCCAGAGGCTGAAAAGGAATTCTCTAGTTTGATTAACCCTAGTATTCAAGCAAATAAATTCACCCAATCACCATCAAAAGGGGAAAAAATTAGCTAACTAAATTAATTAGAATTGAAAAGAGAAGAGTTTTCAAAGGGTATGATATTTACAGCTAGAAACTAATGAAAAATTATCTCCAAATATGAATGGAATGCAGAAAAGGTGAATGATTATTAAATGAGTTATTAAATTACTACTTCCCTAAAAAGGAAAGTAGGCCATTGGGTATGAAGGGATCAAGCATACAAAGTCCTGTTCCATGCATTTGATCCACTGTTTTTGCACTTGAAATTACTTCCCTATCTCTCTACTTTTCCAAATTTCATTCATTTATCAAGGTCTGGTTTGAGGATGTGGACACAAGCCCCACCATCAACATACTGGTAATGTTAACCAAGCCAAAGAACAGCAGCGTTACCTGCTGTAGAATGAAGAAGATCTGTGGCTAGATGTAGATTGGCAGGCACTGTTAGTTGACTAGCCAGTCCCCCTTCTCCTTGGCAAATAGAAATTTTTTTTTAGTTAGGGTTATAATTTTCCCAGTACTAGGTGAGATAACTTTTTTTCCCCAGATGTCTAGGTAGATAGGGTTGGACATATGACACAATTATAGCCAAAGAGATAAAAGCAGGTGTCCATGGGGTGTTCTGGACATGCATTTGCATTGTTAGTGTTGTTGAGAGAAAAAAGACACTTCTGTATGGCATTGCCATTTTCCTCTTTTCTTGTCTTCAGGGCAGATGTTATATCTGGAGCTTCAGCAGTCATGTTTTGAGGCAGAAGAGAGAAAAAGTTCCCAGTATGTTGACCATCACAAAAATAAAACATAGACTTTGCATTGCTGCTGGAACTTGAAACACCTGAATCGATTCCAGCAATATTTCAGGCTTGTTTGTAAGGAAGAAATGTTACTTCTGTTTTAAAGTTATTTGGGCCCTATTCCTACTTAATATTAGTAGTAACTGAGGCATTTCCGGTTTCTATTTTCAGAGATTTTCTAACTGGACTGAGGAAGGCTCTGAGGCTCCAGAGAGATGTCCTAAGAAGGCTGTGGGGATGGAGGGGTGATAGGGGGACACTGACACTGACACTCTTTTCCCTAACTTCACCTATTGTATTTCTACTTTATACCAGTTACATGTTGAGTTTCTGCTTAAGAGTTTAAAGATGAAATTTAATTTATTAGAAAATGTTTGCAAACATTTGTATGAGTGATTTCTAATTTCCCTTCCAGCTTTAAAGTCCAATTTCTGAATTATTTCCTAAGACCTTCCCTAATAACTCAAAGTGATATTTGTTTTTGACAGGTCAGAGTACTTATTTTTTTATATAATTTATTTTAGTATCATTAATCTACAATTACATGGGCAATATTATGGTTATTAAACTACCCCCTTCATCAGGTCCCCCCACCAACCCCATTACAGTCACTGTCCATTAGCATGGTTCTGTATTATCTTTTGACAGTTTATTCTGACAATGTAGCATTTGCATTATACTTTATACATAATATGCTTTATTATACTTTATACATAATGCCTGGAAAACTTTTATTTGTATTTGTCTGTAGAGATTGTCAATTAAAAACTACAGAGTTTAAAGACATTCTAGGAATGTGGTAGGAGTCCTGTATATATAAATACATTCTAAGAGCTTAGGACATATGGATTCAGTTGAATTATATGCCACCCAACAACCTCTGATCCTTTTTAACCTATGTCAGAGATTTCTGGTTATATTACTTATCACACTCAGACACAGTGGAGGAAAATTACAAATATTTGAGAAGACACATTTCCTATCCTCAAGATGGTCATCATAAAGTTAGAAGGTGTTCCTCTTTGAGGAAAAATATTTCCCTACATTAATCGTCATCTGGAATTTCCCCTCTACCCACCTCTAGTCTGACCTTGCATTTATTCATGACCTAAGGGAATTTGCAGGCATGGAGTTACTAGGATTACTCCAGCATAATAACAGTTATTTTTTCAGGTTGCAGAATTTGTGTATCATTTTCCTTCATAGCTTCTAACTTAATTTCTGTTAATGTTGCTGATCATTGGTTTCACAGAGTAATGCATCCTAATGAGTTAGTGGGTTTCTACCTTTATTCTGGTAGCACAAAAGTCTGGATAGGTAATATCAGAGTATCTGCAAGGGGCAAATAAAGAAAGGATCAATACACTATGTAAATAGCTTTCACACAGCATTGTATTTTTTTTTCCTTTTATTGCTGAGTTGGTACAAGAGCAACTGTGGGCCATAGAGATGATCAGTGATATCATTTTGGGAAAGATGATGAACCAGTAGCAAGAGAAGCCTCCTGTTCTAGAGTTCAAACTTTCATTCATTGTGTATTTGAGGCATGTTTATGGAATGTCTTTTATGAAACAACTTTGCTTGGCTCTGGGGAGACAAAGATTTACCAGAGTCCCTGCTTTCCAGAAACATGCAAGGAAAAATAAAATAATAAGATAGAATAAAACTTTTCTTGAGGTAACATGTGCCTAGCACAACAATGACATGGGGGAGAAGCTTAATAAAGATTAGCTAAAGGAATTAGTGGCCAAAATAGGTGCCCCTGAGCCCACTCCCTGAAGTCCACAGATACGCTCAAGTCTCTTTTCAAAGGGTAAGTGCTCATTATTTCAAAGGTATTCCTACCGAGTGTATAACTTGTTTCTAAGACTTTCAGAGGATTAGAAAAAGCTAATTAAACAGGAAGGGAGTCTGAATAGACACACAGACAAATAAGAAAGGTGGCAAAATGATGAGCTAATAGCAATGGGAAAGTCAAAAAGTTATTATAAGTTTGCATGCAAGAACAGCAAATAGACAAACAAGAAACCTGTATCATTCAGCTGTTCAGTGTGGGGCAAACAGTGCTGCATAGCTTAGGAGCCTACAAAGCAAACTAGAAGGGCCTTGCAGAATAGACAGGGGTCTGCTAGTATTTGAGCACTAGGTTTTTTTTTCACATGTTTATTTTATTTATTCTTCACAAAGATCTTGCTGAAGTAACTCTTCTAGTTAACAAATGAGGAGATGAAATCTCCAAACTAATCAAGAAACATATTCAACATGAATCATGAATATGAAGTTCAAGATGTTAATTTAAATATCTAATTTTGATTGCATCTTTGAGTTTCAGAGCTTCTTGGGAACCACTCTGTGGAGGGGATACATGATTATAAATCTGAAAATGACATTTAAGAGTTTCCTAATGCTCTTAATCTTATTAGAGGTAGATACTCCTAATTCAGAGAACAACTAATATGGCCAAATTCAAGCACATAAGGAAACCAAGAACTTTCTTTAAGAATGGCATGTCAAATGTGCTGCTGACCTGCTCAAGAACAGAAAACCTTCTGATTTTAATTCCAGATCCTTAAGATTTAGCAGAATCCCAGGTAAATATTTAATATTCAATCAGTATGATTTAGAAATGGATGATTACTTTATTCTGATTTTTGTTTAATTGTTCCTACATGCAGTTGTTTAAAGTAATGAAAAGTGATCACAGAAGGGTCTTTCCTTTTATTTCTTTATTCTCCTCATCTACTCCTTCTCCTTCTTTCTCTTTAGACAGATCATTTTGACAGTTCTTTCCATGCCATACTCTCCAGAGTGTTTATAAACAAACATGTTCTGTCCCAGTGCCTTTTCTGTACCAGCACACCTCTGTATGGTGAAATTGCAGAGTGAGGAAATCCTCCACATATCTCATAGGTAAATGACCCTAAGATATTCTCTTTGAAACTTTTCCTGTAAAAAGTTAACCCAACATAATTCATCTCAGTGCTTAACATGACATGATGAAATGACTCCTTTTATGTAATTTGGTTTCTAATGGTCCAGTTTAATTATACATTGAATTCAAGTTAACTTTACTGTGTTTTGATCTTCTTTATTTTCTCTTTGCATCTACTTTATTTCTGAATATCATGGAATGGTATTTGGACTAGTTGTACTTCCCATGAATGCCCTAAAAGCCCCTAGAAGGATGCAGGGACCCCCTATATTATTCATATATTTACCTTCAAGAGTATGAGATATAGAGGTAGGAGTGACCTATGCAATTTATAAGCTTAAGACCTTGGACAATCTGCTTGACATTTCCAAGCCTCAGGTTTTTCATTTATGGAAAAGGGGTAATAATACTTACCTCACAGGTTGGCTGTAAGATTACATGTCATAACTTATGTAAGCAGATACAGACCTTTCAATAAAAGAATATATACTATTATCGTAGTTTTTATTATCTAACACTGTGCCTAAAATAAGAGAGGACTCAGACTTACTGATGATCATGATAAACTCTCAGCAGAGACTAAAATTCCACTCCTTGATCCCTGCTGTATTAACTAGCAATACTCATGGTCCCAGATTTCCAGAGAGTTCCACAGTTGTTTTTGAGTTTTGTGTGATGCAGTTGGCTTTCTGACTATTAAAAAATTATGACATCATTCAGTTCATGTCATGTTTCCTTATTTCACATTCCAGTCCCCTGTTGCTTCTACTCTTCCGACTACTCCATAATCTCCTGAAATCAAGGTGGTTGCCACAGGACCAATGGAAGTGTCCTTCCCCATGCATCCAGTGTAAAAAAGATGTTGGTCTGATAATAAACAAATATGCATTTTATTTTCACCTGTGCCATAAGCTAGTTAGCTCTGCAATTTTAGGTAAGAATGATAGCTTCCTTATGCCTTAGTACACATAACTGCAAAATGGGGTGGAAATCCCTACTGTCCTTGCAAGAAATTTGTAAAGATCAAATGCAGTAAACATTTTTTTGCATGTATGAAATACACCTGACATCTATAATGCTGTCTAAATGTTATGCATTCTATTATACTTCTTGCTCCAGATTATGCCTTTAAGAATATCCTTCTCTCAAAATGACTCAACCCTATATGCATTTTTCAGTCTCTGGCTTAATTATTTTTATCTATCACATTAGCTAAAAGTATTATTAGTGTTAAATAGTACTTATCTGATAACAGTACTATAATCCAAGTGCAATATTTGGATTTTGATAAAAGACTTCAGGACATAAAACAAGTATCAGGAGTGCCTCTGAGCTCAAACTGGAAAATTCTGAAAAACATATTTGACACAAGTTAGATTTTTGGTGTTATAACATAGTTTTATTGTCAGCCTCCTGTAGACAAGGATGACCTCCTGATTGGGTGTAACACCAACACCATTCTCTCTTGCATTAAACCTTACATCTTATTCTTTATCAACAGAATAAAAGCAGCTTTTGATTTCAGCGTTGTCTATTGTATGATAGATGGAATAAGAGGCACACTGCATCATGAAACAGTGGACAGAGATTGACTTCAAGTCTGATTTAGACACAAAAATTTTTTTAAAAGGCACCTTACCAAACATGTTAATTGAAGCATATCCAGATGTAGCCTCCTTGGCCACTAGGGGTCAGAATTAGACAGCACACTCACAGAACAGGGACCATTAGTGGGCCAAAGAGGAGGGACCAGAAATCACCACTCAGAAATGGTGTTGAGCATTGTGTGCAGAGAGTACACTGCAAAAGCATTTGCCATGTACCTGCCAGATCTAATTATAGGTTAAAGGGTAAGAACATGTAATTGGCACATAAGACTTCTTCAGCCTATTTTTCCAGTCTTTTTTCCTCTATTCCCTCATAAAATACCACTTGGAACTAGATTTGAAAGAGGTTTTTCCCAACTCTAGGAGTCAGATTTCTGACCACCATCATGTCAGGACAATCTGACATCAAAGAACTTAAAATATTCAGGGGGAAAATAGGATTAAAAGAAGCAATATATAGTGTTAACCTATGGAAAGTCATTATAAATACGTCTATCATCCCAAAAGTGAATGAATAAAAGCAGAAGAGTAAAATAGCAAAAAAATTAAAAATAGGAAAATGTCAGTGCTTTTTATATATTTAAAAAAATAATAGTAGATAGAGTACTATAAATTTCTATAGAAATTTATCTCTATAGAAATTTCAAATATAAATTTATCTCTTGGTTCATTAGCTTTTCTTGATTATCCTACAGTTTCAAAAGGTCCATAGAATTGTTTTTATTTATTGCAAATAATAAGACATGAAGCCATGAGGCATGTTAGCTTACCTGATCCTCATTATCTTTTGGTTTTATTACTGGAGAGTGGCTCTCTACTGGTCCTCAAGTTCCACTATAGGCCCCAAACTCCAGCCCTCCCAGATTTCTTCTGTTATGCCCTCGGCATTAGTTCAACAATCACTCTCCTTACAAACAGTAGTCACAGAGAGCTCCTGTAAGACCTAAATGCAACCCTTTCATTTTCCCTTACCTTTTCCAAGGATTTTTGTAAAAACTTAGTTTTTTTGACATTCGCTTTACCTCTTTCTATTAACAACCAGGAGTTTCCTTTTTCTCCAAGTGTACTCAAATAAATCACATTCGGTTACACTAGAACAGAAAATTTCATAGTTGCCAAAAAGTAATTCAGACATAAATCCATATAAGCAATTTGATGGAACTGTGGTTGGCAATATTTTCTTTTCAAAAATATATGAAAAAAATGAAAAAGTGTGCCCTTCTGGAAAGAACAGCGTGGTCAGGGCATAGCAGGTGAAGAGAGAAGCACAGGGAGAGAAAGCTTGTGGTGTAGACCACACCCTCTTCTGCTCTTTTAACCACCAGCCATCCTGGTCACTATTTGGGAAATTGGGAGGGTGTTGCACAGCCCACTACCAGGAAGGTGACTTCACCAGGTACACCTGTGGATGACCTCTGCATAATGGTAGGGACATAGCTTTTTGGACAAAGATGAGGTATCACAGAACTAATCAATACAAACAGGAACTACATTTTTACAGATACATAGGCAACGAGGTACCATGATGTAAGCAAAGATAGGTAGAAGGTGAAAGAACAGGTAAATAGCTTGGGTTTAAAAGTCTGTAATAGAAAAAGAATGTCTGAAAATCACTAAGACGAAGAACAAAGGCTACAAAACAGAAACACCCCAATGAGGAAAATGGCAGTACATAAATAATAAAGGCAATTTATAGGACAAGAAATGGTATGGCCAGTATTGGAAAGAAATTCAGAAATGAAAATTAGAATAGCAACTAAATATGATATTAGTGATTTTGTATGACTTAAATTATTCATTTATGGAAGAAATAAATGTTCATCCAAAATTGTATACTCTATAGTTCTTCCCCAAAGGTAACTACTTTTTCAAGTATAGAATTTATTCCTCTGGGCTTTTATCTATGAACAAAAATATACATCAGTACATGAGCATGTCACTGAGGTTCATGGATCTATGGTGATGGTGGCTATTCTTATTCTTCTAAGGGGAAAAAGGCTTAGTTTTTTCTCTTACAGGTCATAGAGATCTTTCTGTATGGACATTTTTTATGTCAACACATGCAAATCTTTTATATTTTCTAAAATTGCAAAGTACATTTAATTAACATGACTTTATTAGTAGATATTTAGGGTCCCCATAATGTTTCATTATAACACAATGATGAAACCACTTTTACACATTACCATGTGAGATAGTTTTCACCCTTAAGATTGCTAATAACAGTAATTTAGGATATCTGGCATGACATGGACATATGCAAACATATATTTTCTTACACTACTAGCAGGAGAATAATGGCAATAACCTCTTTTGAGGGCAATTTGGCAGCATCTAGATAAGGAAAAAAGAAAAGCCTGGAATTCCACACCAAACTTTTGACAGAGGTGTTTCTGGGAAGAGAAGTTAGATTATAGGAGATGGAGTAATTTAGAAAGAATTTGACTTTTTACTCTATATAATACCATATTGTTTGAATTTTTACAATAATTATCTGTCCCTTGGCAAAAAATAAAAACTTAGGAAAATTCCATCATCAAATATCCTTTATTCTATATATACCATATACTATATATTTCCTCTTGGAAATTTACAATGCTCATTAACACATCTAAGTTCTGAGAAGCCCCACATTATTCAAATACTGTGCCATTTATCCAAATAACTCCTCTTAATACGTTCATAATTGAGTAAGTACTTCTGTAAAATCCTTTAGAAAATCATACTGATTGTTGAAGAGTAGCTATAATGAAAGAGATCTACCAAAATACTAAATTGCTCAAAACCGTCACTCTCAAGGTTTCCCTGAGAATCAGGCTCATGCCTTCAGATTCAAGGGCAAACAACCTCTAAGGGCAAATGAAACTTCCCACATCGGCTTTGGTAAATAACTCTGTGCTTGATGAAACTTGTTTTTCAGGGCGGTATATACTTCTACCCACAAGAATGTGGTCCCTACAGGAAGCTAGGGAACCCTGGAGTCTAGTACAATGCAAATCATTTTTCTAATATGTTTAAATGTGGCTCGAGTGTTAGGCTTTAAGCATGGGCAAGATACAGTACAGTTCCTTCATTTTCTCAAACTACAGCTCCTTTCAGCTTGTCTCCCCTACCTCAGTTGCTGACATTCAAATTGACTTTTTGCATTTGTAAGAGCAGTTTTTGTCTTGTTTTTACCATTGGAGACTACTGCTGTGTTTTTCTGCTGATGCACAAGATGGAAGAAAGTGTCCTGGAAAATGCACCACTTATTCCAGTCATTTTGCTAAAGGACACTCAAGTGTGGGCAAAGTCATCAGAGAAAATGACAGAGAGCTGCATGCTGCTGTCAGGAATTGCTTCCTCATCAGTGGCCCAATTTTCAGAAAAAAAGATCAAAACGCATTGCTCTCTATCTTTCAAATAAGAAAGAAAGTGAGCTACATGACACCTAAAGGAATGCATCAGGTTACTTTATAAAATAAGTAACAAAAAAAAAAGGAAGAAGAAAATGAAAACCTCAGTGATGCAAAATCCCTGGGCAGAAACACCAGAGTTGAAAGACAATATTAAACTTGATACGAATGGCAATAAATGATAGTGAAGGGTTTTCTGAGGGCTGTGTGCTCTGCATGTTCCAGGCAACAAGAAAAGGTAGAAACCAGGATGGAGAGTGCAGGAAGAGGAAAAGAATAGGAGCCATGATTTTCAACAATGAGAAGTTTGTACCCAGAAGATAAACACTACTAAGAGACAAAGAAATGGAGGGAAAGATAGAGAGAGAAAGAGAAAGGGGTCGGGCCATATTTTTCAAAATATGCTCCATGAGCAGTTTCTTAGATGTTAATAGGTATTACGACGATAAAGAAAACAAAACAGAATCAACAGAAAATGACTCTGAGGTCAAAAAATGTCAAGCTCCTCAGGACTTATACTGTGTAAATGTGTTTCCTGACTCCCCAAATGTACTTTGCTACATTTAAGAATGGGAAAACTTTTTACTGACAGCAAGTCTATTAACATTGGAAAGCTGTCCTTTTGGAGAAGGTGATTAGCAGGTATCAGAGGTCTCTAATTCTATCTCTCCTGCTGTCTAGTTATATGACTTTGTATAAATCTCCATCCTTCCCTGAACTTAGTCTTCCCATCTTTAAAATAATAGAGTTGCTGAAGACAGTCCTAGAGGCCTCATTATCCTATGATTCAAACACAGTACATTCCCAGGTCCTCACATATGTAGCACAAACTAGAATATTACATTACTGCTGAGGTAATGCTTTCTTAAGCCACATCTTTTGGAAGGGTTATAATACCAGTGGAAACAAACAAACAAACAAAAATTTTGGCTCTGAACATCAATCTTAAAGTTCCAGTAGATTTAATAGAAAAACTCCAGGTTTGATATTTGGTAGTTATTAAAGTCTTCTGGTTGCAATTGTCAGACATCTCTGGTAAATGATCTGGTAAACTATAGGTCACTACCAAGGCCAAGTAGACCTCCTAAATGTGTGGGGCCTCTTTCTGTGGGGTCATTACATCTGTCTTCATCCTAATGGGAAATACCAACATTTAAACATTTGGGATTTCAGGCTTTAGCTTAACATGTAAAGAACTAAAAGTTGTCATTTCTGTCCTTATAATAACAACAAAAAAAGAAGGAAACACTGAAAATTAATTATTTTTTGGATCCATTAGTGAACTGAGTTTGTAGACCAAACTTCCACCTGGAGTTTGGAGAGACAGAGATGGGGCACACAGGGAGTCAATGCTGGAGAAGTTGCTGGAGCCATAAACTGGTAGGGACACTTATTGATAATATTGCTGGAGGCTAAGTAGGGACTAGGATACATGGGAAACACCTGAAATTTGAGTCTAAAAGGGCTCACACTTTCATGAGCTTTACCACCTGGAACCCCATCAGGTTCTCAGGGTCAAGATTCAGTAGACTCCCTTATGACTCTTCTGGGGGACAGGGAAGAATATGATTGAGAAACACATGCAGCCCTTCTACACGAAAAGGTCTCCCATCTAAGGAAAAACACTTCATAAGAGCCTTATTCCAGAGGGTGGAAGGGCATTCCTCCCATTCCCATTCCATCCCAATTTAGCCTTGATATTTCACCCAAAGGGGAGAAAATATGTAGTCAACAGGACTCGGGGTTTCAAGGATATAGACCTGGAACCCAGTAGCCAGAGAGGGGAGTAGTTGGCAGTGGGGGGAAAGTACAACTTTTGTGAAAGTCAGAACAGATGGGTAATGAAAGCAGAAAAAAAATCAATGTAAGACTGAAATATAATCATAAGATTTCTCAACATTTTCCCTGCCTCACATCTCACTAGCACACCAACAGGACTCCAGTATAGCAACTGTTGATTACAGCTGAAAGGGCTTCAAGACACAGACTCTATTTGAGGAGTTTTTAGGGAAGTCTAAAAACAATACGGAGGACAAACAAATATACTAGAGGAATACATCTACAGCGATAGCAAACATTAGACATAGTCTAATTTCTAGCCATACTTCTCTATCCCTCACTTCAGCCCATTGCTTATTCTTTTTCCCTGAATGTTGGTACATTTAGCTTTTCGAGCTACTGCTGACTAAATGATCTGCCTCAAGAACATGGCATTCAACTATTTTGTGCATTTGAATTATGTATGAACATTTTCCAAAATAGCCCAAAGAATCTGACACATTAGGTTTGTGATATAGCCTGAGATTGTATGTTATTTTGAAGCTGCCTGGGTAAATCTTTGAAATTAGAAGAAAATTTAAAAAAGGAACCACTGCTCTAAGTTATATTTCTATTTAGATTTTTTCAAATTCAAGAATTTTTAAAACTTCTGGCTCCCAGTGGGACTCTACTTGAAGGCAGGACACAGAATGTGGATGTTGTATCCACCTTCCTAAAACCAATGTTACAAATAACAGTAAAGCTTCAGCTATGGAAAATAGTTAGGAAAAAGTAGAGGAGCTCTATGTTATCTGAACTTAGAACGGATAACAAATGAAATGTGTTCTAAATGAATTTCAAATGGAATTTTTCTAGATCCAGTTGTCTGAAATAACTTTGAAGGTACACACACAAGCACATACACACACACACAAACACACGTATTTTCATGATATATGCAGAATAATTTGAGGACTGTTAAGATTCACTAGGGTAGTAGACCTTCAACAAATATAGTTCTAATGAAACAAGTAATAGATTTTGATTTAGTACAGGTTAGAAAGAGCTCACTTTGATGAATAAGTAAGAATACTTGTGATTGAAAAAGTTCTAGGAAACCAAAGAAGTACCTTCCAATTTTTCCAAAGTCTGTATAAAAAAGAAAGAGCAATTAGGTAGCAAAGCCATAACATTAAATGGACAATATTTGTTACAAAATTGGGTAACAGGATATCCCTAGGAGCCAAAATACACCTAGATAGGAGCAATCTACCAAATGAGAAAATTTCTGCATCCTTTGAGCACCTGATCAGAAGAAAGCAAGAGGAATAAATGGGATGTCTAACATACATGACAACAAATTAACTCCAAAATACCCAACAGGTATCCACTGGAAAGCATGGCAAGCCAATCTGAGAGTAGAAGTTGAAAATGGAAGGATTGTTGTATACACCAGTGATGGGTCAAGATGGAGCCTGTAGTCTGGTCTTGTGTATTCTTGAAACTGCCCAGGCTTCTCCCTTCCTGGATCTTGATACCACATTAAGGAGAAATTGAGCAGGATAGGTACAATAGATAGGAAGAAAGTGAATGTCCAAATGAAAATCAGATTGAAGAACAGAGCAGCCAAAAAAACCCTCAAAAAATATAAAAGTATTTTTAATGGTGCTAACAAACAATAAAAAGCTCATTTTATTTAGAAAGGCAATTTTGAACCTTGTTTCTTTAAGTTTAAAGAAAACATATTTAAAACAACAAATAAACATCAGAAAGATATTAAGGTGAAATTCCATATAAAGTTACTATAAGAAAAACGTGAATAAGGAACAGAAAATATTCCTACAAACAATAAAATCAAGCCAAAAATACATACTGCAATGTACTTTTTAAAAAAAATGAGATATATTTGACATATAACATTACATAAGTTTTAGGTGCTGCGATGCACTATTAAAACGTAGGATGAAAACTGCAAAGTACTATTTGAAAATTAAATTTTAAATGATATGAAACTAACAGTATAAATTATAGTTAGAAAAACTCAGACATTGAGTTAACAGAATTCAGGAAAGAATTAAAAATAAAATTTAACATTTAGAAATGAAGACTAAAATGAAAAAAGCACAAATGAATGAAAAAACACCTCAAATAATACTTTTGAAATAAATAGAAGGTGAAAAGAGGGAAGATTTTTTAAATAAAAAAAGATAAAAAGTATTGAAGAGAAGGTGAGTAATATTGAAGATAGACATTGAAGAGTCCTTGAAGAAGGAAACCAAACCAAGACAAAACAAAAAACTGAACAGAAGAAATACTGAGACATTATGTTAAGAAATTTTTCTGCAATAAAAAAAAGAAACCACATACAGAAAGTGCATACAGTGTACTTGAAAATATTAACCCAAAATGACCCTAAAAAAATGGTAGGAGAATGGGAAAGGCATGAGCAAAAAAAAGAAAAAGAAAAGCAAAAATAATTTTTTTGAATGTTTTAAGAATCATTATTAATAGTGTTAGCATTAGAATTGTTAGAGATGATTATGTGTGAAAAGTGAAATAAAGTAAAAACTATTGGATATTCTAATTCTATCATCCTCATTACTCTTGAGAACACAGATTCTCTGTGTGGAAGAAAGAACATGTAAATTAGCAGAAGTTAAGTTAAAAATCCTTTGGTCCTGAATTCAAATTGAAAATATCAATTTGAACTCATATGTACATATATACATACATACCTGACTCTATCCACTTAAAAGGCCTAGCAACAATAATGTGTTCAGTAGCAATGAACAGCCCTAAAGTCTACATAGAAGGCCAAAGGAAGGTAGGGAGGAAGGAAGGAAAGAAGGAAAGCAGGACAGATGGGAGGAAGGGAGGGAGAAAAAAAGCTTTTTGGAGGAATTTTCAGTTTCAAAATTATTTTCACTTCAGTATTGATAAGCATTGCAAGCTGAAACTCTTTAAAATATGTTTAAATCCATGAATACCTAATGATATATTTTTTAAATCTTACATTATGAGGAAGACAGGAAAATGGGTGTAAAAAAATCAAACATTAATTCTGAAATTTTTTACATGCATTTTACCATCAAGTAACTAAATAGGAGGGGGGGAGAAACATTTCCTTATAAAGCTATTTCAATTCATAAAGGAAAACAAAATATGTTGAATATGTCACCATTTTGCAACCCCAGTTAAAAACTGGATATTGATGGTCAACATTTTCTAATATCACCTAAAGAGAGACAGTCAGATGTTATGTTCTTCCTATAGTTTTGCAATACACTATCTATAGTTTTATCAAAGAAATGACTCCTTCCCTTCTCCACCCTGTTGTGTTTCCTCATACTTATGCCTAAAAAGTCTTTTTACCACATAGCATGCCAAAGTGAAAGAGGTTAAGTTAGGAGTTATAAAACAGATTTCTAGTTCTAACTCTTAATTTTGGCACCCATGAAATGAAGCATTTACACTAAATGTTCTCCCTTTCTGGGTGTGTATAAGTGCTTATATGTGTGCGTTTCCCATTTCTAAACCTTTTAGAATTTTACTATCCTGTCAGTTTTATTCAAGTGCAAGATGAATAATAAAAGATTCCATGTAGATCCATTTTTATCACACTTTGTACTTCCAAAACTATTTCATGCATATTGTTCCATTTAATCTCCCAATCAGAGTTTGGAGACAGGTCAAAGCTAGGGTGCACTACAAGGCACACTGGACTTAAGCAGATGGTGAGGTAAAGCTTGAAAATTTATCTCTTGTTACTCAAGTAGCAAAATGAAAACAAAACAAAACAAGACACTTTTCCGTTATATTTGAAGACTGTCTTGGAGGAAATAAAATCACTTGCCCCCTCTTTAAAAAGGAAATGCTGATTTTCAGTTTCTAGTAACCATAATAATCACTTAGGAAGGACAAATGATTTTTATTTTCTTTAGTATTTATTCTTCTGAAGGATGGTGGACTTAGGTGCCTTTACATGGATTTAAAGCTCAGAATGAGGGAGAAATAAAAGAAACAAGATTTGACAAAAAAGCAATTATGATAAGAATGAGAGATAGAGGCTATTGATTGAGTCCAGGGCCTTGGATGTCTGGGCCTCAGGTCTCAAAGTGGCTTATGGTTCATCTTTGGCCTGAGAGGGGTCAGGGCCAGGACACTAGTATGAGGATTCCTGTGAGGAGTGCTGTCACAATGCCCACAGACTGTGTTGGATCAGAGAAAATCCACACACTATTGACCTAACCAACCGCCATTCAGTCAGTGGGGACTTTATGCTGCCTATGCTTTAAGGTCTTACTTGCTGGAGGTGTAGTCTTTATTTGCATGGGAAGACTGCAGTCCTGGAGCCACACCATCTGCCTGTTCACTGAGAAAGTTACTCTGCTGCATGCTGTGCACCCAGATACTTTCCGGCCTGCTGAACTACTTCAGAACTACTCAAGGGGGTGAGTGTCATAGAGGAACACCATCCATATTTCTTGGGCAAAATTGAGGTACCATAGAAAACCCTAAGCTGACACTAGAGGACAGTGTACACCCTGTGACATTGGGAATTGGGCAATGCTGAGCTAGAAAATGGTGAGTATATAAAAGATCCAGTCCTGTAGTTAGCCTCAAGGCAACTAAGAGCTTTAAGTATGAGAACATGCATGATTAGGTGGGTGATATTATCTCTTTTCAGGCAGCCCTTGGTTCCTGTGCTAAGAAGGGCTCAGCCTTGAGTTAATACTTTTCTGTGGTCATCTTCAATTTCTTCGTAATTTTTGAATAAGTACCACCCTTTTATTTTTCACTGAGCCTCACAAATTATATAGCTCCAATTCTTCAAGATAGTAAAGTAGTAAATGCTAGTCTGATGATCAAGACACCATGCCATAGGGCTGGAACCTTAGGCAGTCATCTTATTCTAGTAGAGAACTAGAATGCAATGTAGGATTGAAGAGAGATCTAACTTTACAAGCATGGCTCACATGATTGAGGTTAGAGTGCAATATATTCAGTGGCATGAAAACATGAAAAGACTTAGTCCGGACTTACTAGGTAGAGGATTAAAGCCTACATGATGAATTCTAGTCTTTATTCACCGGTGGGAATGAGACTTCTGATGAATTGCCTATCACAGTTAGCTTGGCACAGAAATTGGTTGGAGATCACTCTGCGGATCATAATTGTAAACTTTTCCAAAATGTGGGTTGTATCTGATTCTTCTATAAATCCCCAGATGAGACTATAATGTCTAACCCAAGGAAGGTGAGCAGGGGTTGGAGTCCAACTGAGCTGTAGATTGAATTCTGCAGTGGTTGCTGCTCTATAGTTTTGGTGTTAACAGGGACTTTCTAGATAGACAAGACAAATCTTATTTATCCCAATTATATGAATAAGAAAATTTGACTTTGATTGATTAAGGGACCTAATCAAAGTTACTTCAATGATATTGTAAATGATATTTTACTGCACTGAAAATGCATTAAACAAGATTCTTTTATTTGGTGATGAAGTCCTGTACAACATCAATGGCTCTTCGAGAAGAAACTCAGTGAAAGTGAGATTCATGTATCAAAACCAGAAAAGGCTACAGAGCCTTCATTTCTGATGATTCCAGTCTTCCAAGACATGATGAGGAGGGAAATGAGCTATGTGATGTTGTCTTCACTTCATTGTCTTTCATTATTGAGCAATTCAAGCTCATGAACTTTTCTAGGTCAGAATATTTCTAGGACATGGAAACAAGCCATGAGTATTAAAAAAAAAAATCCTAGGTTTCATCATTTTGTCATATTAATCATTTAAACAATAGGCTCCCAGTAATTTCTTTTTCATTATTGTACATTACCAATCTTTAAAAAATATAGCCTCTCTTCTATATGGCTTAAGATTCTGTCTAGCGAATTGAACTGAGTAATTATCCAGTTAGTTGAATCAAGATAGACTATTGATCTACCTAATAATGCCTGAAATATATCTGTTAGATTAAAACTGATTGAGAGCCTGAAGGCTATTTGGCTATGTGAGAAACATGATAAAATTTATATCTCTAAAATTTATATCTTTACCAAAGACAGGGTGTGATTCTTCCCTGCAGAGATTTGTTCTCATGTAGGTACAGGACTAGCGTTCATCTGAGTCAGCCTTCCTTCTAGATAAGAGCTCACGACCTTGGCTGCATTGTGGAACCACTGGAGAAGCTTTTAAGAAGCAGAGATTCCCAGTCCACACACCAGACCAATTAAATCAGAATATTTTGAGGTGAGACCCAAGAATCAGGTTTTTTTTCAAACTTCACAGGTGATTCTAACAGGCAAACAAGGTAGATAACCATTGTCCCAAAGTCTCTTTGACAAAGATAATATAGAATCTTTCTTACTCTCCTCTAAATGACCATCTGCCATCTGAGTGCACACTTTCATATCACTGTTCTTTATGAAAATGTCCTCAGGTTTAAGTTGGCTCATCTGCTGACAATTACTTAGATGTGTCCACTTGTTCCGAGTGTACTGAACCAGGCCAGGCAAAAATATGACACCCAAACTCAACACTGTCCCTATTCCCATGTCACTCTTTCCTTCTCTGTTTTCAACCTCTTTTTTCTGTAATTCTCTCACCACCAGGACTCAACGAGTTTTATATCCTCCATGTAGACCAGGATTCCAAACTCAGCCTTTGCAAGACTTGTTAGTTCTGCTCCTAATAGGGTCTGACTTGAGAAACTTTTGGACTTCGCTGTGGCTCCATTTGGTGTTCTTCCCAACTCTTTGTCTCTGAAGATACTTTTTTCCCTTTACCTGCAGAGAAACCTAATTCCTGACCCTAGCCCTATAACGGGCATTTATCTGACTCCCTTGGGGGAATTCGTACAAATTCAATCCAGTCCAAAATTAAGGCACTCTTTAGAGGATCAGCAAAACTAACAGAAGAGACAAGCTACTTTAACAGATGGCTTTTAGTAAAGAAAATTTAAAATCTCCTCTGACTTCTTAGTTGAATGAAGAACACAGCTAAGTCATCAGTGCCACTTATGATAAATATAGGCTTTGAGGGTTCTTATTCCGTGGCTTAGAAAGGCCAAGAAAGGCAACTAAGCTAAAATTCCTGCAGCAATATGCTCATTCCACCGTAACTCAAAAAATCCAAGGTTCTTAGTTACAAGCCATTCTAGAGTTTAAATAACACACAGCAGCATAAACAGAAGGAGGTTGTATGCACTAGGGACAGAAAAGACTTATACTTAGTTTGGGTCTCTAAAATTGCCATAGCCTATAATTCAGCATAGAGATTCCAAGGTAAAATAGCCTCCTGACATATTTATACTGTTGCCCAGTTTAATGATGCCTAATGTATTTGGTTAGTTCAAGCTGCAGAAAGTAGTACTCATGGTTTAGTGGGCAGAAATGCACAGAGTCCTCCACGGTAAATCTGTACTGAGTAGGGACCCGAGATGTGCCTGGAAATATTGGTCACTGGTGTCAAGACCTTTTTCTGGGTAAAATAGAAAGCGAATGCAAGACGGCAGGTCCTTACTCAAGTGAAATATAATTTATAACATGTCCCCCGGCTCCCCCTAGAACAGGAGTACAAAGCAGGAAAAGAGGCAACAACTCAGAATAATTAATTCCAGATGGAATCAGGTGACTAAGTCTCCTAATGTCTTCAGTGCCTCAACGTTATTTCAGGCTGCCTGGAGTACAACATACAACATAGGTGCCTCAAAGACATGGTATTGCAAGATTAAAGTTACCACTGTTCATCATGAAGTTTTAGCTTGTCTCTTTCTCTCTAAATCTACTATAAATTTGGCTGCCCTTATGTGAATATGAGCAGATTTCTTTGGAAAGACATAGAAGGAAAGAGTATAACATTTAGTTAAGTATGCAGTGGGTCAGACACTTCTAGGTAATTTTCTGAAATATTATTTAATCCAAAGAAAGAATTTATGCAAAGTTGTTATTTCCATATTACACATGAAAATACTGAGACAGAGAGATTAAGCAGTTTTCCCAAAATCAAATGAGTTTTAAGTACTATGGTCTAAATTTAATTACAGATATTAAATGACATAGGAAAATGTCTTGATGTGTGAAAAAACAAGCGTCACACTCTAACGACACTGGTCATGGGATAAACGTCTCATTTTAGCTTCATACTTGGAAAATTGTGACATACATTTGATATCTTAATGCTTTGTCTTTTTCTCAAAAGCAGAAACAACAGATCAGATAAATACTTATAGTTAGAAAGCTATTGCCTAAGAGAGGGTACTCATACTGCACACATATACAATGTTTATGTTAACATTAAGAAACAGGCTTAAAACAAGGGGTGGAAATGCAGACTAGCTAGGTACAAAATGCCTTATGTAGAGCAACCCTGACCCCCAAATTCCAGTTTGGAGGAATAGTTGAGACAAGACTACTGCACCAGTACTGATCCCAGCCCCTATGGCACTGGTGATGGATTAATTTAATTCTATATTAATTGCCAACCTTCTATAAGGTGGTACATAAAGCACAGATAATAATAGAGATTCAGGTAAATCTCAGTCCTTTTCTCATGATACTTTCAATCTAATATGGAAAGAAAGATTGGAATAAAAAAGGAAAAGAGAAACAGAAAAAAGCATATAGTTGTGTCATTAAAGATTTGCAACATCTGTGCTGATCTAAAGAAGAGTTCATATCATGGAAAAAAGAGAAAATTAAACCTTATTGATGAGTTATTTACATAAAAAATAAAAGTCTTATGAATGAATGAACACATGAACTTCATTTTGGCAAGTGGAATGGGGATGGACAGAATACCATATAAATGTGGAATTTACTTTTATGAATATGCAAAGATAGAAAATCATGATGTAAATTAAAGAAAAACTAAGTTGTCTGCTTAGGCTGAAACTCTGAGTGTATGCACAAGGATAATATGTGTCAGTGCATTTGGGCTGCTACAACAAAAATATTAAAAACTGGGAGCTTGTGCTCAAAAAAAGAGAGGAGAGACATCAAGCCTGACATATTATGTCAGCAAACCAAGACATAATATGTAACCTAATTGCAATTTCAACCTTTCCCAGAAATATAATTTTAAACCAGTAAATCTGGAATTTCCTGGTCAGCACTTAGTGAGGTAATCCACTCGATCGACCCCTCCCAGTGAGGTCCTCCAAAGAATGCAGCAACCTGCTCTTCCATGTCCCTGCCCCCTCCTGCCTGGAGTCTCTCATTTTGTCCATCTCTTTGGAGTGCTCTTCTGTGTGCCTGACTCGATGCTGCCCAGTTCATAAATCATTCAATAAAGCCAATATGATTTTAAAATTTTAATCTGTAATTTTGCCTTTTAATACTTTTAAACAACAGAAATTTCTTTCTCACAGTTCTGGAGGCTACAAGTCCAAGATCAGGGTGCTGGTGTGGTTGCGTGAGGGCCTTCTCCCACATTGCTGGCTTTTCATTGTATCCTCACACGATGGTAGGTAGACCCAACAAGTTCCCTGGGGTCTCTTCTACAAGCACGCTAATCCCATTCATAAGGCTTTACCCTCATGACCTAATCATAATAGGGAAGAATAACTTAGTCTAGAAAAAAGACACAGTATGAAGTAAAAGATTGATATATTTGATTACATTAAAATTTTTAATTTTTTTGCTACAAATCATCTTCAATTAAGAGATAACCCATAATCTTGGAGAATATATTTTTAATAACTAAAAAGATACACAAAGAGATCCCATGAAATAAAAAGAAAATACAAACATAAAAAGGGAAAAACTGAAGCAATTTATAAACAGACCATTCACAAGAAGAAAGAACCTCTATGAACATACTAGATGTTCAAATTCACAAGTAACCAGGGAATGCATATTAAAATTGTTTTTCCTCCATTAGAGTGTAAAAGTATAAACACATACATGCACTATATCGACAGCTCATTTCCTGCAACTATCTGATAATCTGGAATCATGTATGTGGCTGATGCCTTTAAATTCTCCCTCTATCCACATTTACATTTAAGACTCTAACCATATCTCTATGTGCTTTGAAGTACTAAAGCCTCTACCCTGGGTGATAATTAACACCCTCATTTTCTGGTGGACTTTACAAAGAGTTAAGTAGTCAATTATCTAATAGTGTTGTTTGTAAAGTGATGATAATACATTCTTGTCCCAAAATAATCTTCCCGATACTTGAAATACCACAAACACTGCTTTATTCCTGTAAGGTAAGTATCATCCTCTTCATTCTTCTTCATTGAAATGCAAATCTTTCTGGGTAGGATTTGCATTTTAATTAAGCCCCTAATGCTTCAGAATTAATGTGTTTATTTAAGACTCTTCTTGACAGAAAGGTACAGTCTAACTGAAAGTCCTTTTGATCATTTTGGTAAAGTTGTGGGACATATATCTGTGACTAAAAATAGTGACAAAATGCACAGATTAGGGACAAAGGCAGGTAAAGGATTTACTCTAGAGACACATAATCTCACAGAATGTTGGATGGGATCCATCACTTCCCTTCTCTTTCCTACATTTTAGTCTCACACTACTCACTCTTGCTCAGAAGGACCTAACCAATTCACTGGCCCAGTAAACTTAACAAAATGTTGCCTTGTGCTTTCTATGACATTAATGATGTCCTCACTAGCCAATTTGGTAACTTCCTGCAGAAAGACCATTGTGATGGAATTCAATAATCCTGGGCTAAAGCCCTAGATATACTTCCTATTTTAATAAGTCTCCTAATCTCTTTGAGCCTCTAAATTCTCAGCTATAAAATAAGCATAATAACATCTGCACATTTAGTTCACACATCACTGTACAGGATCAAGATAAATAAAGCTTATAGCAGTAACTGGTAAAATATAAAACAGTCTACTTAAATGTGTTACTTAAGATGCTTGTCACTGCAGGTAATAATAAACCTAGCTTACATCCATGTCAAACTAGCTTAAACAAAAGGGGTAGCTGTTTGACTTACTGATGGAAAGTTTTTGATTTACAGGTTCAGGCTCAATTTTATCAAAGCTTTGGGCTGCATTACTCTATTATTCTCTCACTGGCTCTGTCATCCTCTGAATGCCAGCTTCATGCTCAACCCAGTTCCCTCAAGTCACAAAGTGGCTGCCAGTAGACAACTCGTTTTGTCAATAATTTCCAGGGAGTGTGGGCAGAGGTCAAATTCTATAACCATCAGATGTGTTTCTGGGTGTCATGCTAATTGTCTACTGTTAAAGCTTGCTGACCATCTCTGTGGCCAGAGGAGTGTCACACACTGATCGGCATAGGGCTTCATTGTGGCTGCCTTAGAAGTGATGACATTGTCTAGACGGTGCAGGTCAACCAGAACAGGCCTCTGGGGATGGAATCAATCCCACCTAACTTACAATGAGCGTGCGTGAAATGGTTATATCATTTGTAATCTTCCACAAATTGTCACCAATAGATTGTTTATTATGTTTTCATTAATACTAACTATACAACTATTATTATCACAATTACTGCTGCTTATTTTATATTAGTATTATTATTTTCACCACAACCACCCTAACTTTCTAGGAAATGAAAAGTAGTTATAGGTGTATAGCACTGTCACTACCTTTTCAAGGACAATGAACATACAGTTAGTCTAATTACACTGTAGAATAAGTCTTTATTATCAGTGTATGTTAGAATATTTGTTTCTTAACTCAAAGCATTTTTCCCTCTTTCTCCTAATTAATCATTAAGACACCTGGTGATGATATCTTTCCATTACAGTCAAAGTGATTATTTTCAAACTGAACTGGCCTCTTCTCTTTGTTGACTAATGGCCAGGCAATTTGTTTTGAAAATTCACTGAAACTAGTTTTATAAACAGAGTCAAATGAACACAGTAGAGAAATACATAATTTGTGGAACCTGAAGAAATCAGATCTGATTTTATTTAGCAGAGGTAAAGGAAAAGTGTCAATAATGACTTGAAGGCCTGGGGAGAGTGCAGACAAAACCAAATGGCAATGCTAATTTTAATTGAAAATGAAGATATGGATTTTAACTGGGGTGATTTTAAGAAGATAAAGGATTTCAAGGTAAATCATTCTAGCAGGTAGAAATTCTAAAAGAGACTTATACCTGATACATATTTGTGATTCACTAACTTAAGAAGTTGTAGTGGACACCAATACTTTTTGTGACCATTCTTCTGTCTTACCATCACCACCTTTAAGAGAACTAACCATTCACACACATGATTTCACAGGATTTGTAAAATATGACATTCAATCTCACATTCCACTTAATTGGTTGAAGAATGGGCAACTCAAAAATCTTGGCAAAGCAATATTTTTCCCAGGAGTTGGGACTAAGCAGTTCCAGTACAACATGGCTGATCTCCCTAAAAAAAGAAGATCAAAATAGTCACTGGTATCTATTTTCCATGATGGGCATTGGTAAAGAAAGAAAGCTTGCCTGAAACAAAAGCAAAGGATAAAACAGACATATGAGGGAGACAGAGAAAACAGAGATGGGAGGCAGAGAAAGAGGACTCGGCTCTTTGGATTCTCGGAGACAACAAATATCCTAAAAATAAATGGTTCTCAGTATGTAAATAGGTTTGCCAGATTTACCAAATAAAAATATAGAATTCCTAGTTACATGTGAAGCTCAGATAAACAATAAATACATTTGTTTTAGTATGTCCCATGCAATATTTAGGGTATACTTAAACTTGAAAAGAAAACACTTTTAATGGTTGTTTATCTTGTTAAAAGATAAGTTGAGGTATATTAAAAAAATTTGAAGTGTTTATTTGAGCAAAAATTGATTCCCATTGGGCAGCATCCAATCTAGCAGATAAAAAGGAACTCCGAGGAACTAAGTAAAATGAAAGATTTTATAGGCAGAAAGGAGTGGGAACAAGGAAGTTACACTCAGCAAAAAAGCAAGCCGGTTGGTTATTGCAAAGTTACTTTCCTTTAGAGGATGGCAGGGTCCTTATCAGATTACCTAACTAGGGCCGATCAGGCAATTCTTGATTGAGTGGTGTAAGAATCCGTTTCTGAGAGAGCTGAACTGTAATTAAGCCTCAGTGTGGTGACATGGGGCTTAGCCTAAACAACTCAGTTTTGGACTTATTGTTTTGCTTTTTAACACTGTATTACACATTGAACTGGGTAGCCTGTATTTTATCTAACAACACTATATGTGAGCGATTTAGACTTGGTTACTGTTTTTTACAGCCAAAATACTCCTAAAATGGGATTGTTGCAATTATAAGAAATGATAGCAGAGGAAATAAGACAAGTCTGAGAACTTGAGTCTTAGGAGAGAACCGTAATCAGTTCTGTGATCTCCTAATTTACTGACCTCCCAAGGCACTGGAATGTCTATTATTGGTCAAGTAATTATATCTTCAATTTAAAAAAAAACTGCTTATTTTTCATATAACTTATTCTTGGGTCATTCATCAAAATCAAAGACCTTGATAATAGAGACTATGCTATTTGTGTGCATGTTTCTCACAGCACCTAACTCAGGCCTGGCCACAGAGTGAACATTAAATAAATACTAGTGGATTGAAATTTTCATAATATAGATTACAGGCATAATTAGCTCTCTTTTTTTCCAACACTGGACTTTTCCCCCTATGCCCTAAACTATATTTGAGATGCTTTGAAAGCTGAGAAGCCTTAGAGGACCTCACAGTGTTATAATAGCATTAAAATGAAAAGGAAGAAAGAGGTCTGGGGAGGAGTAGGAAAGAAAAGCCCAAAGAAAAACCTGAAAGAAAGCCCAGCGTTTTGCCTAAACACTTCCAGCTCGTGCTTCAGACTCTGCAGGCAGCAATTACATTCCGAAGGAAAATGTTTTACAATTGTAATTACACATAATAGGAGGAATGTATTTTTCCTTCATCCTACTCCCATGGCGAGTCAATTTAATTTTTAAATACAAGAGACATAATTGATTTTAGCCCTAGATTAGCGCTGAAAATGATCTATATGTGTTCTCGCTAATGGAACAAGAGAATTGGTCCTCCTTGGAGACTTTTACCCAAACCTGCTTATGCAACAATTACTAGAGTCTGACAGGTTAGTGTGCAAGGAGAGGGATGCAGGAGGGAAACACCCCACTGATTAACAATTGAGCAAAATAATTAATATTATGCTCTTCCCAGTTAATTATGGATTAGACACAAATATATTATCATCACAGAGGCCACAGAGTGATGAGACTGCCTGGAGGTGCCTTGCTCTGTTCACTGGAAAATGGGTTTCCTCTGAGGGTTTCAGGACAAACCCATTTCCCCATGGGGCTCTCATGGAAGGGGCAGATTAGACTTGGACTCACTTTCTGTAGTAATAGCAAACTGATCTCTTATCTGACAACGGATTTCCCATCTACTTCTCTCCAGGCTGCCACAACTGATAGGTAAATAAAATAGAGATAGCTCAGGGAAAAGCTATGACATAGGTAGTGGATACTTTGCCATTTCACCATTGAAACCTCCCTTTAAGCACAACTTCGGAATCCAATTCTTACTCTGGGTTGTCAACTAATCCTCCCTAAAGCAGGATTAGTAACTGGGATATTAGCTTCTAAGACTATAATTCCCAGGTGCATTTGCATTTTAATCAGTGACTCCAGGGAGGCAGATTTGGCAGCCATCTATCCCTAGAAAGGTAATGTGAAGACCTAGTTCCAGGCTGGACCCCTTTATTTACCAGCTAGGTAATTTCCAAGCTGTAGAATAGGATTATATCGACCTCCTGAGATTGCTGTGATAATTAGGTAAATTATATAACATGTTGTGAAAGTCATTGGCATGGTGCTCAATACCTTTGAATATGTCTCAAGGTGGGGTGGGGGGAATCCCCAAGTTACAAAGGAATGAAGCTGCAGTGATGATACTGTGTAACCTGGAAAAGCCATTCCACCTGTTAGGACTTCAGCTTCATCACCCTTTAAAGGGCAAGCGCTCATGTATATGATTTCTAAGATCCTTTTCTCTTACAAAGTTCCAATATTTCATTTCTGCAAATTAATGTTGCTCTCCTTATTAGAACACAAACAAATGAGTATACACAAGCACAGGGACCCAACCTTTCAGTTATGAATGGAGACAGACTTTCAAAGTATTTATTAAAATGTGACAAGCTCTTGAATATAGGTTATGTTAGGTTTCAGGGCATTGCAATTGGCAGTTCGGAACAGTGTGTGTAATGTGCTGGTATAATTTTTCTGTGGGAAAATGGAATGGGGGAAGAGGGAAGAGCAGAAGTAACAGTAAACTCTCTCTTCAATTGGCTAGAAAAAGAATCTGTAAGTCCTGCCTCTGTAGCACTGTTTGACAGCTTAAACCCCTGTTGGATTGGAAAATATGGTCAAATCTCACAATTAGCCAATCCTCCATCTCTGATGTTTTGTAACACCCTGCCATAAGATTTTACATCACTCAAACCATGTAATTTTATTGACATCCTGAGAAATGGAAAGATAGCATGCGTTTCTGTTCATGTGTGTGCATTTGTCATATGCCTGTGTATGTGTGACTGTGTGCCATTGTCTGTATATGTGTGTGTGTGTGTGTGTGCGTGTGTTCATTTTGTCTGTTTGTATTACCAGGTAGACTATCTTTGGTAGATGTACAAATCATACGGCTTGTCTTTAATAATAGTGGATGTGAAAAACATGGGAAATTGTCTGTATTCCTAGGAAAGCACTGGAGCCTACAGTTCACTGACTAGCTAAATTGCTTATGAGTGGTTTGATGGACCTTTAATGTTCAAACTCATACACCCAAGCACACTCACAAGAGTTTCAAATGGCAGTAAACTGGGCCCATGAAACCACTCCAACCACTAGGGCAAATGGGAGGCCATGTAACAAAAATTATTCCCATCCCATTTCACATGACCAGATTCCTTCAATACCAACTGACTAGCCCAACAAGCCTTTACTTCTGTGTCTATATGTAAATAGATTCCTAAGAAATTCAGCAAATTCTGAGGGCTGAAAAATTCTAAGACAGTAATTATATTTATTCTGGTCTAACTGCTCATATTTAAGCAGAAACAGTGGCCACTAATTTGGCAGGATATGAGAAGTAATATTCTCCCTGGAGAACCTAAGTTTCCCATCTTTCTCACATGGATGAATAGGTTTTATGGATATTAATATATCTTTAGATGGCTTAGTATTGAAATTGGATGGAAATAGAAATTATTTGTGAAGAAATCAACATTCTTCCATTTTGATGAAGGGAAAATTGAGATCCCAAATCAATCAATCAAATGTTCCTTTGCCAGGAGTGCAGCACGAACCATTATAAATGTGAACTCTTTATTTTAGAAAATCATTTGCCTGTGACAAGCCAAACAATGATAATGGAGTATTTTAAATCTGCATGAGAAGGGGGATCAGAGGACCCTTAATATCTGGAGCAGAATTAAACATTGGGTGCACTCTTTGTATCATTTAAGTAACAAATTAATTAAAACTGGTTTGCTTTTTGAAATTATGATTTGGATTTCCAGGTCGAAGTTTGTGTAAAAAGATTACCGTACTCTGGGACACAGAAAAGAGGGCTCGTGAATGGATAGGAAGTCTCATGGGCAAAACATTACACCTGCTCTCCTCAAGTGGTTGTTCTAGAAGTAAATTCAGGATCACTTATGCCTTGTAGTTACGAGTTAGCCACTACCATACTCAAAGGAATCACTTCTTCCTCTAAATATTTTGTCTTTTAGTTTGTTGGCAATCTGTGCCTTTGACATCTCCTGTATTACTACCTTTCTCTGGCAGTTAGCTTCTCAGGTAAGAATATCTGAAGCCCTGAGAGTGTCTGAAAACCTCACAAGACCCCATTTGATGCTAATTTCTTTCGTGTCCTTCTTTCTAATAGAATACAATCTTCTTGAGAAATAAGATTACATCTTATTTTAATTCTCCGCAGCTCTTAACATGATGCCTTTTAGATATTAGACAATCAATGAATATTAGTTTGAATCAATCAATTCATGTCTCCCCAGTGTTAAGAATGCAAGAAGGCACTGAGTGGCCAAGCAGTTAAAAGAAACCTGCTTCTAAAAGGCCCAAAACTGGATTATTGGCTTCATTAACACATGAATGACTGGATTGATTTCTAGCAATCAGGATAAGACATATTCTCTGCCCCAGGCACAGTGTTTAACACTTTCATAAATTATATATTCACAGGAAACCTGAAAAGTAACATTCATTTTATAGAGGAAGAAACTCAGGCACAGAAAAATTAACTAACTAGACAAAGGCCACACAGTGAGCAAGTTTCAGAGTCAGGATTTCTGTCCTGACCTTTTCCAATGACAATGTACTTGCCTCTACCGCACCGCTTCTAAGAATTTTTGGCCAAGAATCCCTAACTCAGTTTCCACATTGTGTCTGTATCAGTGGTGTATTCCAATTGGTTAATCTGAGGAGACTTTAATAAATGAAGAGTTTACAAAGGCACTTAAGTAATAGGAGTAGGGACACCATCAGGGATAATGCAATAACCGGAGGTGAGTTACTCTTCTCATGAAGATGAGGTTTCAAAGGGAAGAAATAGTCACCAAACCTGAAGACAGAGGGGCTGTATGGAGAGCCTTCTCCTTCTCTCCATCTACTCACCTCTGCCTCTCCTCCACTGTCTAGAAGAGTGACCAGCAGTAAGCATTGAGCAACAGCAGGGAAACTAGAAGAATAAACTTCTAATCTCCCACTGGTGCTTCCCACTGGTCAAATCCGAGAGGAAGCTACAGAACAAGGGTTCTCTTGGGGATTTCACGTAAGTCAGCTTCCTAGAGTACAGAGCAGGTAGAGATGGGTGGAGAGTGGATCTGGAGGAACAAATTGAAACTTTCCAGCACACCCATCATATAAAGCAGTAAAAAACAGAATTTTGCCCTCTACAACTTGAGGGCCCTGGAGGCAAGAAAATCTATAAAGCAAGAGTAAGTCTTGTCTAACTTAAAAACAAAGAAGAGGAATTTATGAAGTTATCAAAAAATAAGTATTCACTGCTGAGTTCAGTTTAAGACTGTTTTTATTGAATGACTGGCATCAAGTGCAAACTTATAATGCACCCAAGATATTAATTGGAAAACAGTTGTAACCAAGAATGAGAGCAGAGAAATAATGGTAGCACATTTAGCACAGTGGGTAGCTCTGCTTTGTCAGATCAAAATGAGCCCCACACTGGGAGGGATGCATTTCAATTCTACTTTAACAGTCACAGCACCCTGGAGGAGGAGTGGAAACATGCCAGCCAACATTTTTAATCTGGCTCTCTGGAGTCAGAATAGACACCTTTTCTTTCAACTCCGTGACCCTCTGCCCTACTCAAAGTACAGGCCTAAATGTCCCCCACTGACCCAAATCTTTATTAATATTACTTGCTCAGCTGATATCAGATCCTTTTCCACTGACCTTAGAATGCCCCTTACGTTGTGTCCTGGGAGCCCCTTTAATCTTCCCTATCTGCAACCTGCATTGCGGGTACCCAGCATGGATCGGAATGAAGGACAGGGATTGGATACTGAATTGACAGAGACATTCAATAAATGAATACATAGCTACATAAATAAATAAGCCGGAAATACCATGTATTCGTCCAAGCAAAGACAGGCAGAGAGGAGGAATAAAAGGAAAACAGGAGCCAGCCCTTTGGTCTGAGAATGTATTGATTGCAAGTTTAAAAAGCTAGGTTTTTCAAAGTTCGCATTAAAAAAAAAGTGTATTACTGACATTTTTTTAGTGTTACTGAAATATCTGAGGACAGTTTAGATAGAAAACAGTAGGAAGAGAAGGTGAGGGACTGGGCATGCATAGGAAGTGGAAAAAGAGAAATGATGTTTCTTATTTTAACATAGTAGTAATCTCCATTTCTTATGTCCCCATCTGTGGTCCAGCCAGACTCCAAGGTTCACAGGGTAGGGAATCTCTCCCATATTTCTTATTTATCTCTCTGCAGAGCCCATCACATATGTAATAATACTCCATGTAACTGATGAAAAGCAGTGGCCAACATCCTTTGTCTTTCTGGTTAATAGTGGTCTATACAACTAAAGAGAGATTAAGTGAAGCTATTTGAAAGCACTTAGAAAAGCAAGCAATTGGGAAGGGTTAGTGACAAATAGTTGTCTCCCCTGAATATGATTTCTTTAAGGATGCAAAGGGGTAAAATTAAGCTAGAGGTAAACTATTGAATAAAGCAATCAGTGGAGGGCAATTTACCAATAGAAATGTCTTTAGAAAATTTGCATGCTATACTTCAATAATTGCTGAGACTTTTTCTTATTATAGAAACTTCCAATCTATATAGGAAACAAAAGTTTCAGATTTGAAGGGAAAAATTAATTCCACCACCAGGTTTACCCTGCCAGCTAAGCAATCTGAGGCAACCACAGATTTATATTTCTACCACTGCTTCTGCATAGGTAATTATATTAACAAGTGTTTGCAAATTGCCCTATTGTTTCTTAGAATCATTTATAAGCTTCTTAAATTTTAATAAAACACTATTTTAGAAAAGCCTGCCATTTCTCATAGGCTACTATAGCTTTTTGGCTTCTTACGTATACATTCTTTAGAGGAGAAGAATTCTGTTTCATTTGTTTGATAGTATTTTTTTTTTTTGCTTTCTTTTGCCTTCTTTCTTGTGTATTCTGTTTGGGAAAGGTGGCTTTGTATACAGTATAACAAAACTGCTAGCTACTGGTCTTATCAGATACCTAGGAATATAGAATCTGAAGTAGATCTGAAACATGTCAAGTTAGAGTTAGCATGACACTGGGTTAGTCAGAGAATTGGGTGGTAGGAGGCAGGACTGGGACAGTTAATGTGTTTACATTGACCTTTCAGACCATTTCCTCTAGGAGTTAGGGTCTTTCACATCTTCTTAGAGTCTAAGTAGGATTGGCCCACCCTGCAATGCATCAGTTCATTCCTTGTCCTCAGCTTCCGCATAGACCACTGGATCACCACTCAGTAGAGGAGCAAGCTATAACTTTCTCTTTCATGTCAGGACAGAGCACAGCTTAAGGGAACACCTTTTCTTAGTAAAATTTAAATTTTTCCCTATATATATAAAAATGGCTATATTCAGTAGTCTCCCCTTATTGTCAGTTTTGCTTTCCATAGTATCATTTAACTGTGATCAACAGTGGTCCAGAAGCAGATGATCCTCCTGACACATCATCAGAAGGTCAACAGTAGCCTAGCACTGTGTCACCATGCCTGTGTCATCCACCTTATTTCATCTCATCATGTAGGCATCTTATCAGCTCACATCATCACAAGAAGAAGAATGAGTACAGTATAAGATTTTTTTAAAGACATTTGCATAAATTTTTTACAATATATTATAATTATTCTATTTTCTTCTTACTGTTGTTAATCTCATACTGTGCTTAATTTATAAATTAAACTTTATGACCGGTATGTATGTATAGGAAAAAACATAGCATATATATAGTGTTTAGTATTTAACTGTAGTTTCGCTGTTCACTGGGGATTTGGATAAGGGGGAGTATAAAATTGGAAATTATAAACTATGCTAATATAAACCCAGTGATGGATAGACTATGTTTTCAGTAGAAATAATTCAGTTATACATGCCTTAAGTAATAAAAATCTTGAAAGCTCTTTTAGGAACCTATCCTCTTTTCATACTGAAAGCCAAACATGAACTATGTCTGATAAGAATCAGCATCATTTGGCAAAGACTTAACTATCTCCCTGGGACCTAATTTCAGCACTTAACTACCATCCTTGCCACCATCCATTAGTCCTCTAAACTAATACTCCATCACACTTGGTTTAATTAAGTTTTCCCTATTTGTTTTCTAACAGCAAGGAAAGACCTTACAATTTTGGGAAGAAGGTAAGATTTTCACTAGAAATACTTCCTCAGTTTGAGTTGAATTTATCTCACACATAGAGACTTCCTACCTAAACTATGCAAACTCCTGAGAAGAGAAGCTCCTCATCCTCCCTTTTTTAAGAAAAGAATCCTCATTTCAGAGAAACAGCAGCACTACTTCCTAAGAAATATAAATACTGTGTTTTCTTTTCTCCTCAATTCAGTGTTACTCCTCTTGTTCTTTGTGGTTCTTTTCTTGATTCTTCATCATCCAAAAATCTTTCTACTGGTTCTCATGGGAAAAAAAAGGTTCCTTATCAGTCACCTATACCCCAGTATTCATTTAATTAATTAAAGTATTTATTCATCAGTTATTGGATGTTTTCATACATTAGGAACTTAACAAAATTCTGGAGGTAGGAAAATTAATGTTCTAGCATATGAGGCTTTTGTAGGTTACTGAAAATTGGGAAGATTCCTAAAGGGAAACCATGTGTCATGCAGTTTGCTGTCTACATAAACATTACTTTATTATATCATCTTGTTTTCATTAGCATAACTTTACTATTCCAGGATAGTCTTTCCTGAAAGCTAAAAGTTCCAAGTAACTTTATTGCTTATTCTTGAATCTTTGGAAAGATCCATCAACTTTTCAGTAGAAAGCATCCACTGATAATTTACAACCCAAATCTCTTTGAACCCTTTGATTCAAATGTCCTTCAATCTTAAACTGTTATATCATGATCCTTGCCCAATCCCAATAAATTCTCTGCACTTAAACTGGACTTCAAAGTCTCAATGAATATAGTGACTTTGTCTTTTTCTCTTGTTGAGGTAGTTGTCACCTTTACTTTGGTAAGCAATAAATTCAGCTTTGTCTTAACAACAGGTTGTTCTGGTAATATTTGGGAGATGAGTATTTAATGGATTGTGTGAATTTCTACTTTGGGGATCTGTGCTATTGAAGAGTTCAGGAGCCCATTACTCTCCATTGCTTAGAATGACCTAGATTCTTAGAAACATACTGGTTCATTTGCATTGAATGCTCTGGGATTTTCTGCTCAATCCATTTTGGTAAATGAATGTCTGACTCTCTTGCTTATGTGTCAAATCTAATGATTGTGTAACCATGTGGTAGATTTTCATCCCCTCAAGCTATTGAGATTGATCACAGATGGACAAAAATACCAGCTTCTCACAAGCCATAATGATTTTGTTTGTGAAAGGAGAAACAAATGAATCCTGAGCCAGCCTTTCATTCAAATGTGTGTGAAGAGATCATAGACTACAAGAAGCTCTTCATTTCTGTATTTAAATATCTCCCACCCCTCCCCATGGCTACAGGAATTAACAAACTACTATACCTGTCATGGTTAAATTTGTTTGAATTCCTTAATATTAAGGATTATTGTCCTAAAAAAAAAAGGTACATAACACTGTCAAGCACTGTCATCTACAACTTGATGTGAATTGGTTTGCTAAGGATTTGCCATGTGGCAGGAACAGAAGACTAGATATTGAAAAGGAAAACCAGAATAAACAGGCTAGGCTAGAAGGAGAAATGATCTGAATTCTCAAAGCAGAGGAGCCTGAGAGTCATGAATATGATATCATGAATATGATACAGAGATGAGAATGACTGACATGACTTTTCTGTATACTAGCACCTTCACAGTTTTTTCAAGGTTACTGTGTAAACCATTTTGATTTGGGGAAATTTTTAAAACATATTAATTCAGAGTTAGATCAAGAGCCAGTTTAGGTGATACAATTTTTTAATTCAAAAATAAGCATGGAGAGAATTCATCAAATTATTTTTATTAGTATTATTGTTAGTTTATTGCATCAAAACTTACTTTGAGGGCAAATGCCTCAGACACAAATGTGAACCTCCAAAGATAACTACTATGAAGGATACACTTTATTTACAGTATGAAATTCTTCTCACTTGTTTAAAATCAGCTTGAATTCTGTAGTTCAATGACATACAAAAATGAAATTCAACCAGCTGAGACTGTTTTGCAAATCAAATTTATACCTATCAGAAGAATTTCATCATAGAAGGAATTACTGTTTTTTTGGAAAATTATATTCTCTCAATGAGTTTATTTACTAATGTTTAAACCAGGATTCTAGTTGTCTGATTATTTACTCACTTTTTATATATGTAGTTTTGAGCCTTCTCCAGGATTGAGTTGTCTTCTTGCCGAATGCTCTACAAGTATCTTCCCAGAGAATCTGAATTTATCTGAAGCCTGGAAAACCTGAGGTTTTGCACACCTGAATTCTTGTATGAGGTTTTGAAGTGCTGAAAATACCTTTATTTCACCTTCATATTTAAATAAAAGTTTAGCCAAACAAAATTCTACATTGGAATTACTGTTTTTAGCATTTTGAACATATTACTCGGTTTTATATTTGGTTTTTGTGTTGCTGGTTAGATGTTTGTCATCAAGCTGATCGTTGTTCGTTGTAGATTATTTACTCATTTATTCCGGAAATTTTTCAAATTCTCTCTTTATCTTTGATATTCTTAAATTTCAATTAGATATTCTAGATTAGTATTTCTTTTTTTCCCTTATCTCTCCTGTTTGATAATATTGAACACTTCTGGTCTAGACTAGATTTTTAAAAATTTAGTTCTTAAAAATTATTGGTAACTTTTTTCTTCAAATGTTTCTCCTCTTTATGAAATGAATTCTCCCCTTTCATCCTGTGAAACATATTTTATAAATATTGACATTTCCACTTCTATCTTCTATATCTTTTTTATTTTATAGTGTCAGTTTGTATGTCTTCTTCATATCTCGAAATGTTCCTTGACCTGATATTAAAGTTATTGATTCCCCACTTTATACATACTGCTTTTCAATTAAACTATTGGATTCTTTGTTTTCACTCAAATTTTTCATGCCCAATGTCTCTTTGATCTCATTAGGATGTTATGCTAATTTAAAACAGTTGTTATTTCTTCTTTTGATGTGAGTTCTTCTAGTGTGTGATTTTTTTATAATAGTGTTGTTACTTGTGTGTCTATTGTGGTTCTTGGTTGGTTTTCTGTTAGCTCATATTCCTCTGGAATATGGGAGACTTTGCTAATATGAATAAGAAAAGGCATGGAGCCCTTGAGCATATCTTGAAGCCCATAGTTGGTTTAGGTAAGGTAGAAATGGAGGGAAATATGCCCCAGGTTGGAGATCCTCTGATGTTACGGTCTGAGCTCAACTAAATTTCATTTGTATGTGTTCCCTCACAGGGGACTGTCCTTCAGAGAACTCCCATTACCTTCTGCTCCAAGCACTAAGATTTTGAAAGAGTTAATATACGTTACTTGGGAATACATGGTTAGGGGTAAGTATGCTCAGGGGCTCAGGGGCCTTCTTGCACATGTGGTCTGCTTAGAGTCCCAGATGGATGCATTGTCTCTACCAGCATTACACCCACCAGCCATGGCTGGTACAGAGTGGTGCTGCCTCTCTCTGCTTCTGTTTCTTAATGATTCAAGAGCTGACACTGGTATTCCCAGGCAATGTGAGTTAGGAAAACACAAAACTAAGATCTTGCCCCTAGCCTACCCCAGTGTGACATATTGTTCACATTCATTTTAGGCTACTGTGCCCCTGAACTAGGATGTAGCAATCTACTTTTTTGGGGGGATTCTATCATTTTGTTTTCATAAAGTTAGCTGTATCTACAAAAGCAAAGTGAACTATTGACCCAGTAACTTAATAAGTCCCAAGTACTAGTAGGGAAGGAGAAACTATTGTAAATTTCCTATATTGTGTTTTCTATTATCTAGATATCATTCCACCTTTCACCGAGCTTTCTATCAGACCACAGATCACTTATGAGTGGTTATCAGTGTAGGAGTGATATGGATATCCAAGAAACATCACTACTAATGGTTAAATGGCAGGTAAATAACCCCAAGATTGAGCTCAGTGGAATCTCTAAAAGGTCAGAGGGAAGGGTAATTCCATGAAATGAGGTGATAAGGAAAGGCATAGTAGGGTAATAATAATATGTATACATTTAATATACATAAACCATACATGCATTATCATTCTGAGAACCCTTTGACATAGGTCCTATTATTCCTGTTTATAGGTGATGAAACTGAGTTCCAGAAGGCATAATGCAATTATTAAGATCACATAGATAGCAAGTTCCAGAGCTGGGATTCAAACAGACAACTCTGACTCCAAGCTCTTTTGAGCTTGCCATAGTCTCCATTATGAAGGAAATTAATCTTAAAGGTCTGTATACACAAGTAGGTACAACTGACATTTACAAGCGTGAACACAATCACTTTGTGTTACGGCCAATCAAATCGGAACATACATTGAAAGGAGAGGATGCCCACCACCTTAATGAAGCCCACTGCCTCTTGTATGTGCTGACAGATGGCCCCTTCACATTGGAGTGGTGATCTGGGCTGTAGTGAGGTGGAATGGGCAGTAGTGATCCGTCCCAAAGAATGAAAGCTACTCTGACTCCAAATAATTGGAGCACTTTGAAAGTGAATTTAAGATGAACGTGTTTTAGGTAAAAATAATGGATTCAGGTAGGGGAACACAGCTCTGGAATTTATTTTCAGTATTGTCACGGAGTTCCAGTATTACAAAGTTTCATGATCAGTGTTAATGGGAATGTCAGAAAGTCTAGTCTGCTTGTCTGATTGTAGCAAGCATCCTGCTGTGGATGTGGAATGAGAAAGTCTGAATTTGCAGCAGAAGAGCTCATAATGGAGCATACAGTTATGGCTTCACATGAAAAGTAATGTATGGTGGAAAAGATAACGAAGAAGAGTACAATACGATCTGCACGCATTCCTGGGTTTATAGCCAATCAAGTGGAGTATTAAAATCTGAGCACACTTAATTAAATGTCTCATTTTGAGTAGTGTGATGAATAAGGGTCATGAAATGGTTAGTGCTGAGAACTGAAAGTCAAATGCCATAGATTCCATTCCGAACACCAACTTCAGCTCAAAGTTGGGCTTGAGAAGCATGAATTCAAGCTTCTGCTTCCTTACACCTTGTCTTGAGTCCTGCTCTAGGTTACTACTCTATTGTGTCAAACTCTACATGAAACTAGGAAAACATAAGTTAGCCTGTTTGGTTATAAAGGGGAAAAGAGAAACTGAATCATTCAATTCATCAGAAAGTATAGAATGCCCTGCTTCTATCTTTAAAAAATTTTTGACTGGCAGTAAGTTTTCTAAACATGTGCCTTTATTCAAAAGACAAATTACACATTTACAAAGCTTGTTTGTTAAGTCACAGGGAAGTTACTCTTGGTAACTACAGTTACTGTCAGCAAAGAAATGTAGGACTTCCTCCTTTAGAGGGTCTTTTTAATAACTCTGTAAATGCAATTAGTCTATTTTGGATATTTGTTCAAATTTAAATGTTAGGGCTTCCAGATAGTTCAGTAGACAAATGGTCCTCCATTAGTCTCATCTAGGTGTTAGAAAATGCAAGATTCATTTATTAAAGGTTTGTTATTTGGTAGAATTTGTTTTTAATTTACATATATATTCTGGTTCTTATATTCTCTAAGAGTTTCCCACAAAATTTAGAAGCTAACATAGTCACATGAAGAGATTCTTAACGCTACAAAATAATTTAGGAAAAGTATCTCATAAGTAAGGCATTCAATAATCAAACATGGAACCAAAATTGTGTAATCAAAAATTACTCACTACTCATTTTGTGGAGGGCAATAAGGGAGTTGCTGTGTTTGATATAAAAGAATTTAGAAGTGGAAATTTAGATTTTCTCTGTTTCTCACTGGCCCAAGTGCACTTTCTTGGCTATTCTGTAAATATTCAAGTTGTTCTAAGTGCTTTTAGAAATAAAACCTTCACATCTATAAAGGCAAAGAGTAACCCCCACCTCTTTAAAGCATCTGACAATTTTCAAAGCACTTTTATATTCATGATCTCACTGCATATCCACAGCAGACCTATAAAATAAGTAGGGCAGGTGTTACTATGTGCATATATTTTACATCTTAAAAACTGAGATATAAAGAGATTGCTACTTTCCACCAGACAGAGCAAATAAGTGATGGAAAAGAGATTAGAACAAAAGTAGTCTAACTTAACTTCTAGTGTGTGGTGTTCTTTTTATAACAGTATATAAAGGAGCCAGAATGATGTGACAGAAGACAGGAGAGGAGAGAGAAGAAAAGGTTTAGAGGCAGTTATCAGACTAAGCTAATGAGCAAGCTTCCCTTTTCTCTAAATATTGTTCATGTCATCCTACACACCTCTGATGTGGTATCATTCTTGTTCCAGATCTAGCTAGGTCCCATCACATTTATAAATTTTTTTCAGATTAGTTCCAGCCTTAGTCGGAGCCATCTAAAGTTGATTAGCACTTGTCTATGAAATGGGAATAATGATTCCTCTTCTGTTGGTCATTTGCCTGTATATTCTTTCAAGTAGTTATTTTATAGTTTAATATCTCCATGATTAGATGGTAACCTTCTTGCAAGCAAGTAGCAGAAAAATACACCATCCTACTCCTTACCCATTAATTATGTTGATAACCTTCTAGACAAGAGCTCACCGCTATATTCCTGGAATAAATTCTATTTTTCTGAAATATATCATTCTTTGGTATCTGTCTAGATTCTATTGCCCATTTTTAGTTAAAAATTTACAGTCTATTGCTAAGGTAGGTTGATATATACACTTCTTTTTTATATATTATTTTTATTGCTTTAGTTAAGGTTTAGTATCCCACTCATGGTGTGGGGTAATTTGTATAACACTGGAATTATGTGTTTTTCAGTGCTTGATAGACTCAACTGTGAGCCTTTGGTTCTAGGATAACTAATGGATATAGTTATCCTTTCATTTATTTTTTATGTTTCACTAACTCATCTTTTATTTTTATGCTGACTTTTGATTCATGTATTGTATTCTTTCAAAAATTTTAGTATTTAAGTTTTAAATTTAACTTGTATCCAAATAATTTTGAAATTTTGAAAATCATTTTACATGTTGCCCTTTGGTTGTGGTAAGAAGTTTTAGCAGACATTTTGAGGTGTCTGTGAGACATATATTCCCTTCCTTACGCCCATTTAACCCAGCTAAATAATCCTAATTAATGTAATTAAACAATGGATCAAATTCACAATTCACTTTACCTGTGATTGGTTTGGACTTGGCACGTGACCAAATTCAGACAATGAAATGTGAATGAATGTCTGCTGGGGCTCTAAGGAACGTTGCTTTGTTCTTATAAAGAGACATGTGGAAAGAAATGGTCTCCACATCCAACGGATGCTGGCATATTTGAATACCATACTGGAAATGAAATGGGCCTCTGGCAAATGTGGGGCAGAAAGGACTGAGAACAAATGCAGGCTGAGAATGAAATGGCAGATCCATCGGAAGAAACACAGGGCCCTGATGATGTACTTGAATAGCTGAATGATTCTTGAAAAATCCCATCTCAAGGCTCCTTGTTATAGGACATTATTTTGTAGCAGTTTGACTCTGTGCCCTCTGATACTTGTGTCCAAATAATTTTAACCAACAGAGTTTAGTTGCTTTTGTTAATTTCTAGACTATTTGTAATTTCAGTTTTGACTTTTATTTGGCACCAAGAATTATTCAGACAACACTTAATTTGTAAGAAACTAATATTTGAAGGACATTTTTGTATTAAAAATTACATTAGATTATGATCAGAGGTTGTAAACTATAAAAGTCCTTTTTGAAAATCTTTTAAGTTTATTTATGGATATAATGTGACTGATTACTGTAAATATGTGCTGAATATAAGGAAAAATGTTTTTTCTTTAGGATGTGATGATGTGCATATTGTATATCCGTGTATACCCACACATAAAATCTAGTTTATTGACTATATTATTCTATGCCTCTGTGCCCTCACTTATTTCTTGTCTATTATATCTGTGCAATTCTTGAATGTGGTATAATAAAATCTTCTCCCATAATTGCATTTTTATCAAGGTCAATGTGCATTTCTAATATTTTGCTTTATATATTTAGCTGCTATCTTCCTGGTGCATGCAACTTTATGACTTTTATATCTTCTTCATAAATTGTTCCTTTTATCTTTGTGTAATGTCCTTCAGTATCCTCTTCAGTATTTTTAACTTTAAATGCCACTTTCTCTGGTATTAAGTCTAATACTCTTGCACTGCTTTGTTTCCCTTTGCCTAGTACCTTCTTTCCACCTCTTTGTTTTCAAACTGTTTTGTTATTTTGCTTAAAGTATTCTTGCAAGCAATAGATAGCCACATGTTTACATTTTAGTCAGTCTGAGAATTCTGCATACTTAAAAGTACTATGGAAGTTGAAACTATGTTATTTAATGTTTACTGCTGATTTTACTTGCTATGTCCACATTTTTATATTCCTCCTCTTAATTTATTTGCTTTAGTTACTATTCATTCTCTTTCCTTTATTATATCAGAAATTTGACTGATATACTTGCATTCCTGTAGTTGTTTTCCCTTCTGTCTCTGCATTAGTAATCATACTCATTTATCTATTGTTACATATAACAGATGCTTTTTATTTTTCCTATTAAGACCTTCATCACTTACAGAAAAGTAATGCTTTTATTTTCTCATCTCCTTGATATTTTACAACTCCTAGGTCCTGCCAAAATGTTTTAATACTCTTATATAACTACATTATTAGTATAATTTTCCTTGCATTTTTTTCTATTTCACAAATCCATATTTACTAATTATATTGCACATAATGATCTCTCATAATCAGTTTAGATTTAACTATATTTATTACAAAGCTCTTTATGATTTTCTACTCATCTCATTTTTCTGTATATTGAGATTTCATTTTCAATTCATTTGGTATTTAATGTTCTTCCTCAGGTCATTTCTTCTTATGGATCCTTCATTAATATTATCTTTGATTTTTGCACAGTCACTTTTTTTTATTCAAATAGGTGAATGATATTATGGCTGAGAATAGGATTCTAAGTTCAAAGTTCTTATAATTCAAGAGAGCAAAAATGATATTCTCACTACACCAATCAGCAAACTTTTTATATGAAGACCCAGATAATACAGAGTTTGGGTCTTGTAGACCAGTCTCTATCTCTGCTACTTAACTCTGCAAGCAATTTTCTAACAGCAGATGGAGCTCATAAATTTAATTCAGTGTCGACACTAACTGCCTGGAGTTAGTGTCAGACCCCACAAGTTAAGGGCTCAGTCCCACAAGACTACTCTCACGTCAGATGCCTATCAACTTCCATAGCTGCATGGCTGGGGTTTCTGAAAGCCAAACCAAGCCCCATACTGTGAGTGCTTGAATTATACAAACTCTAAGTGAATCTCCAACAGTGTTTTCTGTTAAAGTGAGGAAATTACTGGGAAAGAATGGGGTCCCAATCATTGGAATGAGGGCATGTGTAGATATGTCCCCAATGAATTTGGGAATAGTGAACCTCTAAATTCCACCCAGTCTTCTTTGCCCATAGATATAGTCCTCCCATCCATGCATAATGTGATTAGCCCACCTTTGTGTGAAAAACCTAAAAGGGTCTCCATGAGACACTTGCCTTGCAAGACATTGCTGAGTTTCCTAAAGGCCTACCCCTGACATCTCTGATTTTACATCTATATCTAAACTCAAGCCCCAGAGGCTCCAAAGGCTGAGAAACTTCTATAAGCTGAGGTATTTGCAGCGTGCAGAGGGAATATAGGACAGGTAGTAAAAGAAAATAGTTAAAAATACCAGTTAAGACCATATGACCAGTTGCAGAAGTGAGAAATGTAATAGTTATGAGTATGTCTTCTTTATTTTGTTATGAACAGGTTTGTATATTTAATATAGAAATATTTTTGTGTATTTAATATAAAAATAAGATAAAAAATACATAAAATAACATACTTTGCATATATGTATAAAATATGTAAATAAAACATTTTATCTTGTGCTTTTTATCAGCTAATATAAGGTGTTTTAATAATAGTTCTTTATAACACAACGTTTAAGTTACAGCATACAAGAACAAAGTGAACATCATCCGAAGACCTTGCATCCTCTTTGGGGGAAAGATTTAGCGTGTTTTGGTTGTATGCAGGATAATTAGATGGAAGGATGAATTTGTTATTTTCTTTATTAGGAAATAACTATGGTTTAAGGATGGGTATGGTTGTCAGTTCATAGACTTTGTTGTTTAGTTTTATGTGTCAACTTTGCTAGGCTACAGTCCCCAATTATTCAGTGAAACACTAATTCAGGTGTTGGAGAGAATGAATTCTGTACATGTGATTAAAGGCCATTACAAATTGACTCGAAGTAAGGGAGATTATACCAGATAATCTTGACAGGTCTGATTCAATCCATTGAAATGCCACAAGAGCAGAACTGAGGTTTTCCTGAAGAAGAAGAAAGTTAGCCTGTGGACAGCAGGTTTGGTTTATACATAAGTATTCCAGCTTTCCCTTCCTGATGGCCAACCCTATGAATTTTATATGAATCTTATCCTAGTCAGTTTTTCACAGTGAAGCTATTAATATGTATTTCCTGTTGGCTCTGTTTCTTTGTTTGAACCCTGACAGATAGAGGAGTTGTTTATTTTTATTTTTTAGCTTGCATTAAAATATTGACTTTCAAGTAGTTGAAATATCTTGCTTCTGGGAAAACACTTGAGTACAGGTCACATTTTGACAGTGGTCCTTCCATTATTACACAGCAGTAAATTTGCTACAACTAAAACAAGACAAATCTTTTTCCTTTTTAATTTTCTTTGTTTTATGTGTCTATTTTGTTTGTATGTTGGTGGCTAGACTATTTGCCCAAATCCTTGTTCTGATTGTTGCCAGTGGAGTGTAGCTGTATTCTTCAGACGACTGGGATTATCTGACATCATCAATCCTGGAGAAGTACACCCACCATATTTGTTCTATAGGTATGGGTTTCTTTCAAGATATCACATAAGGATGACTATGAGGGACAAGTCTGGAATGTTCCAATGTTAATTCTTTCTCTGTATGACAGAAGCTGATATGAAAATAAAGCTCCAAACCCATTGTTTGTTCTCAATTCAAAATTATTGAGCTTCGGCTTGTAGTAGGCAGAATAATGCCTCCCTCTCCCCAAATGTCTACATCCTAATTGCCAGAACCTGTGATATATTACATGACAAAGGGAAATTAAGTCTGTAGACAGAATTAAGATTACTAATCAGTTGATCTTTAAATGCCAAGATTATACTGGATTATCCAGACTCACACAATGTAATCACAAGAGTCCTTAAAAGTAGAATAACGACGTAGAAAAGCAAATGATGCTATGTGAGAAGATCCTAGCATTGCTGGTTTGAAGATGGAGTAAAGGCGCAACAAGCCAAAGAATGTAGGGTTCCCTAGAAGCTAGAAAAGGACAAGAAATAGATTCTCCTCAGAGCCTCCAAAAGGGAATGTAACTCTGCCTTGATTTGAACCCAGTGAGGTATATGTTACACTTCTGATCTTGAACTATAACAACTTTATGTTGTTTTAAGCCACTGTTTTTCTGGTAATTTGTTAGAGTAGCACTAGAAAACTAATACACTGCTCATTAGAACTTATCACCCAACTCCCTCTCTTTTGTATATATATAAAATCATATATTACAGAAGGGAGAGAATAAAAGAATCATAGGACTATGTTTATAATAGCATAACAAGTGAGTTAAGTTAGACTGTTAGATAGTAAATAAACTGCCCTTGAACCTTTGGTAACCAAGAATCCAAAGCCTGAAATGGCAATAAGCACATAATCTATCGATAATTGCCCTAAATGTAAATGGACTAAATGCACCAATCCACAGACACAGAGGAATAGAATGGATAAAAAAGCAAGAACCATTTATATGCTGCCTACAAGAAACTCACTTCAAACCCAAAGACATACACAGACTAAAAGTGAAGGGATCGAAAAAGACATTTCATGCAAACAATAGGGAGAAAAAAGCACATGTTGCAGTACTTGTATCAGACAAATAGACTTCAAAACAAAGAAAGTAACAAGAGACAAAGAAGGACATTACATAATGATAAAGGGGTCAGTCCAACAAGAGGATATAACCATTATAAATATCTATGCACCCAACACAGGAGCTCCTACATATGTGAAACAAATACTAACAGAATTAAAGGGGGAAAAAGAATGCAATGCATCCATTTTAGGACACTTCAACACACCGCTCACTCCAAAGGACACATCAACCAGACAGAAAATAAGTAAGGACACAGAGGCACTGAACAACAAATTAGAACAGATGGGCCTAACAGACATCTACAGAACTCTACACCCAAAAGCAGCAGGATACATTCTTTTGAGCGCACATGGAACATTATCCAAAATAGACAATATACTGGGACACAAAAAGAGGCTCATTAAATTCAAAAACATTGAAATTGTACCAACCAAACTGTCAGATTACAAAGGTATAAAACTAGAAATACATTGTACAAAGAAAACAAAAAGGATCACAAACACATGGAGGCTTAACAACATGCTACAAAATAATCAATGGATCAATGACCAAATTAAAACAGAGATCAAGCAATATATGGAGACAAATGACAACAATAATTAGAAACCGCAAAATATGTGGGACACAGCAAAGACGGTGCTAAGAGGAGAGTATATTGCAATACAGGCCTACCTCAGGAAAGAACAATCCCAAATGAACAGTAAATTCACAATTAGTGAAACAAGAAAAGAAAGAACAAATGAGGCGCAAAGTCAGTAGAAAGAGGGACATAATAAAGATTAAAGCAGAAATAAATAAAACTTGAGAAGAATAAAACAATAGAAAGAATCAGTGAAAGCAGGAGCTGGTTCTTCAATAAAATAAACAAAATAGATAAATCCCTAGCCAGACTTATCAAGAAAAAAAGAGAGTCTACATACATAAACAGAATCAGAAATGAAAAAGGAAAAATCACTATGGACACCACAGAAATACAAAGAATTATGAGACAATACCATGAAAACTTATATGGTAACAAACTGGATAACCTAGAAGAAATGGACAATTTTCTAGAAAAATACAACCTACGAAGGATGACTCAGGAAGATAGAGAAAATCTGAATACACCAATTACCAGCAAAGAAATTGAGTTGGTAATCAAAAAACTACCTAACAATGAACCCCTGAACCACATGGTTTCACTGCTGAATTTTATCAAACATTTAGTGAAGCTCTAATACCCATCCTCCTTAAAGTTTTCCAAAAAGTAGAAGAGGAGGGAATACTCCCAAACTCATTCTACAAGACCAACATCACTCTAATACCAAAACCAGGCAAAGATACCAGAAAAAAAGAAAATTACAGACAAATATCCCTGATGAACATAGATGCAAAAATACTCAACAAAATATTAGCAAACTGAATTCAAAAACACATCAAAAATACCATCCATCATGATCAAGTGGGATTCATTCCAGGGATGCAAGGATGCTAAAACATTTGGAAATCCATCAACATCATCCACCGCATCAACAAAAAGAAGGACAAAAACCACATGATCATCTCCATACATGCTGATAAAGCATTCAACAAACTTTAACATCCATTCATGATAAAAACTCTAAACAAAATGGGTATAGAGGGCAGGTATCTCAACATAATAAAGGCCATATATGACAAACCCACAGCAAACATTATTCTTAACAGCAAGAAGCTGAAAGCTTTTTCTTTAAGATAGGGAACAAGATAAGGATGCCCACTCTCTCCACTTTTATTCAACATAGTTCTAGAGGTCCTAGCCATGGCAATCAGACAACACAAAGAAATAAAAGGCATCCAGATTGGTAAGGAAGTAGTCAAACTATCCCTGTTTGCAGATGACATGATTTTGTACACAAAGAACCCTAAAGAATCCAATCGAAAACTATTAGATCTAATATCTGAATTCAGTAAAGTTGTGGGATACAAAATTAATACATAGAAATCTGTTGCATTCCTATACAATAATGATGAACCAGTGGAAAGAGAAATCAAGAGAACAATTCCATTCATAATTGCATCAAAAAGAATAAAATACCTAGAAATAAACCTAACCAAGGAAGTGAAAGACCTATACTCTGAAAACTACAAGACACTCATGAGAGAAATTAAAGAAGATACCAATAAATGGAAACACATCCTGTGCTCATGGATAGGAAGAATTAATATTGTCAAAATGTCCATCCTGCCTAAAGCAATCTACAGATTCAATGCAATCCCTATCAAAATACCAACTGCATTCATCAATGAATAAGAGCAAACAGTTCTAAAATTCATAGGGAACCACAAAAGATCCCGAATAGCCAAACAATCCTGAGAAGGAAGAATAAAGTGGGGGGAATTATGCTCCCTGACTTCAAGCTCTACTACAAAGCCACAGTAATCAAGACAATTTGGTACTGGCACAAGAACAGACCCATAGACCAATGGAACAGACTAGAGAGCCCAGATATAAACCCAAGCATGTATGGTCAATTAATATACGATAAAGGGGAATGGATATACAATGGGGAAATGACAGCCTCTTCAACAGCTGGTGTTGGCAAAACTGGACAGCTACATGCAAGAGAATGAAACTGGGTTATTTTCTGACCCCATACACAAAAGTATGCTCAAAATGGATCAAAGACCTGAATGTTAGTCATGAAACCATAAATCTCTTAGAAGACATAGGCAAAAATATCTTGGACATAAACATGAGCAACTTTTTCCTGAACACATCTCCTTGGGCAAGGGAAAGAAAGGAAAACTGAACAAGTGGGACTATAGCAAACTAAAAAGCTTCTGTACAACAAAGGACACCATCAGTAGAACAAAAAGACATCCTACACTATGGGAGAATATATTCATAAATGACATATCCAATAAGGGGTTGACATCTAAAATATACAAAGAGCTCATGCACCTCAACAAACCAAAAGCAAATAATCCAATTAAAAAATTGTCAGAGGATCTGAACAGACACTTTTCCAAAGAAGAAATTCAGATGGCCAACAGGCATGTGAAAAGATGCTCCACATCCCTAATCATTAGAGAACTGCAAATTAAAACCACAATGAGATATCACCTCACAACAGTTAGGATATCCAACATCCAAAAGACGAACAGCAATAAATGTTGGTCAAGATGTGGAGAAAGGGGAACCCTCCTACACTCCTGGTGGGAATGTAAATTAGTTCAACCATTGTGGAAAGCAATATGGAGGTTCCTCAAAAAATTCAAAATAGAAATACCATTTGACCCAGGAATTCCACTCCTAGGAATTTACCCTAAAAATGCAGCAGCCCAGTTTGAAGAAGACATATGCACCCTTATGTTTATCGCAGTGCTATTTACAATAGCCAAGAAATGGAAGCAACCGAGGTGTCCATCAGTAGATGAATGGATAAAGAAGAGGTGGTACATATACACAATGGAATATTATTCAGCCATAAGAAGATAACAAATCTTACCATTTGCAACAACATGAATGGAGCTAGAGGGTATTATTCTCAGTGAAATAAACCAGGCAGTGAAAGACAAGTAACAAAGGATTTTACCTGTCTGTGGAGTATAACAAGAAAGTAAACACTGAAGGAACAAAACAGCAGCAGACTCACAGAACTCAAGAATGGACTAACAGTTACCAAAGGGAAAGAGACTGGGGAGGATGGGTGGGAAGGGAGGGATAAAGGGAATAAGGGGCATTACGATTAGCACACACAACGTAGGTGGGGGAGGCACTGGGAAAGCAGTATAGCACAGAGAAGACAAGTAGTGACTTTATAGCATCTTACTACCCTGATGGAGAGTGACTGTAATGGGGTTGGTTGTGAGGTCTTGATAATGGGGGGAATCTAGTAACCCCAATGTTGCTCATGTGATTATATATTAATGATACCAAAATAAAAAATTTTTTTAATTATATATTACCACTGGGTTCAAAATACTTTGAGAACAGATATTGTGTTTTATTCTTTTTCATATAAATCGAGGTCTAGTACTGTCGTTCTGGGTGAAGGGGGTTCCCTGACCTGGGAAAGTTCACTATGAATTCTGTGTGACCAAATAACAGAACATTGTGGGTAAAAAGGGGCTCATACCAAGCTTTAGTCTCATAGGGGTCACCAGCTGTCTACAAGCACGGCAAGCCCCTCTCTGTCTCTGCCTCGGCTCCAGCCTCTGCTCCCCAAGTGATGCCTCTGTTCCCTCCTGCTCTTCTCTAGACTCCATTCCACTGCTTCCCTCTACTCTTAGCACCGGCTGGGATACTTCTTAAAACAATACCAGCAGTAAAATAACTTATTGCCAGTGGGTATGCAAGTATGTGCCTGTGCAGTAGGCTAAGTAGCACCATAATGCAGGTATACAATGGATGAGATCAAGATCAAGTGAGAATCCTGGCTGTGGAATATCCATTTTCCCTACAGGCATTATGCCTGTTACATAGTAAATGATCAATGACTATGTCCAGCTTGGGGCTGCAAAGGAGAATGGAGAGCTCCATATTTTTTTAGCTTCAAGATCTAGGCTGTCAATGTTGCTAATGGATATTCTCTAGTATGTGGTAGTTGATTCCATTTTCTTTTATTCTTTCTTTTCTATAACACTTACAACTCCATTTTGCAATAAATTTGGATTCCCTTTATATTTTCTGTTGGAAATATGCATAGTTAATCACAATATATCAGACTGAACAATGAAATAATAATCTAATAATAATACCATCTAACATTTCTAAAAATTTCCTATGTCTTGTTTAATTTTCTGTTAAATTAATTCATATAATCCTTTCCCAAATGACTCAGTGTTCAGTTTCCTAAAAGTTTTCTAAGTGACTTGCTCCTTTATTAATTTATCCATTTATTCCACATCCTTTGAATACTGATATGGTGGCAAACACTGTCCTCAATTTGGAGAGCACAGCCCCTAACACAGTGTTCAGTGATGGCCCCTGCCCATCCTTCACTGCCAAAGCATGCTTGTACTATCCCCCACAAAGCCTCTGATCCAAGCACTCTTTTTTTTTTCTTTGACTAGAGAATTCAAGGCTGCTTAGATTATTCTTTACTTAATAACAGTCTCTATCATGGCTATATTCTGAAGAATATTCCTTAATTAGGTAATAAGTATGTCACTATATTGTTGAAAGAAGGAGCTCTGCATGTATACAATGATTGTTTTTAATCATAATCGGAATTATTAGCCAAGCTCTAATCAGTCCTTGGATATATAAAAAGCTAAAGAGAAAAGCAGAGGTTCTTCAAGAAAGAGAGAAATAATCATTAGATATTATTAAATCAATAGCCATGGGAAACTCATTCTTTGTATAATAGCCAAAGTTTCAAACTCGTATTGATCCACCTTTATAACAATTATGTTAGATGCAGGGGCAAGGTAAAGTCCAGGAATAGAGAAACAACAAATCTCAGGTATCCCTTCATGCCTCAAAAGACACATAAGTACCAAATATTCACACTTGGATGGGCAATCTGTTCTCCAAGTGGCTGGAGAGGCAGCTGTGCTTTGATATATGTGACTTATGTGTTTGGTTTAATCATTTACGGTGAAATATCTGATGCTAATGTTTCTGTTGCTTACCTTCAGCTCTCCAAAGTAATACTAGCTGTGTCACAGATCTTTTCCCTTTGGATGCTCGGCCTCTTTAGACAAGCTTACTGCAGAAGCCATCCTTCCTACATTATTTATTAAAACATGATAAGGTGAAGTAATTACATTATCAGATATCTCTGTCATATTTGAGCAATAAGGCACCGCAATAATAGTATAAGACATCTTGGAAGGAGGATGTAATTACCACAAGGCAATCGCACTCCTGGGGATCATAGGGGCTTCCCTTATAGTGCCCTGAGGAGGTGATTATCTCAAGAAGAGAGAGAGAGAAGGAGAGAAACCCACTGAATAATGTTGTATTCTGTTCTACAAAATGTATAAGAAAGGGCAAAAGTGTATTTCGTATAAGGATGTGATGTGGCAGTTTAGAATATTTGAACAGTAATTTCAAATGATCTGAGCTGTTCATAGAAGTTAACCTGTCTCTTCAGAAAGCAAGTAGACCACTCTTGAGTCATTTTATAAAACCAGATTGGTCTCAGAAATGCATTAGAATTTCAGCATGCCCTAAGTGTTGAGAAAGTGGTCTGCTGGAGCTACTCACTTCTAACTGGCTCATTGAATCAGTTTTCCATTCTCTTGCTAGCTGGTAAATTTGGAACTCATCAGTCAAGCTGCTATTGACATTTCTTGCCTGGTGGCACAAAATGGAAAACAAATAGGTGCTTTCAAATTGCCTTGCCAAATCTGAAGAAACCATGTTTTAGTTATGGTTAAATTGAATTTCCAGACTGAGAGTAAAGTAAAGAATGAGTAAAGTAAATGTCAACTAGCTTGGGGTCACTTCTACATCTTGAATGCTCCAGGAGAACTCAACTGAGTCTTTCATAAATAAACCATTCTAAGAACTTTCTGATCTATGGAGAGATGAAAATAAAAATTTCTACAAACTCACATTAAGGTGATTTTATGAAGAATATTCTTCAGAGATTCAAGATAGATTAACAAAGCCTAAGATGAATGACTGGAATTAACATTTAAATAGTATCATGAAATTATTTCAATCAGCAAAAGACAGAATTTCTTGTAACAAAAATTTCATATAAAAAATAGGGAATGCTGTGAATCACACAGGTTTTCAATCAAAGGATCTAAAACATCTGGATAGACAGAAGCCTGTAGCTCTTAACTGCTGATTTCATTCTGGAGACATGTCCTGTGATGCCAAAACATCTAGCAAGAAAGGAAATGTTTTAGTACACTATTTTTGTTGAGAATAATTTACATAATTTCAATGTCTCAAATCGCATAAAAATTCAGTAGCTTTATTAAATTATCTCATTTTAGTGTCATGCAGATTCAAATACCATGTGGTTTGGCATCATGTAGTATACCTGGGAATCATATTTACCTAATATGTATCAAGTATGGGCATGAGCAGTGAGACAAGAAAGAAATTGGAGCATAGGGAATCACCAACAAGGGAAATTCATTAAATCTCTGTAATTGAGGAGTTTCAGGTGTGATGAGATCTCATTTCTGGTGTATTAGGATCTTGAACTAGGTGCTGAAAAACACAAATAGGAAATCAGACATTGTCCTTGCCCTCAAGGAAATCAACATCCTATTTAATTCTCTTATATTTTTGAGTTCTTAAGCCATGCCAAACTCTTTCCATGAATAAATTAATTTAATTTTCTCAACAACTGTATGACGTAGGTATTATTATCTTCATTTCAAAGATGAAGAAATGGAAATAGAGAGAATTGAGGTAATATGTACAAGTTTGTGCAACTTATAAGTCAGGATTGGAGTTTTGAACTGACCTATATGAATCTAACTCATATTTTAACCACATATGTCCAGTACTGCTTCTAGTTGAAGAAGATATGTGCAAATTAAAAGGGAAATAAATTGTTTTAGGTGTGCACTGAACATATGTAAAATACACAAGGGGGACACCTATACTCAATTTTATAGGAAGGGAATAGAGAAACAAACTTTATATTTGAGATAATTATACTCTTTCTATGAAAAATTACAGAATTGGTAAATAAAGGAGAGTAAAGTACAGTTAGACTTCAGCATAATATTTTACTTAAGACAGTTTATTATTATCGTCCCACAGGTACATACGGTTGTGTGGCATGTCCCTAAGCCTCCACTTCCTGACATAGAAATGATGTAAAACAAAGTTCACCACTCACTACCACAGTCCTCTCCATTGAAGATTATTTTGCAAAAGGAATCACAAATGTAGAGAAAATGAAAGTTCCTATGGCCAAACTCTTTCCATGAATAAATTCATTTAATTTTCACAACAACTGTATGCCATAGGTATTATTATCTTCATTTCATTTTATCTTCCTTAAACTTCATTTCATTATTATCTTCATTTCAAAGATTCCCACCTGACCCTGGCTGGCTTGCCCACTGCACACCTGTGAGCAATACGTTATTACTGACTCTATGTAAAGAGCTCTGCCCAGTGCTCTGGGCTGCACAGCTGCAGGAGAGCAGAGGCTGGAGCAGTGGCAGCGCCAAGGACAGAGACTGAGACAGCTGCGGGGGTGCAGAGGCCCGGAGGCAGAGACATGCTTGCTGCATGCAGACTCGCTCTGAGATGGACGGGACTCTAGCACCAGACCTGCCACCATGGGAATAAAGTTGGATATAATCCCATTCACCCCAAGAACATTCCATTGTCATTTTTTGGTCTCACTGAATCATGAGTGAACTTGCCCAGGGCTGAAACCCATTGGCAAGATAGCAAACCAGCCACAAATTCTGAGAATTTACAACTAAGACAACACTGATGAATGTGCCATAGGTTGCATTACTTGCCCTATATTTTTTAGCTAATGGATTTCTTCACAATAGTCAGACACAAAGGTCAATGAATGGTGCAACATTAAATATAGACACTCATACTAGATATAATAAAAGGTGCTTTTCATTTATGCATCAAATATAGGATATATGCTGCTACATATCTTGTGTTAAATACTGTATATTAAACTGGGATAAAGGTCCACAGGGGCCTTAAAGGTATTGATCCCTACATTTTAGAGACAAAAGAAAAAATAAGGAAAGAGTAGGCGTGGAGTGTATTTTGAAAGGAATAAGTAGAACCAGGATGCCCAGCTGCAATAAGAGGGTTTCAAAAAAGACTAGAATATTATTTTTGTTACTTACTGAAGAAGGAAATGAAAGTCCAAAATATGCCATGGTGATTAGGTAGTGACTGATAATCTAGACAAAAACTTCAACAATCTTTGTGGTACAGAATCCAGATCATACTTAGTAGACGCAGGGGTCTGACTCTCAGGAAAGGTTGAGCTGTCCCAGGATAATGATTTTGTGAAAAATGTTGAGAAACAAAATTTTCCTGGATTTGTCTTCCTTGGATTATTGAATGAGTAAATGAGCAATGTAAATCTACATCGTAATTTTTTGCAAGCTTAATTTCTGAAAGGTGAACTCTGAGGGATGAATTTGGTGTTCATTTCTTCCCTTTAGATTCCAGCAGAAGATCTTTTATCATGATTACATACCTGTACACATTTCCAGGGACAGTGGGATATTCAACAGGCTGTATTCAAACAAACAAACAAACAAAAAACTACCTTCTGTATTTCTATTAAGAAAAATGATCATTCAAAAAATATTGACATTCATAGTATATAAGGCGAAGTGTTAAGTTCTATGACAAATATGAAAATGCTTATTTCTAAGGTTTATTTCCTATTCATCCTTATAATGAATGTGTGGCCATTGATGGGCTCAGCTTAACACAAGGAATCTTCTACTCCATCCCTGCCTTGCAGTGCCTAGCCTCTGTCTGAAGTACTCCATAGAGCAAAGACCAAAACCAATTTCTCCAGGGTTCAGATTAGGGAAGTGCCCCAGTCTTTCAGATTTGCAATCCTCATTTTTGGGGGATTCTTAAAAATTTCTTACTTTCTAGCAAGTTCATTGATAGTATACACAAAATTTTCAATTGCTGTGAAAGTGAAGGTGACTCAAGTTAGTTAGCCATGCACTGTGAAGCAGAAACCTATGTTGGTTATTTGGGGTTCTTGGGGATAAATATGTATTTTTATTTATTTGAAAATCTATCATCTATTTACTCAGCCAGCCAACTAATTCTTTGTTAACTAGGATAATGGGAAAGAAGAGCAGAAGAAAGTTATAGGTCATATCAAATTAACATTAAAAGAAAACTAGAAAAATTGCAGAACAAACATTCCTTATGTAATAGAAATTGATAAAGGATCTATGGGCAATATCTTGAAATTTAACAGTCTCTAATGACTTAATATCATTAAGTATAGAAGCACATAAAAATTATATGAGGACAGTAGTCAAGATAAATAATTATTACATAAGTTGCTTATAAGAAGATGGCCAGAAGCATAATACATGTTAAAATAAGTTAAAATTATCCTTTTCTAAATTGGAACTTCATAAAAAATGAGAGTTAAATGGAGAAGTAAACCAAGTATCAAGGTGTGTATCAGGCCATTTTTTCCCCCGTCTGCACCCTGCGGCTGCTCAGTCTTTTTCCCCACAAGGAGGAACACTAGAAGTTAGGAAAGTCCAAGCTTCCAGAAACCAGTCCCCTAAAAACACAACCCTAACACTACTCGTACCTCTAGGGCAGTACTTCTTAAGATTCAAGAGCCAGGAAAGAATTTTCTGAGTTTCTAGGGAGAGGACAGGAAATGCATCCAACCAGCCCTCCGAGAAATGACAGGAGAAAAGATAAAGCTTAGGAATCTCATCGTGATACAAACATCAAGGAGTATCACCAGGGTCCCTTCATGTGATGTTTGAAGATTTGAATATTTTATTACACTTATTAGTAATTGGTTTAGTCTATTGATTAAATTCCTTTTAGTTTGGGGGTCTTTTGCTTTGTTAAATATATTACCCAATTGGATGTAATTAGTTGTAAATTCTCAGAATTTGTGGCTGGTTTGCTGTCTTGCCAATAAGTACAAAAAGTATTGTGACTTTTTATGCAATGTCCCAGTGAATTGTTAATATAAAATGTACATTGGTACTGGAAGGTTGGGGGTGTTGAGTATTTATGATTTTGAGAAAATTCAGAGAGGTACTGATTAAATTATACACATATATTGTTAAAGTATATGTTCGTGCTCTCCTACCATAAGAGAAAGCCCAGCGGAATTACGAACGCCTTACTGAGGAGCTGGCCTGACTGCCTTAGCATGGATTGCAATGAACTGGGGATAAGAAAGAATCCTACAGCCAGTGTTATCATTGTGTGTCTGAGTAGGGCTCTGTCAAAGATACCACAGTCCTGGAGTTTTTATCCCATCCTCCTTACATATGCCTACTCTCATCAAAGTTGGATGTGTTCAATTTCCTTTGAGAGTAATCTTATTCTACATTTTTTTTGAACTTCTTGTAGTTTAAAATGCAGCAGGTATCTAAAGGCAATTTTTAAAACAAAGAAGAATGAAGGTCTGGTGCAAGGGCTACAGGGCTGAGGGAAAGCAAACATGGGCAAGAGGAAAAGAAAGCAGAAGCCTAAGACAAACATTCAGCATTTAGCCTGGTGATTCTCCCTGGTTCTGCTTCATCATCACCTACATATTTTTAAAAACCCCGATGCCTGGGCCCCTCCTCTCACAACAGCATTTTCAATCTGTCACATAGATGGTCATGATATACAGAATGAGAGTCACTGGTTTACATACTGAATCTTGAGCTTCTCCTGATGTAACCTGGTTTGGTATTTATTCCCACTCTACATGGGAACTTCATCTATAGTCCTCTAGCCATTTAATAAATATTTCATGTAAAATAAATTTGATGCAGTTCTTTTGAGAAAAGTTACTTTTTTCCCAAAACAGTGCTTGCTACTCAGTAAGCAGCAAGGCTGGTAAAACATGAAGGATTTCAACATCACCAAATGCATGAATGAACTTGTTGCTGTCACTACCGTGGAAGCACCCAGCTGATACAATTCCACAGCAGGAAATCCAGCATGGGATTTTTTTTTTCTTTCCCAAATGGCCAAAGCTAAAGAAAAAGAAGCTGAAAATGCAAGTCCTTGTATCCTTCAACAACACGTATCTATGGAAAGCTCTAGGGGGTTTTGGATCCTTTGTAGCTGAAGGAAAGAAAAAGAAAAAAAGAAAAAAAAAAAACAAAGAAATCTAGCAACACAGCTATAAAGATGGCAGATGCTGAGTACAACATCTCCTGCAAGAGTATTCATCAAATTAAAGCTAATGTTTTAACAGTAAAATGTTCTCATTAAACTCTAATAAGTCTCCTCCCTGAAAGAAGTGAAGCCATTTTTGTCTTCCTAAGTCTCCAGAAGCAGCTCTGTTATCAGAATCAAATTCTTCTAATTCAGCTATTCCATAGAGAAATCTAAAATTCCAAAGCAGTGTTTTATTCCTGTGAATCCACTTTTTTCTTCTTAGAATTTATTTTTACATGTTAAAAACAATAGTACAGTGCAAATGTACTTGGAAGCCTTTAAGAATGGTCTGTTATTATTAAGCATTGTCTATAATTAATATCAATTAGATTCTATTAAATTTAATAGACTTTGAGTTATTGAGTTTAATTCAGTTTCAATAAATTTCAATTAAGTACAATTTGTTTCCATTACTTTTATTAATTCCAGTCACTATCAATTACCTTCAATTAATTTAATTTACCGGCAATATATGTTCAGGTAATTCCCTATTACTTTCAATTAGTTTCTATTCATTTCAATGGGCTTCCTTGGCTGCTAACTGATTTCATAAAAAAGAAATGTGAAGCTATAATATAGCTTCTATATTCTATAGTCATACAAACTAATTAGCTCTGCATTCAGACTTACCATAACACAATTAAACCACTACTCGAACCACATACAGTCTGTGCTCATCTCCATCCATCTTCTCCCTGGGTTGATATGTCTGAGAAGCTTGTCCATTTGTGGAGGGTCTGACATCTGCAAAGAGATGTCAGAATTTTAACTGAATCATCGATCAGTTACATCTGCTTTGTATCTACTATCTTGCTGGTGCTGGAGGTAATATAGGTAAAAGTGAGTATGTTTAGGAGATTAGCACAGGATTTTCCCCCAAAATCACACTGATGTTTGGTGGAAGGTGTTGGACGTGTCTTATTCACTGTGGTACTTATAGCATGAACTCAATGCTTCACAGAGAAGGCACACAACCAAATGTCATGAATCTTTTCTGGGACTGTAAATAAACTCAGTGTTGAGGTGGAATTATTTGCTTGGGTAATCAGGTTAAATTCTGGATCTCATAATTAATTATGAACATGCTTTCTATGGAAGGAAAATGCTAATAAAATTATGAAACATTAGCACTAGAAGAAAATTAATCAGAAATCTTGTAATCTAATATTATTCTGCAGTTAAAGTGTTTAATGTCAAAGAAGTGATACAATGTATATATTACATTACTAACTCTACAGGTTACCTGTCTACCTAGGTATCATTTGCATTGTAAAAACTCTCCACATCTAGCTTTTCATAGTTTGCAGAGCGCTTTAGCCTCTGTTAACTCATTTCATGCCACCAACAACCCTGTGAAGGGGGCACTGCAAATTTCATCTGCATTGACAAACTGTCATATTGAGGTGAAATGGTTCATTCAATATTGGATAACTAGTAAATGGTAGAGTTCAGAGGGACAGAAGTTATAATGACAGAAAAATCTGGACCCAGGGCAGCTTTAGAGGCCCCTATTTTGGAACAGAAGCAATTCAGACCTGTAGATAACAAATCCTGCCCACTCACCCCAAAGATGATGACTATGTTCTTGTGGTCCAAGCCATGCAAAGTGGGCCCCTGTGGGCCTGGGAAAATACACACACAGAACAAATGACTGACTTACTAGGCCTCCTGTTCTCCACTCAAGGATTCCTTAGAAAAATGTACCTGTCTGAGTGGAAGTGACTGGATGTGTGACAGCTGGGTAAAGCAGAGAGCATGAACAGAACAGAACACCCTTCCAGGGGAGGGCTGGTTGCCTGCAGAAGGAGACGGCTCTGAGCAGGGTCATTTGGCAGCAGGGCAATGCTCCAGCCCAAGAGCACTTGGCTCACTCCCAACACTTCCCTGGCAGAAAACTCACTGTGAGCAAAGCGGGGGGAGGAATTCAAGGCTAAATCCACATTAAGGTGCCAGAGCCCTTCAGCTAAGATGTGTGAGGTCCCAAGAAGGAAAGCAGGGGCTTTCAGATCAAAAGGAAAATTGGCTGGAGGGAATGACAGTCACTGGAAATAAGCCTGAAAGAATCTCGGCTTGGAACCAACCCACCGGCAGGGATGATCCCTCCCGGCAGTGGCTTACCTAAAGTAAAACAGGAGACAGGAGAAGGTATGGCCCATCAAAAAGCCAACATTTAACAAATTAGGTCAGGGATAATAAAAACTTACCTGTAATCACTTTGCCATTTGATATTCTATTTCTCTAGAGCCATCCTAAGTTAATATAATAAATTTTTCTATAAATGTTTAATGAGTGTCCTTATTGCTCCCCAAGACAAACTCTCTTCCCCATATAATTGCTCCATGTAATTTACACAACATACTCTGTTTTTTCCCACACTGCCCATCTCCCAACTCCCCGTTTATGTGAGTCCTACTCACCGTCCAAGTCTCTCTAAAATCAAGTGTTAAGTCTTTTAAGAAGTCTTTCTCACCAGTGTCAGTAAACTTGGTTCTAGAGAATTCTCTCACCCACTGACCTACACGTAGCGAGTTCTTCTGTCAGACCTGCCCGGGCACTCCTAGTATCCACCACTCCCATTTGACATTTATATTTCTAATACTTGTACATTTCACATTTATGAAGTACTTTCATATGCTATGTCTTGTTTCATCATACGTTAACTTGTGTGTTTTCCTAACTATGTCCTGTGAATAGACTCCTTAGTTAGACATTGAAAATAGAAGCTCTAGCCCTTCTTGTGCTTAATTATCTGCATGTGTAGTATGTAGAAGATGCCTGATATCGCCTGTCTACACTCACTACCAGCTGAGTGGGTAATCTGGCAGAATGGATCAACACACATTTTTTCCAATTAGTTTAATATTTAATAAACACTAAGTATTCAGAGTTTGCAAGGTACTGTGCTAAATGCTTCAATCATGTGAAAAACCTCAGGTCTCTCAAATTGATATGACACAACTCCCAGAGGTAAATGAAGTAGTAGGGATTTATTCCCTTAAAAGTCTCTTTCAAGAACATTTAATGCCCCCCCCCGACCAACTTCTCTCTTCTCTGTCTCTGTCTCTCTCTCTCTATTAATTATTCTTTACTCAGGCTCCTACCATCTCATTTATTAAACTGTATTCTGTTTTGTATTTGTTTGAATTATTCCATGAATATTTATTTGTCTCTTTGGCTAGCAAGCTCTATGAAGACCCAATTTTCTTTGTTTTCCATCTTACCTTCCCTACCTATCACGATAATGGGCCCAATACAAGCTACTTTACTTATCTTGACATACTTCTAGAAAATACATCCAAATTGCACTCATTATGCATACTTTAATATGCTTGGTTTAAATTACCCATATCTATGACCCCATTAAGAAACTTATAGTCTTAGGCAGCCATGGCCAGTTTATCAGTGGTACTCTCAACTCTGTTAGATTCTGGATTTTTATCAATATAATAACCAGAGGCAGTAATATAAAAACCTTTGTGTTACTCTCTATTCATTTTATTTCCATATGTGTCATGTACATTAAGTTTTTGAAGATATATATTCATTGAGTCAGCTATGACCATGGTTTCTTCCTTGTATGGAGTAAGAAGAGATTCCCATGGATTATTAGTGCCAAAAAATAGGAGAAAATTTCTTGTGTCAATGAATACAGTTCTGGGAGGTGATGGTGAAAAAGTATGACTTTGGCCTTCAGACAAGACACCAGAATTAAGTAAATATATCAGTGACCTGTAAGTTTTGAACCTAGCATGGTCTTTGGTTTGCTAGAGAAATGTAAGATGGTGGTCAGAATGTGAAGGCAGGCACTCAGGGGAAGGCTGACTAGGAATTAGAGATCCCAAGACATATCAACCCATGGGTCAAGGGTTTGCTTACCTCTGTGTTAGAAACCTGTACTTTACATGCTTGACTGCCTGTGGGTAATTGTTCTCTTTCTGTTATTCTTTGTATTGAATCAAGATTGTATGTATGTATGTATTTATTGAGTCAAGGTTGTATTTTTTCTCCCCTTTCTAATATTGCAGTTCATCTTAAATGTAATCACAGGAACACAGAAAAGGGTGCATGTCCCTGCTTGGCCTGGAGTTTTAAGGCAGGAGTTGGAACAATGTCTTTCTGAAGAATGTTCTAGAAGGTTGCAGCAGAAATCTTAATGAGGGAACCCTAAGTAGAAGGTGGAACCAAAAGAGGAGGCCGGGGACTATTTATTAAGAGCCTCCAGCCCACTTACAATGCTGCTTGATCAAGCACTGGAGGAGAATGAGTGTGTGTTTAATATGGAGGACATTCCATTGAGGGAGCTTTCTGCTACCTTTTAAATAAAATAAGATCATGTGTGATATAAAATGAATGATAGATGCCTACACGCTTTTAATGGTTTGCAATTAGTTTTTGTATATATGCAAACCTTGGGGGGATGCTTTACTGTAACAGGCTTCCCTCCCTTTGATGTTCTGTCCTTCAGTCTTTTCAGCAAACAGCTGGTGGACTCATCTCCATTAACAGGGCCTCTGTCATGTCACTGCCAAAATCATAACTTTCATTTGCCCTCATTTCCCACCACCTCAATTTAAAAACTCTTACTAGGCTCATTGGGTCTTTCTGTCCTTCTCATCCACCCATTGCTTTTCACCTCTGAACTCATAGACCCACTTCTGGCTCTCACTCCCACATCTGTGTATCTTCTTTCTCCTCTTCTGGGTTCTCAAGCTCTATGCATCTTCCAAACTGTACAAAAGTTTACTTTTTCTTGAAGCTGCTGATAACTGTATAGCCTTCCTTTCTTGGGACTATCCTTATAAACACAGATGCTAAAGCACTGGTATCATGTCATTTTGCCATGTTGAATTGTTTAATTACAAGATGGGTGGCCTTGACTTATGTATCTTCTGCATCCTCTTCAGTCTGTAAGTGCAGTGAATAGACAGCAGAGGGCCTGTTGGGGTCTTCTAAAACATCTGCTTTCCTTCATCTCAAGGAAGGTAAGACAATGGTTTATTAAGGTGATTAGAACTAAAATTTGACATGGATCAAAAAGAATTTGTGTTTAATGAGAAGGGATCTAGTTAGCCTAAATCCTTACATTAACTTGATCTAAATTTCTATTTTTTTTTTCTGCTGGGACATCTGAATATATTACAGACAAATGAAGTCTATTATCTGGTAAACTTTCAGGTCTTAATGCTTTGTACAACAATATAAAGCCAAACTTTCCAAATCATCCTAAATCATGAAGGGTTAGGTTAATCTGAGTTTCTAGCATCCCATCCATTGTATCCCTGTGTCTTGGTATAATCCTTAGTGGGCAAACTGGTTTTATCTCTAATGAACTTGTCTATAAAACCTGGCATAGACTGCTCTTTTCTTTCTAGAGTCTTAGTAAAGAAGTTAGGCCCAGAGCTTGAGAACCTCTTGCATAAATCAATGAAACAGCACACCATTGATTCCAAATACCTCAGAAACTTCAAAGTCTCTGGTAGCCTCCAAAGAATAATTGACCAAGAGACAAATTAAGGTAAGTTTTAACTACTTGTGGCAATAAATCAGGCTGATGCTAAAAAGAGAACTCTACATGAAAACATAATGCAGCGTGTCCCCCCAGACTAGGAAAAGAACTGCTTTGCATCTGCATGGCAGAAGTTCCAACCTAAGCCTTAGGCAAGAACTTCTCTGACCCTTTGGGACCTCATCTACAAACAAAGCAATTTGACCCAATTTTACTTGTTTTTCTTTTAGTTCTACTATTTTATATTTTTATGGTATGCTGGTTAGTCTGTTTTCTTACGCTCACTACCACCAGGTGCATTTTTAAATCCTTTGCTCTTTGGAACCAAAAGGCAAAATTTTTACCAACTCCATCATCTTGGCTGCCTTGCCCTTCAGTTTTAGTTGGGTCTGTCCAGTGAGAGACCTCTGCAGGATCTCAGCGGGAGAGAAGAGAGAGATAAGTTGTGGTATGTTTTCCCTGTGCTCTGCCTCTCCTGGGCCATGTTTTCTCATAGGAGCCATGTTCATCCATAATTACAACTCCTGTTAGACGGCAGACCTTCCCCTTCTCCAGCTCTGCATCTCACAGGGGCTGGTATCAGGAGCTTACTCCCTTTCTTCTTCAAGCACCATCCTCACATTTTTGCTGATCTATAGGTACAAATATTCCTTGTCAATACGCTTAACTCTACTCACGTGTCTGTAAGGAGTTCCTTTGTTACAGTTGCATGGGCCATCTGAGTTGGAATTGTGTCCTACTGGGACCTTGACTGATATATGATTAGATAATATTGATTATATTTTTAAAGGAAAAACAAAAATACTATGACATACATTATTTGAATGGAATGGGTAACAGAAAGTTTCATATTGTTTCCCTAAAAAGACTATCGCTGAACTATGCAGGCATCAGGAGAAAGAGCCCTTTCCCTTTCTTTACCCAGCATCCAGATTTACATGTGATAGAAAGGAACTGGTTGCCAGGGAATGAGATTGGAACAGTGACTATGATATAAGATATTCCCCCCAAATAAGGAACTTTTCTATTATTGCTTGCTGATGTGTCTATGTAAGGTGCTATTTTAGTTTCCTATCACTGCTGCAACAGATTACCACAAACTTGGCAGCTTGAGACAATATACATTTATCCTACTGTAGTTCTGGAAGCCAGAAGTCCAAAACCAGTTTCACTGGGCTGAAGTCAAGGTATTAGCAGAGCTATGCTCCTCCAGTGGCTCCACGGGGAGAATCCCATCTCCTTCCTTTCTTCAGCTTCAAGAGCTGCATTTCTTATATTCCCTGGCTCATGGTCCCTTCCTCTATCTTGAAAGCTAGCAGCATAATATCTTGCTTCTCTGGTCATATTGTCCTGTTTTCTAGTAAAATCTCTATCTCCCTCTTATAAGAACACTATGATTATATTTAGGGCCCATCCAGATAATCCAGGATAATTTGTCTATCCCAAGATCCTTAAACTAATCATATCCTCAAGGTTTCCTTTGCTGTATAAGGTAATATTCACAGGTTCCAAGGATTAGGGTGGAAATATGTTTGGAGGCTGTTATTCATCCGACCACCGTATGATGGTTAATTTTGTGTGTCACCTGGGCCACAGATTGCCCGTTTGGTCAAACAGTATTTTCAGTGTGTCTGCATGTTTCTGGATGAGATTAACATTTGAATGGGTAAATACAGTAAAGAAGACTGCCTCGCCTAATGTAGGTGGGCCCCATTCAGTCAGTTGAAGTCCTAAGTACAACAAAAAGTCTGAGCCTCCCCTGAGTAAGGGGAGATTTTCTCCTGCCTGACTGCTTTCAGTGGAGACTTCAGGTTTTTTTCTCACCTTTGGGGCTCAACCTGAAACATCAGCTTTTCCTGGGTCTCCAGCCAGCAAGGTGTTTGGAGTGTAACTACACCACCAGCTCTCCTGAGTTTCAGACCTGCAGACTTAGATGGGAACTTACACAATGGGCTCCATCCAGCTGGCTGACTACAGATCTTGGGACTTGTCAACCTCCGTAACTGTAGCCTTATGCATTTGCTATAATAAATCTCTTCCTAGAAGTACATCCTACTGGTTCTGTTTCTCTGAACAACCCTGAGTTATATACACAGGTGGACTTTTAATCTGTTACCTAAATGCTCATCTCTTGATTAGTGTAGAACGGGTTTAAAGATCTAAACAAAGAAAGATTGAAATTGAGATCATTGTAGAAATATAAAAACAAATGGAACAAGAGCATGGGGAATTATAAGTCAACAGATGAAATATAAACTCCAATCAAGTGCATAAAAGAAGACACCATGAAGGCTTCAGGATAAAGACTGTGCATGATGCTTTACCAGCCAATGTAATGACTAAAATTATAGTGTTAAGACTTGTTGGATAAAGTTAATAACCAGATATATCAAAACATCTCTTTTATCAAGCTGGCTGGTACCTCAGGACAATCATTTGGAAAGAAAGGGCAGACAAAAAGTCACACTTCTTTAATTTTTTAGGTTTAATTTTTCTTTCATCTCATTTTACTCATTTTTAGTGCTACCATGTGAACAGGGGTGTAAATGTCTTTATGGCTGATTTAAATTAATGGTGAAATCATCTTAAAATGTTTCACTCTATGTGGCCATTTTCTAGACTCCGATCTTTCATCAGCTCTTTCCATAGACCACAAATTAACTGATGCTCTCACCAATTATTTGATAAGTTGGTTTCCAAAACTACCTAATCTTCAAAATCACCTGAGCATCTTTTTCAGTTATTGAGTATATAAGGTAGAATTGTACAGATGTCCCAATATGCATTCCCACCCCCTGGCTTTCCATCAAACACTCATGTAAGTATCACTGTGAAGGAGCTCTGAACATGTCATTAGCTGACTCTAAAATAGAGCATGTATCCTGGATTATCCAGGTGGGCTTCATATAATCACATAAACCCTTAAAAAAGGGTAAAGGAGGGCCAAAGAGATGCAACAAAAGAGGAGAAGAAGTCAGTGAATGAGAAAGTGTGCTTTGAAGCAAAACAAAGATTTGATATCCCATTGCTGGCTTGGAAGATGGAGGGACCCATAAACCAAGGAATCAAGGAATGTGGGAAATTTTTGGAAACTGACAATGTTTTAGAGAAAATGGAAGTTCAATGGCCAGGATTCTCACCTGACCCTGGTCTGCTTGCCCATTGCACACGTGCAATGCTCACAAGCGCATGCTTACACACATGTTTTCAATGGGCTATTATTGACTATATCTGCGAGGCAGAAGAGACGCTCAAAGGTGGAGACCACCTTGCTGCTTGCAGACTTGCCCTGAGGCAGTTGGGATTCTAGTGCTTGACTTGCCACCACAAGAATAAAGCTGGATATAAAGTTTTACCCCCACTTCCACTGTCATCTGTCGGTCTCACTGAATCCACAGTGAACTTGCCCAGGGCTGAAACCCTCAGGTGAGACAAATGTCCTCCAGGGAACAGACAGCAAGGAAACGGGAATCTCTGTCCTACAACCATGTGGAACTGAATTCCGCCAACAGCCTAAGTTTGGAAGTGGATTCTTCCCAGTCTCGCAATAAGAGGCCTGCCTGTCACAATCTTAATTTCAGCCTCCTGAAACCCAGAGCACAGAACTCAACTGAACCAACCCAGACTTCTGACCTACAGAACTGTGAGGTAAGAGATGTGTGCTGTTTTAAGTCTCTAAATTTATGGTAATTTGTTAAGGCAGTGATGTAAAACTACTATCTGTGTTTCACTAGGAATTTGTATTTTGAATAAAGGATACAAAAGTACTTGACAAAAATTTTAGACTTGTTTGAATGGTATTTAGCTGCCACACCTGATTCAATAACTCTGCTATGAGCTATCAGTGAGAATAATTCAAACTTCCTACTATCTGTCCAAGATCATAGGTAGATAGAGTACTGGGTATAGACACAGTGAGGCTATAGATTTTTTGGCTTTAAGGAATATTAAGTTTGGGAAGAGAATATTTAAATGCATTAAATAATTATTAAAGATTACTTGACAATATAGAAACATAGGGGAAAAAAACATATAGAAGAATTGATCTTAAGGGAGGGGTGTGATTCATAGGAATGATAGACAGGAAAGTAGAGGGCATGTTTTGGGGGAGAAGCATGAACATTACAAGGTGGACCTGCAGGGGGCCTTTGGTATACCACTCGACCCTCAATGGAGGTGAAAGTCTCTATTCATATTCCTGAAGAAAATATCTCATGCATGTTTCTTCCAGAAAATAGAGCAGATTGTGGACCAACCTGGAAATTAATTATTTCTAATAGTTTCAACTTGTGGCTATTAAAGAAAATGTGTGTGTGTGTGTTTGTCTACACGAGGCTACATGTCCAGATACAGTAGGCTAGTTTTACTGGGGAGGTAGACTGCAATGCTAGGGAAAGAGACATGGTGTTTCAGAGGCTATTGTTAATAGAACCTGGTGTGGAAAGCCTTCTCTTGCTTTTCAAACTAGACTAAAAGGAAACTAAATCCATACAGAAAAAGGAATTAATATTTTAAGTTATGTCTTATGTAAACATATAATTTTGAATCCTGGGAGGATGGTGGGAAGGTTAAACATTTGTAATGTAATATCATTTTACTACTGATAGGTGTCTTGCCAATGGGTTTCAGCCCTGGACAAGTTCACTATGGATTCAATGTGACCAAAGAAATGACAGTAGAATGTTCTTGGGCTGAAAGGTTATACCCAACTTTATTTCCATGGTGGCAGGCCAATCACTAGAATCCCATCGACTCAGAGCGAGTCTGCATGCAGCAAGCCGGTCTCTGCCTCTGTCCTCAGTTCTGCCACCACTCCAGTCTCGTCTCTGCTCTCCTGCAGCCATGCAACCACTTCTCCAGAGCGCTGGGTGGAGCTATTTACATAGAGTCAATAACATCATGTTGCCCGCAAGTGTGTAGTGAGCTAGCCAACCAGGGCCAGATGAGAACCTTCACTTTATCCACAATAGGAGATAAGTTTTAGAGCTGAGGAGTTGTGTTTTTAAGCACTCTTAGGGATAGTAAAAATAATTTTTGAAAAGACATTTGCCCTTTTGAATACTGAATTGTCTTGGTGCCATCATTGCTAACTTTAAACCCCCAGGTAGGTTGTATAATGCTGAGACTAATCTTTAGTAAAGATTCTTAGATCTCCTTGTTTAGGACACTTGGGGATGAGAAAGAAGACAGACCCCTGCAGGTGATCATGATCTTATATAACAAAAGTGGGATTAGATGGATGGTAGAAAAAGACTTACAATGGTAGACTATGGGTAGAGAAAGAACTTGGAGGAAAACTACCATAGGATTCCAATACTTCAGCAAGTCATGTCAGTTTCATATTTAAAGTACATTTTTAGTTCAACAGTTCCTTCTGACTTCAAAGCCACCATTCAGATCTAAGCCACCACCATCACTTCTTCACTTGCTCAGACTGATATAATGCTGGTACCAGGATCCATTCTAGTCCTTCTTCAAACTATTATATCAGCCAGGAATAATATTTCAAAATCTTTTATCACTCTTCAAAGTCTGTCAATTGTTTCTTCTTATTCTTGGGGTAAAGACATAATCCAGGATCATCTCCTCTTGTTTTGCCCCCCTACAGCAGCAGGCTTCTCCCCACTGTACTACAACAGCTATTCCTTCCCATGTATCTTCCCTCTGACTAATCACATAGCCCCCGTTCTTTACCAGGCTAACTCCTACTCATTCTCAGGATTTTGCTCAAGAGCCCTTCCTCAGGGAATTCTTCCTGACTTCACTTCCCATCTACATTAAATCCCCTTGGTCTGTTATTTCATAGTCTGCTGTGCCTTTCCTTCACCTACTTTATCACAGTTTTTAATCACATTTTTGAATGAATATTTAATATTTGTCAAAACCCACATTAAACCCTGTAATGCAGTTACTGTGTCTGTCAGTCACTAATGTTCCTTCACCTACCTCCAACACCTGGCATATTAAAGGCACTTGATATCCATGAACAGATAAAAAAAAAATCAGTTTGCTCTCAAGCCTACCTCTTATCTACTAATCACCATATTCCCTTTTGGGAAAATATGAAAACCAATGCAAAAGATACACTTAAACTGAGCTCCTATTATTCAAGAAACCCCTCTGTATGGAGCAGAAATTAACATGATAAAGTTCTGCTCCCTGAATCCTCATGGAGAGGACCTTAGACGTCTTGCCTACTTAATTGTGGTTGCAAAGAGTGATTGTGAGAGCTTTGACTATTGTGAAAAGGAGAAACTTAAGAGGAGTTCTGACCCAAAGACCTTGCTGTGCCTATCTCTAACCCAATCAATCCCTCTATGCTTCCCTTAAAGGACTGGAATTAGAGGAAACTATCCACAAGGGGAAATATTTTGGAACTCTGCTTTGGAGAGCAAGATTTAATTTACATAGATAGATCTTGATTAAAGAGGTACAAACAAAGAATCTTTAGGTTGGGACATTAGTTTCAAAAGTGAGTTTGAATAAAATGAACACCCATCTTCAGGAAGTGGACAAGTTGAACATATCACCAAGCAAAATGTACAGAAATAATAATTTTAAAAGCTACCATCCTGCATTAATTCTACCATGATCTTAAAGACCTGTAGAAAAATAGTTTTTTGATATTGTTGGAATAACTTCAGATGAAGTTGACACTTTATATTTTATCACCTTTCACAGGTTACAGAATCACTGTATTACCTTTCACAGGTTACAAAACATTTTACCCTACAACTATTTGATAAAGTTAAGAGTTTTCTTTCATTTTATAGATGCAAAAACTAATGATGACATCTATGAAGTAATTTAGATGAATCAGCCAACTTGTAAGTGTCAGTGGTATCAATTAATCCCAGGTCTTTCTATTTTAGAGCCTCCTTTGAACATCTCTAATTGTTAGAGATTAAAATAAATCTGAGAGATGTACAGTTCCACCAATTCTCACCTAACTACCCCATACATAATCCAATCAGGGATTTCACAACACTCACGTTCAGAATATACACACTAACTTTAATACTCTTGGTATAGAAAAGCCTATTTAGTGTCCATCTATCATGTGGATATGGAGAAGGATAATACACTTACACTGCTTCTGTATCTTGGCTATTGTAAATAATGTGGCAATAAACATAAGGGTGCATATATCTTTTTGAATCGGGGATTTTGTTTTCTTTGGGTAAATTCCCAAGAGCAGAATTACTGGGTAAAATTGTATTTCTATTTTTAGTTTTTTGAGGAAACTCCATACTGCTTTCTATAGTGGCTGCACCAATTTAAATTCCCACCAAGTAGGAGGATTCCCTTTTCTCCACATATGTGCCAGCCCTTGTTATTTCTTTTCTTTTGGATGGTGGCTATTCTGACTGGTGTGAGGCAATATCTCATTGTGGTTTTGATTTGCATTCCCTGATGATTAGTGATGTGGAGCATCTTGTGCCTGTTCGCCATCTGTATTTCTTCTTTGGAACCATGTTCAGGTCCTCTGCCCATTTCTTAACTGGGTTGTTTCTTTTGATGTTGAAGCATATGAGTTCTTTATATATTTTGTATGTTAACCCTTTATCATATAAATCACTTACAAATATATTCTCCCAAACTGTAGGATGCCTTTTTGTCTGTTGATGGTGTCCTTTGCTTTTTAGGTTAACATAGTCCCACTTGTTCATTTTTTATTTTGTTTCTCTTGCCTGAGATGTGTCCAGGAAAAAATTGATGCTTATTTCCAAGAGATTTTTGCCTGTTTCTTCTAAGAGTTTTATGGTTTAATGTCTTACATTTAGGTCTTTAATACATTTTAAGTTTACTTTTGTATATGGAATTAGACAGTAACCCAGTTTCATTCTCTTGCATGTAGCTGTCCAGTTTTGCCAATACCAGTTGGTGAAGAGGCTGTCATTTCCCCATTGTATATCCACAGCTCCTTAATCATATATTAATTGACCATATATGGTTGGGTTTACATATGGGCTCTCTAGTCTGTTCCATTGGTCTATGGGTCTGTTCTTGTGGTAGTACCAAATTGTTTTGATTACTGTAGCTTTGTAAAATAGCTTGAAGTTAGGGAGCATAATGCCCCCAGCCTTGTTCTTTTTCAGAATTGCTTTGGCTATGCATGGCCTTTTGTGGTTCCATATGAATTTTAAGATTGTTTGCTCTAGTATATTGAAAAATGCCATTGCATTGCATCTACCAATTGCTTTGGGCAGGAGGGCCGTTTTCACAATATTCTTATCCTTGAGTATGGGATAGATTTCCATTGATTTGTATCCTCTTTAATTTCTCTCATCAGTGTCTTTAGTTATAAGAGTAGAGGTCTCTCACCTTTTTAGTTAGATTTATCCCTAGGTATTTTATTCTTTTTGATGCAACTGTAAATGGAATTATTTTCCTGATTTCTTTGATTTCTGATTTTTCTGATTTTAATGATTTCTGATAGTTCATCATTAGTATATAGGAATATAACAGATTTCTGTGTATTCATTTTGTATCCTGCAACTTTGTTGAATTCAATTATTAGTTCTAATAGATTTTTGGTGGAGTCTTTAGGATTTCCTATATATATTATCATTTCATCTGCAAATAGTGACAGCTTTACTTCTTCCTTACCAATTTGGATGTCTTTTATCTCTATATATTGTCTGACTGTAATGGCTAGGACCTCCAGTACTATGTTGAATAAAAGTGGTGAGAGTGGACAATCTTACCTTGTTCCTGATCATAGAGGAAATGTTTTCAGCTTTTTGCCATTGAGTATGATGTTAGCTGTAGGTATGTCATATATGGCCTTTATTATTTTGATGTACGTACCCTCTATACACATTTTGTTGAGGGTTTTTATTATTAATGGATGTGAGTTTTGTCAAATGCTTTTTTAGCATCTATTGAGATGATCATATGTTTTTTATTCTTTTTTTTTGTTACTGTGGTATATCATTGATTGATTAATGAATATTGTACCATCCTTGCATCCTTGGGATTTATTCCATCCATTTGGTCATGATGTTTGATCCTTCTGATGTATTTTTGAATTTGGTTTGCTAATGTTTTATTGAGGATCTTTGCATCTATGTTCATCAGGGATATTGGTCTATAATTTTCTTTTTTGTAGTATCTTTGTTTGCTTTTGGTATTAGAGTGATATGAACCTCATAGAATTAATTTGGAAGTATTCCCTCTCTAGTTTTTGGAATACTTTGAGAAGAATGAGTTTTAGCTCTTCTTTAAAAATTGGTAGAGTTCACCTATGAAGCCATCCAGTCCTGTTCTTTGGTTTGTGGAGAGTTTTTTAAATAGCAGTTCAGTTTTGTTACTGGTAACTGGTCTGTTCAGGTTATCTGTTTCTTCCTGAGTTAGTCTTGAAAGGTTGTCCATTTCTTCTAGGTTGTCCAATTTATTGGCATGCAATTTTTCATAGATATATCTAATAATTTTTTTGTATTTCTTTGGTTGCGAGTTGAGACTATACCTTTTTTGTTTCTAATTTTGTGTCCTCTTTCTTTTTTTGATAAGTCTGGCTAGGGGTTTTTCTGCGTTTTTCATCTTAAAGAACCAGCTCTTGGTTTCATTGTTTTTTTTTTCCTCTTGTTTTATTCTTCTCTATTTGATTTATTTCTCCTCTGATCTTTATTATGTCCCTTCTTCTACTAACTTTGACTTTCATTGTTCTTCTTTTTCTAGTTTCTTTAATTGCAAGTTTAGACTGTTTATTTGGGATTGTTCTTGTTTCTTGAAGTAGGCCTGTATTATGTACTTCCCTCTGAGAATCACTTTGGGGTATCCTAAAAATTTTGGATTGTTGTATTTTTGTTTTTGCTTGTCTACATATATTGCTTAATTTCTTCTTTTGATTTCTTCATTGATCCACTGATTATTTAGAAGCATGTTTAGCCTCCATATGTTTGTGTGTTTTTTGTTTTCTTTGTGTAATTTATTTCTAGTGTCATACTATTGTGGTCTAAGAAGTTGCTTGAAACAATTTCAATCTTTTTAAATTTGTTGAGGCTCTTTTTGTGGCCTAGTATGTGATCTCTTCTGGAGAAGCTTCCATGTGCACTCGAGAAAAATGTTTCCTGTTGCTTTGTGGTAGAGTGTTCTGTATATATCTGTTAAGTCCATCTGATCTGATGTGTTGTTCAGTGCCTCTGTTTCCTTATTTTCTGTCTGATGATCTGTCCATTGATGAAAGTGGTATTTTAAGATCCCATAATATGACTAGTTACAGTCTATTTTTCCCTTTAGTTTTGTTAGCATTTGTTTTACATATTTAGGTGCTCCTCTGTTGGTGCACTGATATTTATAATTGTTATGTCCTCTGGTTGGGTTGATCGCTTTATCATCATGTAATGTCTTTTGTCTCTTGTTACTTTTTTTGTTTTGAAATCCATTTTGTCTGATACAAGTACTGCTACTCCTGTGTTTTTCTCCCTATTATTTGTATGAAATATCTTTTTCTATACCTTCACTTTCAGTCTATCTATGTCTGTGTATGTCTTTAGGTCTGAAATGAGTCTCTTGTAGGCAGCATATAGATGGGTCTTCTTTCTTTATCCATTCTGTCACCCTTTCTTTTGGTGCATTCAGTCCATTTACATTTAAGGTAGTTATTGAGAGGTATGTACTTATTGTCATATTATTAGTAATTTTATGGTTGTTTTTGTAGTTTCTCTGTTCCTTTCTTTTTCTCTTATGCTCTTCACTTGTTATTTGATGGTTTTCTTTACTGTTGTGATTGGATTTATCCTTTAAAATATTTTGTATATGTATTATAGGCTTTAGATTTGTGGTTACCATAAATTTCATGGATAGTTTCCTAAGTCTATAACAGTCTATATTAAGTTGATAACTCTATTTCAAATACAATCTAAAAGTACTTCTTTTTTATCCTTTTTCCTCTACCCTTTATTAGATGTCAAATACATTCATTAGATGTCATAATCTGCATTTTTTGGGTATCTCTTGACTGATTTTGTGTATAGTTGGTGTTACTACTTTTTGTTTGTTTTACTTTCATTCTTGCTTGGTAAGTAATTAGTATATTACCTTTACTGTGGGTTTATTTTCACTGCTGAAAAATATTTAGGATTAAGAACATTTCCATCTACAGAAGTCTCTAACATATCCCATAAGGCTTGTTTAGTGGTGGTGAATTCCTTCAGCTTTTGTTTATCTGGAAAAATTTTAACCTCCTCTTCAATCTTGAATGATAACTTTATTGGGTAAAGGATTCTTGGTTGAAAGTCTCAATACATTTAAAAAATCCATGCCACTCCTTTCTGGCCTGTAAAGGTTTTGCTGAGAAGTCTGCTGATACCCTGATGGAGTTTCCCTTATAAGTAATTTTTGCCTTTCTCTAGCTGCTTTCAATACCCTCTCTTTATCCTTAATCTTCGTCACTTTAATTATTACATGTCTTGGTCTTGTCTTCCTGGATTTCCTTTTGTTAGAGGCTTTCTGTACTCCCAGGTCCTGGATTTCTATTTCCTTTCCCCTATTGGGGAAGTTTTCAGCAATTATTTCTTCAAAAACTTTCTACTTCTTTATCTCTCTTTTCCCCTTCCAGTACACCTATTATCTGAATATTGTTTTGTTTTGGTTCTCACACAATTCTCTTAGAGTCCTCTCATTTCTATAGATTCTTTTTCTTCAGCTTCATTATTTTCCTGGTCTGTAATTTCTACCTCATTGTTTCCTCTACTTGCAACAATCAATAATTCATTCCCTCCATTGCCTTTTTCATTTCAGATACTGTATTCTTCAGTTCTGAGTGGTTCTTTTTCAACTCTTATCTTTTTGTTCAAGTTATCCCTGAGATCATCAATACTTCCCTGCAGATCAGTGAGGATATTTATGATGGTCACTTTGAAATCTTTATCAAGAAGATTGGTGATCTCCATTTCATTTAACCCTCTTTCTGGTGTCTTATCTCATACTCTTGCTTGGAACATATTCCTCTGGGTTTCTGTGTTCCTCATATTGTCTGGTATCTGTGTTTCCTCCTTTGTGTTAGATAGATCCACTGTCCCTCCCAGTCTACGGAATGATGGCTTTATGAGGAAGGCATCCTGGGGTACCCAGACACTCAAGACTCATTACTAACAGTGCCTGGTTCTCTTTTGTGGTGGAGTCCCAGTTGCTGTTGATGGATTATGGGCAGGGCAGCCTTTCTGCCTGTCTGCCAGCAGGGTCCAATCTCAGTCTCCTATGGATGGCAGCTCACCTCAGCTGACCCTGTTTGAGCAAGAAGCAGCACTTCAACTGGGATGGCTGTGGACGGGCTGCCTTCTGCCTGTCTTGCAGCAGTGATAGTACTGCTAGATTGACTGGGTGGGCAGAGCAGATGCACAGGGGAGAATGGCATGGGGCTTGGCCACCCGTGGGGAGGAAGGAGGTTTGGAGCTGGCTCCCACAGGCACCTACGCAGCTGGGCTGAGAAAAGGCTGGGAAAGACTCCCTCTACCTGCAAGGCAGCAAAGCCTCCCTCTTCCTCCCTCTGTATGTCTGTTGTTGGGCTAAGCAGGATAGGCAGGTGTGTAGGGAAGTGCCTTGGGGCTGAGCCATCAGTATGGGGAATAGAGGGCTTGGGTCTTCCTTGTGCCCGACCAGTTGAGCTAAGGGAGGCTGGGGGAAGTGTCCACCTACTATTTCTCCTGTGGAGAGAGCTCCATCCAGCCCTCACCCCTTTAACAGCCTTTCTGCTGCTGGTAAAACTTTCAAACATTGTCTTTGTGTTGGGTCTCAGCAGAACTGATGGAACATGCCTGTCCTCCACAAGTGGCAGGAGTCTCAGCCTCCTAGAGTGCCCCAACTGTACCTGGTGCCAAGACCTGTTAATCACCAAGATCCAATGCAATGTGGATGTGTGCTCCCAGAGCAGATCTCCAGGGCCAGGTATGCAGAGTTCCTGAATGCCTATCCTCTCCCTGCTACATTCCTCTTCCTCCCACTTGTAGGCTGGGGTTGGGGAAGGGCTTGGGTCCTGATTGATGATGGCTCTGCCACTTTACCCTTCTCTGTGTGGTCTTCTCTTCTTCACCAGGTGTAGGTGGTCTGTTCTGCAGTCTTCAGGTCATTTTCTGCGTTAGTTTTTTCTGTAGTTGCTGCCTTTATATGTGCGGGGGAGGAGGGTTCTTTCTTGCCTTCCTGTTCCACCATCTTTTATCCCCCTTACTAACCTTTTTAAGTCAACCATGGTAGGTTGTACGGATGGCCTCAATTCTCCTTTCTACACTCTCTTGCAATGTAACTTGCTCCTTCCACCAAGAGGTAGAGTATTTCTCCATTCCTTTTCCACAAGGCTTACCTTGAGACTTTATGTGACTAAAGAAACTTGTGCCAGTTCTGAGCTTATGCTTCAAGAGGTATTATAGCTCTGCTCTCTCCTGGGGAACATGTCAATCGCCCATGTAAAAAGTCCTGGACCAGTCACTTTGATGAAGAAACATGTGGCACACTTAGTTGGTCCCTTGGGACTGACTGACCATCAGCCAATACCCAGAAGCAGAGCCACAGATGATCAGTAGCTGATCATAATGTTAAGTGAGCCAAGCCCTGATTGGAAAACAGCCCAACTAAGCCCAGTTTAAATTCCTAACCCACAAAATCACAAGCTATATCAGTGTTGTTGAAAGTAAGTAAGCAACACATACCTGATATATCAACCTTGCTGTTCTCCCAAAACTTCCTTTAAAAAAATTCATACTTTACCCTGCTATATAAAGTACAATACAGAAAAAAGAAACCTTAAGTAGCATTAAGTGATCTGATTAAATTCCTAACTCTGCCTCTGAGTAAAGATACTACTACAAAAACATCACATATATTCTGAGTTTTGGTTTCTGTACTTGTAGACAGATATCATGTTGTATATCCTTTCTACATTGATAGTTTATAATAAATAAATGAGATATTAAATATGAAATTGCTTTGTCTGACTTTATATACATTTTCCCTTCCTTTGGCTTTGGTTTTCTTATTTAGAAAAATTCAAGGATAAACCTGGCTCAAAATGCTCTTAATATTATTATTGGTTGATGTTCTTATTAGATAATTAAATGTCCTACAGGCATTGTGAGGAATTCATGATGGAACCATTGCTGTATAAAACATTGTCTTACAGCTAGATACCTACTGGGAACTCTTCTTAAAACTTATACAACATGCAGATCTGATTTCCCCACCCACATTGGAATAGTGGTAGTTCAGATGTAGAGTGGAATTCAAGCACAAATACTGTGATCAATCCCTTCTCTAGTACAATTTCAAGAAAGCAAACTCTAACACCTAAATATCTCTCCATCCACTCCTTCATTTATAAGTTACCCTTTGAATATGGCAAAACTTCCCAAAGCATTGATCAAAGGCAAATGTAAAGTAACCTGGAAGAGCATATTTTTTTTAAAAGTATAAAAGGGCAAATCCTCAGCCCTCTTTCCAGTTACTGAATCAATTTCCAGAATTAAAGTCTAGAACAAAATAAGCTCTGCAGGTGATTTAAGAGCATGCAAAAGTTTGAGAACCAATGTTTGTTTTTCATTCTCCCCATAATCAAGAAGGGGAACACTATTAACCCATTTCTGATCATTTTCATATCTGTTACTTTGGGTAAATTGACTTAGCCAATTGCTTTTCATCCTCAAAGAGACTCTTGAGAAAATTGTCATTTTGGTTGGAGATGTGGGAGATGAATTTGGGCCCTGATATGAAGAATGAGGAAGGTCTGATTAGATTCCAGGCATCAAGAGAACACTGGAGTCTTGGAAGGAGCCAACATGGAGAGACAAAGGAAGGAGCTGTAGGAAAGCAAATGTCTCATGTTTTTGTAGGGCTAAGCCACGTTAAAAGACTCTGGGAATCACGCTGCATGAATTAGTATGGTTTAAAGATAATTGCTCTCAGGGCTTATCCCCAGTTTGAGGTCCCACAGGGCTAAAAAGATTAGCAAGTAGGAAATATAAAGCAAACAGGAGATACTATAACTTCTTAGCATTGTAGGTGTCCAAAGCCACAAATATCATTTGCTTTTTTCTCTGCCAGTTTTGCTAGTAAGATTTTCCTTGGGTCAGTGGCTAAGAAGATTTTCCTTTGTTTCTTTCAGTCTAATTGACAGCCCCTTTCATGGCCTTGCTTCTTGGTAAATGAAGTCACCACCTCTACTATGAGCATCATGCCTTCCATTCTAACCATTCCAGGGTCTGTCCTTTAAATATAACACTACTATTTAAAGAAGGAAGGAATAAAAAGGATAGGAATTTAGACAGAAGAAGGAAACCAATATTTATCAAACACCTACACGATGCATTTTCATGAACATATCACATTAATTCTTATAGTAACCAGTCAAGTAGGGATGATTTTTTCCTTGTGGGCAAGTGAAGAAACCAAAACTCAAATATTGTGAACTTCTCAGGCTTTAACTACAGTTAAATCTGGCCCTAAAGACCATAATTCTTCATGTCTCCTAGAATACAAGTTTGAAAACAAATATTCCTGGGAATACATCAAGATAATTCTTATCAGTCAACATACTCATGTAAAACATAAACCTCTTATCCTTCAGGAGACTTGAGAGGCACTTTGAAGAGTGGATTCTTGTCTAGGTTAATGTTCTTTTAACTGTGGATGTCTTCTCATTAGTGAGTCATGACATCAATTGGGTATCAACCAACAGTATTTAATAAAATATTATGCAATGATATAGAATCAAATAAAAAATGTTACTACTACATGTAGTACCCCAAAAAACAAATCTTTCTAGAAATCTCTTTTGCGTTGCACAGATATGCACATATGTACATGTACACTGCCACAGTGTTAAAATGTACTTTTTAACCTAATTTGTGGTGAAAAACAAAAGTTTGAAAGTTACTGGGCTAGACATGAGACTGTTGCCTAAGACATCTGCTAGTGGAGAGCTATCTCAGAGACTCAGAATGGAGAAGAATAACACCACAGAAAAATTTGTCAAGTTTTAGCATTCCATAGATTGTGTGGAATAGTTCTCATTTTTCAACTAGAAGTCATTGAAATGCAGAGGAGAAAGTTCCTGAAGCAAAGTCCAGTCAAAACCTGCAGATGGTGATCACCTGTGAGGAGCTGAGTCTTCAATTAAACTCCTATTAGATTTTTCCACAATTATTCTGTACATGCAGAATCAACATCGATTTTCCTTTTATCATACATTGTTTAAAATGGATGAGGCATTTCTCATTATCTCTCCCTTGAAGAACATACTCATCATTTATTCAGGACTTGCTGAGATACATGTTCTTTATTTCCTTCCTTGATAGGGAAAAAAAAAATCCTACTACATTTTCTTCTCCCATTTGGATCACATGAAGGGTAACTGATAATAGATAAGCCATCAGATGTTCTTCTTTCTTGGCTGTGAGACTTTTGCCTGTTGAAGAAGCCAAAGAGAAGTGTAATGAGGCTTAATATATGGAATAAATACCAGTGCACTTGGCTGGCCATTCAGAATATCATTTTAGCCTGAGGCTGTCACAGAAAAAGGAAAAATACTCAGTGAAATTTGTTGCAACTGCTTCTAAGTTATGACTTGGCCACTGATGACTATTTGTTGAAATTTAGGACATGGGAATTATGAGTAACAATAATGCTATGTAATAATGAATAGACCACCTCAAAGTAAATGTACATATTTATCTTTTTCATTTTTTAACAGCCTTGTGTGATTAAGCATGTACTATCTGCATTTTTACAAAATGAGAAAAATGAGGCTCAGATGAGTTAAATGATTTATCTCAGAACACACAAGTTAGCTGCAAAATTGGAACAAAATCTGTAACTACTAACTCCCAGCCCAGCATTCCAACAGATAGCAGTGCCCTTGGAAATATTGCTTGGTAATACACTTTAGACTGTTTCCCTAGCTGACCTGCTTCACAAAAATTATTTTTAAAGTTTGTTTTAAAAAAGGAAAAATAGGAAATGGAAGGCAGAGTGCTTATTCTGTCACATCTGCTGAATGCAGTTAATTCGTTGGTTTCATGAATATGAAGTGGTCTAGAGGAATATGTATCTATTTATGTAACAATCACATATGCTGAGAAAATGTGTGTGGTTGAAATACATTGGTTTCAATTGTAATATTGATTTAAGTAAATTATATGTTAGGCCCCAGCCAACAAATATATCCTTTACAGTCAACTTCTCTAATTTGGCTAAAGTAGCCTAGATTTATTCAGCAGTGCACATATATCAGGTTATATAAAATTAATAGCTGAAGTTCATTCATATGGCTTTAATTAGGATGCATGGGTTGGGATAAAAAAAATCAAGCAAGAGCTCTGGCTTTGATTATAACTGTATCTGCTGCAGTATCAGTTTCTGCAAAGGCAAATACGTATTGGCTTAGCTTAATACATGCTTGTTCAGAGAAACCATGCATTGGCTTTATTTTACTTTGAAGGCTTTCATTAAAATATATTGTTTGTCTAAATACCAGTTTAGTTCACTTTATTTAATTATCCAAGAGTATTTACAGGGTCTGGAATATAATTGTATGCATTGAAAACATAGATGATTGTGTTATGTTTCAAGGAAAATAGATTCATTTCTGTGAAAACTTTTTGGAACTTCTGAAAACTGTCCTGTTTCCATGTCTATGTACTTGTCTCCAGCTTGGCTTTGGGAACTTGACAGACTCATTTTCTTTCCCAGGAAAGAACTTTAAGGAGAAAGCATTCCTTGCTGGGCAATAATGTTCTAAGGTAGTCACTAAACCTTCCCACCAAAACCAGGGGGAGAAATGAGTTTTACAGTAAATGACTTCTTTAACGTTTGCCTAAGACATATTTAGTCTTCAAATTCAAAATAATTCCTCACATCCTCTGTGGTAAGTCAAACTGAGAACCCAAATAATCACAGAGACTTTCTTGTTTTCTTGCCTACTTGACTTAGAGACAGGGGACCATTGATTGTATACTTGTATGTCTTCAATTCCCAGCTCTATGCCTTACACAGAGCATGACTCTCTGTGTCAATAAAGATGATGTAGGAGCTGTTGGATGAATGTCAGCTCTTCTGTGCTTATTATGAAATGTTTTTGATAGCAGGATCATCTAAACCCAATATGAGTCACACCAGTTGAGAGAGAGAGAAGTTCCAAACAATTAGTGACAAGAAGAAGCCTGGATAGACAGAGTATCAAGAATGTCTACTGTCTGGCATCAGCAGTAGGCAGAGCTCTGAAACGGCAGATGCTATGAAACAGCTTCACCACAGATGGCACATGAATATCATACAAGTCCAGCACAGGTCCAGATATGTGGACCTGTTTGAAGGAATAGGTGGTTCTTGGGTAGTGAAGAGTAACTGCCACTGATCAGTCTATACTATATGCCAGGCTCTGGAGCCACACAAACCTAGATATATCAGAGTAAAGCACCTTCCCAGCTGTATAACGTGAGAAAAGCTTTTCAATTTATCTGTATCCAAGTTTTCTCTTCTGTAGAGAAGCTACTGTTTATAAAATGGTTGGTATCACACCTGGTACACTTTTAGGGTTAGTAATATTAATCACTATCATAGTTCCTGATTTTCTCAATAACCTTATACTACATAGATTATTGTCCATAGTAAAAAATTGAGACTAAAAAAGAATAAATAACTTAAGTCCATTAACTAGTAAGTACTTCAGCTGGGATCCAAATCTTCCTGGTTCCCATAGATACGACATGTATGCACATAACAGGCTGAGGGTCCAGGGCCCAAGGACCAGAATAATGTCATCTGTCATGTTAAAATCCAGGCCAGCCCATGATTCCAGAACTGGTTAAGAGTATGATTGGTTGGAGATATTTGTGCAGGACCCAGCTTGCCAGTGGGGATAGAATGGCTTAGCTGAGGATGTTACAAAACCTCCAGGAAAGGTAGCCAGCCCCCTTAGTCTAAATCTTGTCAGACCCCACCTTTCCTTTTCATTCTTTCCTCTTTTTCTTTTTTTAACCAAATCTTATTCCTTTGCTTAAGGTCTGCTATTCAAACTAGATGGCCAAGAACGTAATAAGAAAAAGAGCTGTGCATCCTGGCCGTCAGTCCAGAGCTATCCTCCTCACAAATTATCTTGGTGCCAGAAACCCACCATAAAATATTCATTGCTTTTGATCCTGAAGTATTTTTAGTCTGTGAAATGTCTTCTATTAAAATGAAAATGTCCCTTGGGGGAGAGAGAACCTTTTAAGCTATTATCAGTTAAACTCCTAGTGGGTAGTTGGTTTATGAAAATTGAGAGTAAAAATCTTTAAGAATTGAAGGACACAAAATGTTTCAGGCAAAAAGGAAAAATCCACAGGGGAGAGAGTGGCATTGAAGGATCATTGGAGGATGTCACATACTTTCCTATTTTTTCCCCTGAAGTTTGGTGCTATCTTTCTCACATGCCCATCTAGTCCTCTTTCTTCCTCTCTCCTCTGCTGCCTTTCCTCTCCTTTATGCAACCCATTCTCTCTCTAGAACTCAAGACCACAGTGTGTTAAACAAGACTGAGGGGACAAGATGGCAGACATAAATGCTCGAGATGTGAAGAACATGATTACATTTTTAGTGTTAAAAGTTCTCAGTTGCTCGCCTCATAGCAGAGTTGGTTAAGAGCACAGATGTTGAAGACATGATTCAGATACCAGCTTTGCCATTTATCTGTACGACCTTGGCATATTTTCCTCATAGCCTCTCTGAGGTTCAGATCTCTTCTCTTAGAGCAAAACGTAACTTAGGGTTGTTGTGAGGATAACTGAAACACTTAACACAGTAACTGGTGCATATTAAGTGCTCAATACAGGGCTGCTGACAATAATAAAGTTTTACTATAAAACAAAAACAATACTACATGAAGCTCTACATCAGACTGTACTTTGGATGTTGGATGTTCACACATCCTGCCCACTTTTAGACTCACACTGTGTCCTTTAGATTAGGATAGAAAGCCAAGGCCAGGGTTATATAGAGTGAAAGAAAGTACTCTTATGATGTGAGGATTCAAAATGTGTGTAAAATAAACTGTATTCCCTCCCAAAGTAAATTGCCCCACTCAGGTCCTTAGAACTGAACCAGAGGGAGAATTTGTAGCAAGATTTCATTAAGAAGGGGATGTGCTGGGGTGAGGGGGCTTGCTGTGCACAAATGCATGAAAAAAATAATATATGAAAGGGATTATAACTTCCTCTAGTTGGAAACCTGACTTTAAACTATTTGGATCATATCTAAATATAAATCTTAAAACTTAAAGGTAGCTATAAGCAGCTCAATAAATGTTTGGATCTCATGTGATGAAATCCATATACTCAACTCACAATGCCACAGGCTGTTAATCAATTTGGATGCTCTTACTATATATATTCAAAGAAGCAGGCTATGTCCTTTGGCTTCTAGAAACAAATGATCTTCAACAGTAAGGGCTGGTCTCTGACCACCTAATTATGAGAAGAAGAGAGGAGAACCTGAAAACCAAAAATACTGTAATCAGAATAACTCTTTAGGAGGAGACAGCCCAAGAACTGGCTTCCAGTAAATTTTATGGGTTGTCTAGAGTTGGGCCAAGCCAGGAGAATAAGTATCAATGATAACGAGGATGATGATAACCATGATTGCTAATAATCACTACACTCCTTTAAATTCTTGATGTGTAATAGTAACATCCACAGCCATCCAACAAGAAAGCTATAATTGCCCTCAGGTTAAAAAATGTGAAAACAGTCTTAAAAAATGAAGCATTTTGCACAATGTCACAGAGGTAGAAAATATCAGAACTAGAATTTAAAGCTGAGAGTTTAAACTTTAAGGATACTCCTCTTTAGATTGCATCATGTTTATGAAAACAATATGACAGAAATCTGCAGTTGTCCCAAAGTATTAAGATGGCCTTCCCAGAAGACCAGGGAGCAGAAAAGGGCAAGGTACCAGCCATGGGCTTACACTGAACCTTGACTTTAACACCACACTCTATAGTTAGCTCTGCCCACAGAAAACACTCTTCTTACCTTTGAAACCTAGGTCTGCCTGACTTCCCTTGTTTGACTGTATTCTGTCCCAACTAGTATTTGGCACAGACTCTGAAATAAGTCATCTATGATATGAGCATAACGGTATATGTCCTTTCCCACTTTGCTGGGCTAAGATGAAGGGTCAGTTTTGCCTATTTCAAAATTATTCTCGGGGCTTGACCTTGTGCATTAATTCTACCTATGAATCAAGCACAGTCATCAATGGGCAGGATTTTGTTTTGTTTTAGAATCTTGCTCTGTAAACTTGGATACTTGCTCTCTATTTCTGGGTAATATTTTCTGAGGACACTTTTGGACACTTGACACTATATATTTTTTTCTCTTTTTATTTTTGTATCATTAATATACAATTACATGAGCAACATTGTGATTACTAGATTCCCCCCATGATCAAGTCCCCCCACATACCCCATTACAGTCACTGCCCATCAGTGTAGTAAGATGCTATAGAGTCACTACTTGTCTTCTCTGTGCTATACTGCCTTCCCCGTGCCCCCCCACTACATTAAGTGTGCTAATTGTAATGCCCCTTATTCCCCTTCTCCCTCCCTTCCCACTCACCACCCCCAGTTCCTTTCTTTTTGGCAAATGTTAGTCCATTCTTGGATTCTGTGAGTCTGCTGCTGTTTTGTTCCTTCAGTTTTTTTGTTCTTATACTCCACAGATGAGTGAAATCATTTGGTATTTGTCTTTCTCCACCTGGCTTATTTCACTGAGCATAATACCCTCTAGCTCCATCCATGTTATTGCAAATGGTAGGATCTGTTTTCTTCTTATGGCTGAATAATACTCCATTGTGTATATGTACCACATCTTCTTTATCCATTCATCTACTGATGGACACCTAGGTTGCTTCCATTTCTTGGCTATTGTAAATAGTGCTGTGATAAATATAGGGGTGCATATGTCTTTTTAAAACTGGGCTTATGCATTCTTAGGGCAAATTCTTAGGAGTAGAATTACTGGGTCAAATGGTGTTTCTATTTTTAGTTTTTTGAGGAACCTCCATACTGCTTTCCACAATGGTTGAACTAGTTTACATTCCCACCAGCAGTGTAGGAGGGTTCCCCTTTCTCCACAACCTTGCCAGCATTTGTAGTTCCTATTCTTTTCTATGTTGGCCATCCTAACTGGCATGAGGTGATATCTCATTGTGGTTTTAATTTGCATTTCCCTGATAATTAGCAATGTGGGACATCTTTTCATGTGCCTGTTGGCCATCTGAATTTCTTCTTTGGAGAATTGTCTTTACATATCGTCCGCCCATTTTTTAATAGGGTTATTTGCTTTTTGGGTGTTGAGGCATATGAGTTCTTTATATATTTTGGATGTTAATCCCTTGTCAGATATGTAATTTACAAATATATTCTCCCATACTGTAGGATGCCTTTTTGTTTTGCTGATAGTGTCCTTTACTGTACAGAAGCTTTTTTGCATGATATAGTCCCATTTGTTCATTTTTTATTTTGTTTCTCTTGTCTGAAGAGATGCATTCAGGAATAAGCTGCTCATATTTATATTCAAGAGATTTTTGCCTGTGTTTTCTTCTAAGAGTTTTATTGTTTTATGACTTACATTCAGGTTTTTGATCCATTTTGAGTTTACTTTTGTGTATGTGGTTAGACAATGCTTCAGTTTCATGATCTTACATGTAGCTGTCCAGTTTTGCCAACACCAGCTGTTGAAGAGGCTGTCGTTTCCCCATTGTATATCCATGGCTCCTTTATTTTATATTAATTGACCATATATGTTTGGGTTAATATCTGGACTCTCTATTCTGTTCCACTGGTCTATGAGTCTGTTCTTGTTGACACTATATTTTTAAGTTGTCTGTCTCAGTCCTATTAGGGATTTTGTGTTCCATGTATTCCAGCATTTCCATAACCACAAAGTACACTGTAAGAGAGGTGTTCCTAGAACTGGAGGAAGAGAAGTTACATGTCTCTAATATGGATGCCATGGGAATGGGTGCCGATATGATGATATCAATAAGGCTGATGATCAGAAACTAAGTTTCATTCCATTTTACAGGCCAGATATGTGAGGTTCCATGTATGTATACTTAGCCTTAGATAGTGAAGAATAAAGAACTGAAAAGAATGTGTATATTGAGGACATGATCTTGAAGGTGCAGTGTAAATACTGTCTACTTGAAAGTAACTAGTCTCATTCCCAAATTCTTTATTTCTCCTGAAAAACACAGTAAGGCTGAAAGGCACAGAAATGAGGGCAGGTCAGAATAGGCATGATGTGGGTAGAAAGACCCAGCCAGTTGTCTATAACACAGGCATAAGTTTGCCCAAACTTCCAGGTTAAAAAAAAAAACTACCCAGAGGAAAAAAAGAATTTAACGTACAAATAATTTAAAGTATTGCCACTTTTTGGTATCATAGAACTTCCTAGAATCCCTGTCCTTTGGCAAAAAATAAAAGAAACTACCAACTCTGCCCTGAGATCAGTGGTTAATGAAGTGGAGGCTGTTGGTAGAGCTGATGGCTCTAGGAGGAGGTTCCCAAGTGCTGGGTTGAGATGGGGGCATGTCAGAAGCTGTCCCTTCTCTAGCCCCATGTGGTCAGCCTCTCTAACCCAGTCACTTCCCAGTACCAAGCAGTCCTTTCTTCCCTGGGAAGGACTGTCCCTTTCTGTCACTGTACCACCTTCTTGCTGCTCGTCTGGTATGTATTTATTCTCTTCTGTTTCTCATCTCTTTCAGCACCTACTAAAGGTAGGGGTGCTAAGTATTATGAAGTTTCTGCTGAGAGCACCAGAGCTACACCTCTGTGCTGCTAAAAATATATCTCAACCCTCCACCTGAAAAATGAATCACTTCCACACTTGCAATGTGCTGTTGAAGGACTGGGCCTCAGCTTTCTTATTTTCTTCTTCTACGGCCTTATGTGGACATTTCACCTGTGCTTTATTCCTCACCCATATGTAGAAAAAATGATGCTTACCCTGTCTAATTCAATTTACCTCCTGGGAGCCAGAGCATCCAGATTTATCTATGAATGAATGCATGTGTGATTTCATTCATCCATTCAACAAATATTTATGTAGAGTTTATCATGTAAAAATGATTGGAAAGTAGAAAAAGTACTCTATGAATATTCTTCGTAGGAGGAAATCTATCACACCAGCTTTTTTGTTTTGTTGTATCCCAATATGAAACAACTGATAAAACGGACTGAATTTTTCACTTTTCATACATAATGGATACCACATTCAGAACTGAATGAGCAAGGATAAGTGTTCTTTGTGTCTCTGAAACCTATGAAAAAGGCCAGAGAGTGAAGGGAAAATAAGTGCAAAACAATTGGGTTTTCAATGGGAGAAATGATCATTTTGCTCCCCGGGGACAATAAAGCCTTACAATCACAGCATTCCTTACTACACCAGGCCAAGTCTCCTAATCCAGACTGCTAACAGCTCCAAGGCTGGAAGTGCCTCTGAATGAGTGCTTCTGAAAGTTCCATAGAGCAACTCCATCTTGAAATTAAAGGTTTGACATAGACATTCAACTGAATACTAAAAATGATGAACCTCCTTAAGTCCTCACCATGAAGAAAGTGCTCCTCTGTGCCTACGGCCATCAACGCTGCGGAAGATTGCAAGCATAGAGGAAACCCCAGGGCTTCCTTACTCCATATGCATTAGTCACACTGGGCACAGCTCTGTCATTAGTGACTCATTTTCATTCAGAGGCCAGATTCTTGCATCAGTCATTTGCTAGGGCTGCCAATCAATTTCCATACCCTTCTTTCAAAATCAATGGGCAAAAGCAGCATAAATATTCAAAGGAAGAAAATGAGCAAGTAGGGAGGTAGTCAAGGCTACCTGTGGCTCCAAGAGGGTAATAGAAATTCCTCACAGATGGACATTTTTAACAAATTCTTCATAGAGCAATACCCTGCTACATTGTTGTCTGAGAGACACTAGAGCTAATACTGGGTTTGCATTACCTTCTGTGAGTGCCAGGTAAAGGCCTTGTTAGGCCAGAATTAAGGATATGTCACCAAACATATAGAATTTCTTCCTTGCATCTTTTAAAATCAAAGCAATTGGGAATGAGAAAGTATGCATGGTAATTTAATGCAGACACTTGCTGAACTAATTTATGCTCTGGAGCCTGTACAGTCAAAAGGGAGTTGCCTGGCAGAGAGGTTTGAAACATCCTGTAGTTTGGTCAGACAATCCAAATGTCAAATCTGCACTTTGGAGATTTGTTTCCAAGGTTGTTCTCATTTTCTGAGGGTCACAGCGTATGGACACTGATGTGTATACACAAATAATGTGAGCAAAACCTTACTAAAAGTGAACTATGTGTGCAATTAGGATGCTTCTAATGGTGCTGTTTTCTGTGATTTTCAACAAAACTACACCTACTTCTTCTCCCACCTTGTTGTGAAAGCATCAACATCACACTGTGGTTCTGTGATCTGCCAGATCTGGGTTCAAATTCCAGCTCAACCATATAAGAGTTTCTGACCCAAGGCATATCACTGATCTTGATCAAATAAGATAATACCAGTTTCTATCTCTTTGGATTTTTATAAGGATTTAATCGTGCATATAAAGCATTTGGTAAAGTGCTTGGCATATAAGTGCCTAATATTTATTGTAATTATCTCTAATATTATTATTCATAAGAACTGTTACATTTTCAGCCAGTAGTGAACTTAAGGTTTGATAAAACTTTAACCTCCTACTGCCAAGGTTCTTCCTCTTCTTCTACCTAAGGATAGATATCTTTAAAGCATTTTTGACTATTCAATAAAATATACTAAAATGAAATATGTATTTCTGGAGCAGGAAGAACAGTAGATGTATTTCCAAACAAGTATATGCAAACCAATTCTAACATTTAGAATGCATATAAATAGAGAATGCCTCTTGGCATCAGTTTTTATATCCCAAGTCACCCTAATCTCTAAGTTATGCTTATATAGAAGGGATAAATTCATGTCTATGTCTCTCCTAGAAGATTCTTCTCTTGAGCTCCTTTATTCAGTGTTTTAAAACTGTCCAGAGTAACCCAGCTTACATAAAGCTGAAACAAGTTTATTCTTCAGTTCTTCAGAGAAGGTCAAAAACAGGAGGGTTTTCTGTAAAAACATGGCAGACTAACCTCCAGTGCCCAAGGATAGGGGCTGATGATGTAAAGAGACACTAATGTCCTAATGAGCTACTCTCTGTGCAAGTTCAGAAGTTCTCAGGCAAAAAATAAATCATCTGAGATGTGCCCCATGATTTTTACATTCAATTAAAGTAAATATATCCGCAATAACCTGGGAAGGAATGGAAGTCTTGTCAACTGAATTTTCTTCTTTAGCAGCGAGTTAACCTGAAAACCTCTTTGTTTTTAACCTTTTGCTTAAAGAGTATGAGTATGCTTTCCTCCCTTAGGAATCATACCATCAAACAACTCACTTTGATTCTTTGGTAAAGTGATATAGTAAAATAATTATCTCTCAAGTCCCTTCCATCTTTAATATTCCATGTATCTGACATCAATAGATAACCTAATTGGGTTGAGAGAAAACTCATTGTGTACTCTACAAAATCATCATTATTAGAAACAATGCTTCCCACTCATGGTTTATTTAAAATATTACCTTGGCAAGTTCCCTGCAGCTAGGATGATGGCATAATAGTAGATAGAAATTCAGACATTGTTCAGCTGATACACAGAAGGTCAAAAGAATCTAAGAATGCTTGGTTTGACAGGGCACCAGAAAACGCCACCTCAGGAAAACAGCCTATATCCGAGAATTCCTGCTCTGAAGATCAACAGAAACTCTTAAATGCTTTTGTTATAACTTCAGAAGGATAGAGTGAGTCCTTTAATCTGCAATTATCTGATTACCAGGAATCTGAAACCAAAGAGGAAGATTTTCAACCACTTGGATTTTATTTCCAGCCTAACTACCCTCTTATTTGGCTGTTAATTCCATCTCAACAAAGTCAGCCAACGCCTAAGAGGTACATGAATTTCATGGGTGTTTTTATTCTGGAATGGGATGGGAGAGGTAGTGGAAAAGGTTTGGAACTGATCCATGCTGACTCTATGCTGAAATGCTAGATGTTTACTTTGAAATCCACCATTCCTTGGATACTCATTGTGGTTCATAAAAGAGATTGACGGCTCCATTATCTCTGAGATGCCTGTGTGTAATTCTTATTAGTGTGAGTGGGACTTTCAGCAGCACAGCAGTTTGAGACTCTAGTCTCTTGTCTTGACCTAAAAAGTGATGTTGAAAATTGTCTTTCAGGTAAACCTTAAGAAGGTCAACCTATCCATCCTAAAGACTTGGCAAGTGATTCTTTAACACAGATTCAGAATGGTCATCCTAGGAAGAGAGCTAGAAGTAATTAAATACAGCTCTCTCAATTTACAGGTGAGGAGGCTGAGTGGTAGAGAGGGTATCATGTTTGCTCAGAGCCAGGGAGCTAGGCATTTGTGGGAAGCTGTGACTATATACCAGGATCCTGACTTCTCTTCCAGTGCTCTATACTCTCTGTATAATATCTGACCCTGCTAGAAATGTAAGAATCTAATCACATCACTCCAAACAAAAAAGTACAATGTTTTCTTCTGTTTCTAAAATGTTGAAGTAACAAGGACTGGCCTGGATGTCTCACCATAAATTGAAAAGCAGACAAAATACATAAAACAATTGTTTTGAAAGATTGGACAACAGGCAGTGCAGGATTGTAAACCCCCAAAGAAGAGAAAGAATACAAGCCCTATACTGCTGAGAGTGAGGGGAACCAAAAATAGATCCCTGTTGGCTCACAGATTTAAGGAAATGGATATCAAAGATTAGGGAGGCCGATAAGTTTCAGGGCAGAATTTTAAGAATAAAGGAAATATACAGGAAAAAAAAGCTCCAGAAATCTATATAGGACTACCTTGCCAGGTACTTGCTATACATGTATTGAGTGGAATTTCAACTATCTAAGTTAAGAAGAAACAGTTGATCTGAAAATTTCCAAGATTTATATGGAATGAAGAGATTTTGAGCACTGACAAGCCAGTCCCACTGCTCTTGGATGCTCTGTTCCATTTTTTAAATTTATCTTTCAGTTTGTGTAATGTGGATTTGTCTCTCTGAAGGTCTTCGGCCCCAGGAAAGTTCAGTCTGGATTCAGTGACATCACATAACAATGGAACATTGTGGGTAAAAGGATTTATACCAAGCTTTATTCCCACGGTAGTCAAGTGCTAGAATCACACCTGCATCCCTCAAGTCCACAATGTCTCTGCCTCACATGAAAGCACTGGGCAGAACTCTTTATATAATAACACTGACAATAATGGCTCACTGCCAACAGGTATGTAAGCATCAGCCCATGCACTAGGCCAATTACATCATCAAGTAGATTAGGGTCAGGTGAGGATCCTGGCCTTAGAAACTTCCTTTTTCCCTACAGTATTTAAGTTTGCTCAATTTTCCTGATTCTCTTCTGAACTTTGCTCAGTCTGATCAGCTTATCAAAGAATTTCTTCATCTCTAATACCACATTTTCTATTTTTAAAATTTCTGTTTGCCTCTTTGTTATAATTTTCATCTGCTGGACAAGATTTCTCTTCTGTTTGTGTGTATCACTGTCTTGCCAATGGGTTTCAGCCCCGGACAAGTTCACTATGGATTCAGTGAGACCAAAGATATGACAGTGGAACATTCTTGGGGTGAAATGGTGTGGATAAAATGAAAGCTCCTGTGGCCAGGATTCTCATCTGGCCTTGGTTGGCTAGCTCACCACACACATGTGGGCAATGCATTGTTACTGACTCTATAAGAGCTCCATCCAGTGCTCTGGGAGACATGGTGGCACAGCTGCAAGGCTGCAGGAGAGCAGAACAGAGGCTGGAGTGGTGGCAACACTGCGGACAGAGGCCCAGAGGATGGCTGGGTGGGCAGAGAGGCCCAGAGGCAGAGACCAGCTTGCTGTGTGCAGACTCACTCTGAGTGAACGGGATTTTAGTGATTGAGCTGCCGCTGTGGAAATAAAGTTGGGTACAACCCTTTCACCCCAAGAACATTTCACTGTCATTTTCTTTGGTCACATTGAATCCATAGTGAACTTACCAGGGGCTGAAACCCATTGGTAAGACAAAGAGATAATACCCAACTTTATTCCCACTGTGGCAAGTCAGTCACTAGAATCCTGTCCACTCAGAGTGTGTCTGCATGCAGCAAGCCCATCTCTGCCTCTGGGCCTCTCTGCCCCCACAGCCATCTCATCTCAGTCTCTGTCCTCAGTGCTGCTACCACTCCAGTCTCATCTATGCTCTCCTGCGGCCTTGCAGCTGTGCCACTGTTTCTCCCAGAACACCTAGCAGGGCTCTTGATATAGAGTCAATAACGATGCATTGCCCATACATGTGTAGTGAGCTAGCCAACCAGGGCCAGGTGAGAATCCTGGCCACAGGAATCTTCACTTTATCCACACCATCTCTCACCATACCAAGTTATTATAGTATTATTGACTATATTTCCTATGCTATACTTATATCCCTGTGACTTATTTCATAACTGGAAGTCTGTACCTCTATATCCTTTCACCTATTTATCCCATTTCCCCATCCCTTTCCCCTCTGGCAACCAACAATTTGTTCTTTGTATTTGTGAGTCCATTTCTGTCTTGTTTTGATTTTTAGATTCCACATATAAGTGATATCATATGGTATTTGTCTTTCCCTGTCTTATTTTACTTAGAGTGATGTTGTGTAGGTTTAACCATGTTGTCACAAATAGCAAGATTTCATTCTTTTCTGTGGCTGAGTAATAGCCCAGTGTGTGTATGTGCATGCATGTGTGTGTGTCAATTTTCCTTATCCATTCATCTATTGATAGACTATTAGCTTGCTTCCAATAATGCTGTGATGAACATAGGGGTGCCTCTAACTTTTGAAATTAATGTTTTTGTTTTCTTCAGATAAAGGCCCAGAAGTGGAATTGCTGGCTCATATGGTAGTTCTATTTTTAATGTTTGAGGAAACTCCATACATTTTTCCACAGCATCTGCACCAATTTACATTCCCACCATCATTCACAAGGGTTCCCTTTTCTCTACATAGTCACCAACAATTGTTATTTCTTGTCTTTTTGATACTAGCCATTCTGACACATGTGAATTGATATCACACTGTGGTTTTGATTTGCATTTCCCTGATGATAAGTGATGTTGAGTATTTTTTCATGTCTATGTCTTTGGAGAAATGTCTATTCAGGTCTCTGACCATCTTGTAAATTGATTGGGTTATTTTGCTATTGACTTGTATGAATTCTTTATGTATTTTGGATGTTAACCACTTATCAGATGTATGATTTGCAAATATTGTCTCGCATTAAACAGATTGATTTTTCTTTTGTTGATGGTTCCCTTTGCTATGCAAAAGCATTTTAGTTTCTTGTAGTCCCATTTGCTAATTTTGTTTTTCTTGCCCTTGCCTGAAGAGAGAGAATCAAAAAAATTTTGCTCAAATTGATGTACAAGAGTTTACTGCCTAGGAATTCTTCTAGGAGTTTTATGGTTTTTGATACTACATTTAAACTTTTCATCCATTTTCAGTTTATTTTTGCATATGGTGTAAGTAGCCCAGTTTAATTCTTATGCATGTAGCTGTCAAGTTTTCCTAACACCATTTATTGAAGAGACTGTCTTTTCCTCATTGTATTTATTGTCTCCTTTGTTGAAGATTAACTGACCATATAAGCATAGGATTATTTCTGGACTCTCTATTCTTTTCTATTGATTTATGTGCCTTGTTTTGTTCCAGTACCATTTTATTTTGATTATTATAACTTCATACTATACCTTTAAATCACTTGGTATGACACCTCTAGCTCTGTTAGTTTTTCTCAAGTTTGCTTTAACTATTCAGTCTTTTCTGGTTCCATGTAAATTTTAGGATTATTTGTTATAGTTTTTTGAAAAATGCCATTGGAATTTTAATAATGATTGCATGCATCCATAGACTACTTTGTTTAGAATTGACGTTTTAACAATGTTCTTGCAATCCATGACCATGGTACATCTTTCCATTTATTGGTGTCATCTTCAATTTCCTTCACTGATGTCTTTTAGTTTTCATAGGACAGGACTTTCACCTACTTGTTTAAATTTATTCCTAGGTATTTTCTTTTTGATGAAGTTGTGAATGGGATTGTCTTAATTTCTCTTTCTGATAATGTATTATTAGTGTATAGAAATGTAACAGATTTCTGTATATTTTTGTATCCAGCAAGTTTAACTGAATTTTATTCTAAGAGTATTTGGCAGAGTCTTTAGGGTTTTCTATATATAGTATCATATACATATGTCATATACAAACAATGACAGTCTTACATCCTTTCCAATCTGGATGCCTTTTATTTATTTTCCTTTTCTTATTGCTATGGCTAGGAAATCCAGTCTATGTTGAATAAATGTGGTGAAAGTGGGCATCCTTGTCTTAAGATCTTGGAGAAAAAACTTTCAGCTTTCAACATTATGATGTAAACTGTGGATTTGTCATATATGGCCTTTATTATGTTGAGATGTGTTCTCCCTATACACACTTTGTTGAGAGTTATCATAAATAAAGATTATCAAATTTCTTAAACACTTCTTGTGCATCTGCTGAGATGGTCATATGACTTTTAGCCATCATTTTGTTAATGTAGTATCACATTGATTTGTAAATATTGAACAATTCTTGCATCTGGAATAAGTCACACTAATCATGGTGTACAATCATTTTAATGCATTGTTTAATTTGGTTTCCTAATATTTTGTTGAAGATTTTTGCATCTATGTTCATCAAGGACCTGGCCTGTAATTTTTTTTGTTGTTGGTGTCTTTGTCTAGCTTTGATATCAGGGTAATGCTGGCCTCGTAGAATGAATTTGGAAGCATTCTTTTCTCTTCCATTTTTTGGAATAGTTTGAAAAAGATAGGTTTTAACTCTTCTTTAAATGTTTGGTAGAATTCACCTGTGAAACTGTCTGGTCCTGGTTTTGTTTGTTGGGAATCTTTAATTACTCATTCAATATCATTACTGGTAATCAGTCTGTTTAGACTTGCTATTTTGTCATGATTCAATCCTGGAAGACTGTGTTTCTAAGAATTTACCTATATCTCTTAGGTTGTACAATCTGTTGGTGTATAATTATTCATAGGAGTCTCTTGTAATCCTTTGGTATCATTTAAAATGACTCTTTCAATTCTCATTTTATGAATTGTACTCTTTTTTTTTTTTTGATGAGTCTAGCTAAAGGCTTGTCAATTTTATATTTCCAAAGAAACAGTTCTTAGTTTAATCTTTTTTAAGTCTCTATTTAATTTATTCTACTCTGGTCATTATTACTTTCTTCCTTCCACTAATTGGGCTTTTTTGTTTTTGTTGTTCTATTTCTAGTTCCTTTAGATGTAATATTAGATTGTTTACTTGAAAATTTTCTTGTTTCTTGAGATAAGCCAGTATTGTTATAAACTTCCCTCTTAAAACTACTTTTGCTGCCTCCCATAGATTTTGGAATGTTATGCTTCTAATCTATTGCCTCAAGGTATTTTTTTAATAGTTTATTTTGGTATCATTCATCTATAATTACATGTGCAATATTATGGTGATTAAACTACCCCTTCATAAGGTCCCCCCCACCAACCCCATTACACTCACTGTCCATCAGTGTAGGAAGATGATATAGAATCACTACTTGTCTTCTCTGAGTTGCACAGCCCTCCCCATGCCCCCCAACATTACATCTGCTAATCTTAATGCCACTTTTTCCCCCTTATCCCTTCCTTCTCACCCATGTTCCCCAATCCGTTTCCCTTTGGCAACTATTAGTCCGTTCTTGGGTTCTATGAGTCTGCTGCTCTTTTGTACCTTCAATTCTTTCCTTTATTCTTATACTCCACATATGAGTGAAATCATTTGGTACTTGTCTTTTTCGGCTTGGCTTATTTCACTGAGCATAATACTCTCTAGCTAGATCCATGTTGTTGCAAATGGTAGGATTTGTTTTCTTCTTATAGCTGGATAATATTCCATTATGTATATGTACCACCTCTTCTTTATCCATTCATCTACTGATGGACACTTAGGTTGCTTCCATTATTTGGCTATTGTAAATAGTGCTCGATAAATATAGGGGTGCATCTGTCTTTTTCAAACTCGGCTGCTGCATTCTTAGGGTAAATTCCTAGGACCAGAATTCCTGGGTCAAATGGTATTTCTATTTTGAGTTTTTTGAGGAACCTCCATACTGCTTTCCACAATGGTTGAACTAATTTGCAGTCCCACCAGCAGTGTAGGAGGGTTCCCTTTTCTCCACATCCTCACCAACATTTGTTGTTGTTTGTGTTTTGGATGTTGGCCATCCTCACTGGTGTGAGGTGATATCTCATTGTGATTTTAATCTGCATTTCTCTGATGATTAGCGATGTGGAGCATCTTTTCATGTGCCTGTTGGCCATCTGGGTTTCTTCTTTGGAGAAGTGTCTATTCATGTCCTCTGCCCTGTTTTTTAATTGGATTATTTGCTTTTTGTTTGTTAAGGTGCATGAGTTCTTTATATATTTTGGATGTCAACCCCTTATCTGATACATCATTTATGAATATATTCTCCCATACGGTAGGATGTCTTTTTGTTCTACTAATGGTGTCCTTTGCTGTACAGAAGCTTTTCAGCTTGACATAATCCCACTTGTTCATTTTTGCTTTTGTTTCCCTTGCTCGGAGAGATATGTTCATAAAGAAATCGCTCATGTTTATGTCCAAGAAATTTTTGCCTATGTTTTTTTCTAAGAGTTTTATGGTTCCATGACTTACATTCAGGTCTTTAATCCATTTTGAGGTTGACTTTTGTGTATGGGGTTAGACAGTAGTCCAGATTCATTCTTACATGTAGCTGTCCAGTTTTGCCAACACTAGCTGCTGAAGAGGCTGTCATCTCCCAATTGTATATCCAAGGCTCCTTTATCAAATACTAATTGACTGTATATGTTTGGGTTAATGTTTGGATTTTCTATTCTGTTCCACTGGTCTGTGGGTCTGTTTTTGTGCCAATACCAAATTGTCTCGATTACTGTGGCTTTGTAGTACAGCTTGAAGTCAGGGAGTGTAATTCTCCCTGTTTTATTCCTCCTTCTCAGGATTGCTTTGGCTATTCGTGGTCTCTTGTGGTTCCATATGAATTTTAGAATTATTTCTTCCAGTTCATTGAAGAGAGATGATGGTATTTTGATAGGGATTGCATTGAATCTGTAGATTGCTTTAGGTAGTATAGCCATTTTGACAATATTTATTCTACCTAGCCGAAAGCATGGGATGAATTTCCATTTGTTAGTGTCCTCTTTAATTTCTCTTAGGAGTGTCTTTAAGTTTTCAGAGTATAGGTCTTTCACTTCTTTCGTTAGGTTTATTCCTAGGTATTTTACTCTTTTTGATGCAATTGTGAATGGAATTGTTTTTCTGATTTCTCTTTCTGTTAGTTCATCATTAGTGTATAGGAAAGCAACAGATTTCTGTGTGTTAATTTTGTACCCTGCAACTTTGCGGAATTCAGATATTAGTTCTAGTAGTTTTGGAGTGGAGTCTTTAGGGTTTTTTATGTACAATATCATGTCATCTGCAAGTAGTGACAATTTGACTTCTTCTTTACCAATCAGGATGCATTGTATTTCTTCGTTTTGTCTGATTGGCGTGGCTAGGAACTCCAGTACTATGTTGAATAACAATGGAGAGAGTGGGCATCCCTGTCTTGTTCCCAATCTTAGATGAAAAGCTTTCCACTTCTCGCTGTTAAGTATGATGTTAGCTGTGGGTTTGTCATACATAGCCTTTATGATGTTGAGGTACTTGCCCTCTATACCCATTTTGTTGAGAGTTTTAATCAGGAATGGATGCTGAATTTTGTCAAATGCTTTTTCAGCATCTATGGAGATGATCATGTGGTTTTTGTTCTTCTTTTTGTTGATGTGGTGGATGATGTTTATGTATTTTTGAATGTTGTACCATCCTTGCATCCCTGGGATGAATCTGACATGATCATGGTGTATGATCCTCTTGATGTATTTTTGAATTTGGTTTGCTAATATTTTGTTGAGTATTTTTGCATCTACATTCATCAGGGATATTGGTCTGTAATTTTCTTTTTTGTTGAGATCTTTGCCAGGTTTTGGTATTAGAGTGATGCTGGCTTCATGGAATGAGTTTGGAAGTATTCCCTTCTCTACTATTTTTTGAAAAACTTTAAGGAGAATGGGTGTTATTTCTTCTCTATATGTCTGCTAGAATTCAGAGGTGAATCCATCTGGTCCGGGGGTTTTGTTCTTGGGTAGTTTTTTGATTAGTGATTCAATTTCATTGCTGGTGATTGGTCTGTTTCGTTTTTCTGTTTCTTGCTTGGTGAGTCTTGGAAGGTTGTATTTTTCTAAGAAGTCCTCAATTTCTTCTATATTTTCCAGCTTGTTAGCATATAGATGCCCATAATATTCTCTAATAATTCTTTGTATTTCTGTGGTGTCTGTCTTTATTTTTCCTTTCTCATTTCTGATTCTATTTATGTGTGTAGATTCTCTTTTTCTCTTAATGAGTCTGGCTAGGGGTTTATCTATTTTGTTTATTTTTTCAAAGAACCAACTCTTGGTTTCATTGATTTTTTCTATTGTTTTATTCTTCTCAATTTTATTTATTTCTTCTCTGATCTTTATTATGTCCCTCCTTCTTGTGACTTTGGGCCTCATTTGTTCTTCTTTTTCCAATTTCAGTAATTGTGTCTTTAGACTATTCATTTGGGAATGTTCTTCCTTCTTTAAATAGGCCTGGATTGCAATATACTTTCCTCTTAGAACTGCCTTTGCTGCGTCCCACAGAAGTTGTGGCTTTGTGTTGTTGTTGTCATTAGTCTCCATATATTCTTTGATTTGTTTTGATTTGGTCATTAACCCATTGATTAATTAGGAGAATGTTGTTAAGTCTCCATGTATTTGTGAGCCTTTTTGTTTTCTTTCTAAAATTTATTTCTAGTTTTATACCTTTGTGATCTGAGTAGTAGGTTGGTAGACTTTCAATATTTTTGAATTTTCTGAGGGTTTTTTTTGTGGCCTAGTATGTGGTCTATTCTGGAAAATGTTCCATGTGCACTTGAGAAGAATGTTTATCCTGTTGCTTTTGGGTGTAGAGTTCTGTAGATGTCTGTTAGGTCAATCTGTTCTAGTGTGTTGTTCAGTGCCTCTGTGTCTTTACTTATTTTCTGTCTGTTTGATCTGTCCTTTGGAGTGAGTGGTGTGTTGGAGTCACCTAAAATGAATGCATTGCTGTCTATTGCCTTCTTTAATTCTGTTAGTATTTGTTTCACATATGCTGGAGCTCCTGTATTGGGTGCATATATTTTTATAATGGTTATATCCTCTTATTGTCATTATGTAATGCCCTTCTTTATCTCTTGCCACTTTCTTCATTTTGAAGTCTATTTTGTCTGATACAAGTACTGCAACATCTCCTTTTTTCTCTTTGTTGTTTGAATGAAATATCTTTTTCCATCCCTTCACTTTTAGTCTGTGTATATCTTTGGGTTTGAGGTGAGTTTTTTGTAAGCAGCATATAGATGGGTCTTGCTTTTTTATCCATTCTGTTATTCTGTGTCTTTTGATTGGTGCATTCAGTCCATATACATTTACGGTGATTATCGATAGATATGTACTTATTGCCATTGCTGGCTTTAGATTCATGGTTACCGAAGGTTCAAGGGTTGCTTCTTTACTATCTAACAATCTAACTTAACTTTCTTGTTAAGTTATTGTAAATACAGTGTGATGTTGTTTTATTTCTCTCCCTTCTTATTCTTCCTCCTCCCTTCTTTATATACTAGGTGTTTTATTCTTTGCCTTTAGTTTAGTATTTGGATGGTCTGCTTTCTTTGCTATGATTTTATTTCCTCTGGTGACATCTTTTTAGCCTTAGGTGTGCTTCCATCTAGAGCAGTCCCTTTAAGATATCCTGTAGAGGTGGTTTATGAGAGGCAAACTCTCGCAACTTTTGCTTGTCTGGAAATTGTTTAATCCTTCCGTCATATTTAAATGATAATCGTGCTGGATACAGTATTCTTGGTTTGAGGCCCTTCTGTTTCATTACATTAAATATATCATGCCATTCTCTTCTGGCCTGTAAGGTTTCTGTTGAGAAGTCTGATGGGTTTTCCTTCGTAGGTGATCTTTTTTCTCTCTCTAGCTGCCTTTAATACTCTGTCTTTATCTTTGATCTTTGCCATTTTAATTATTATGTGTCTTGGTGTTGTCTTCCTTGGGTCCTTTGTGTTGGGAGATCTGTGGGCTTCTGTGGACTGCGAGACTATTTCCTTCCCCAGCTTGGTGAAGTTTTCAGCAATTATTTCTTCAAAGACACTTTCTATCCCTTTTTCTCTCTCCTCTTTCTCTGGTACTCCTATAATGCGAATATTGTTCTGTTTGGATTGGTCACACAGTTCTCTTAATATTCTTTCTTTCCTAGAAAAACTTCTATCTCTCTGTGCCTCAGCTGCTCTGTATTCCTGTTCTCTGATTTCTATTCCATTAACAGTCTCTTGCATCTTGTTCAGTCTGCTGCTAAGCCCTTCGATGGCTTGTCTCATTTCTGCATTGTCTTTCCTCACTTCCCTCACTTCCTCAGCTCTTGTATATTTCTCTGTAGCTCCATCAGGGTGGTTATGACTTTTATTCTGAATTCTTTTTCAGGAGGATTGTGCATTTCCATTCCTTCTGGCTCCCTCTCTGGTGTTTTCTGGGTCTGGGTGAGCTTTGTCTGTACCATATTTCTCTGTCTTTTCATGGCGATAGAAGTGGTCGCTGGTAGGTTCCACATATGTCAGCTGGGCTCTTTAAGACTTAAAAAAAAATAAGGAAGAGAAAGAAAAGAGAAAAAAGGAAAGAAAGAAAAAAAAAAGGAAAAAAAACGCCCACTGGGAGTAGATTCTTTAAGGATGCTGTAGGTGGTGCTGTTGCTCCACTATTCTGCAGCCGTGGCTGCGCAGCTCTGCAGGGCCATTTGTAGCTCTGGCCGGGGCGGGAACGAATGGGAGGCTGTTGTTCTCTGTGTGAAGTCTCAGTGCGGCTACTTTTTCCCAGTTGCCAGCCAAGGGGTCCAAAATTCCTCAAGACTCCCAGCCTGCTGGGCTGAGTGTGCTGGGACGATCATGTTCCTCCATTGGGCCCCTTCCTCTTTAAGACTGCCAAAAAAAGCGTGTGCTTTTCTTTTGTCCCGGGGAGCCTGCTGCAAGGACCCGGGCATGTTCCCACCTCAAAACCTGCACCTTCTGCCTCTCTATTATCCGTTACACCACGCAATGTGTGTCAGTGCTCCTGGCGCAGATCACCAGGGCTGGTTATTTTGCGGGCCTGTACTTCCACTCCCTCCCAGCTCTGAAAACTCTCCTCCCGCAGATGCGCTCAGGTGGGGGAGTGCTTGGGTCCCACCAGGATGCGGCTCCATATCTTACCCGCCTCGTGGAGTGCTGAGTCCTCTCAGGTGCAGATGCAGGCTGTGTGCTCTCCTGTGTATTCTGGCCTCTCTTTTAGGAATAGTTATATTTGCTGTATTTTCATAGATATATATGGTTTGGGGAGGAGATTTCCACCGCCCTACTCACTCCGCCATCTTCCCGGATCTTTTTTTCACCTCAAGGTATTTTTTAAATTTCCTCTTTGATTTCTTTTTGGCTCACTGTTATTTAGTAGCATGTCATTTATCCTCCATGTGTTTGTGTTTTTTCCAGTTTTCTTCTTGTAGGTGGTTACTAATTTCATACTATTGTGGTCAAAAAGGTACTTGATATAATCTTCTTAAATTTACTGAGACTTATTTTATGGCTAACATGTGATCTGTCCTGTAAAATGTTCTGTGAACACTTGAGAAGAAAGTGTATTCTGCTATTTTTGGATGGAATGTTCTGCATGTGTCTGTTAAATCCACCTGATCTGATGTCCTGTTCAAAGTGACCATTTCCTTATTGAATTTGTTTGGGGTGTTAAAGTCCCATGTTATTGTTGTAGTACATCAATTTCTCCCTTTTTGTATATTAATATCTGCTTTATATACTTAGATACTTATTTCTATGTTGGATACATAGATATTTATAATTGTTGGGTTGATCCCTTTATCATTATACAATGTCCTTCTCTATCTCTTTTACAGTTTTTTTTTAATTCTATTTTGTCTGATATAAGTATTGCAACTTCAGCTCTCTTTTTTCATCCCTGTTTGCATGGTATGTCTTTTTCCAACTCTTTAGTCCAGCCTGTTTATGTCCTTAGGTGTGAAGTGACTCTCATAGGCAGCAAACAAGTAGGTCTTGTTTTTCTTTTTTTTTAATCAATTCATCCACCCTGTGCGTTTTGATTAAAAAATTTATTCCATTTATGTTTAAAGTAATTATTGATAGGAATGTCGTTATTGTCATTTTGTTAATTTTTTTCTGGTTGTTTTTGTAGTTCTCTGTTTCTTGTTCTCTTTCCTTATGATTCAATGATTTTTTAGTGTTATTTTTGCACTCCTTTCTCTTTATTTTTTGGGTATCTATTACACATTTTTGGTTTGTGGTTCCCTTGTGGTTCATATATAACACTGTATGTGTATAGCTATTTTTAGTTGACGGTTGCTTAAGTTTGAAGACAGCCTAAAAACACATTTTTCCCCTCTTTACTTTGCCTCCTGGACCTGGATGTCTATTTCTTTCCTCAAATTGGGGAGCTTTTCAGCTATTTTCTTCAAATATTTTTTCTGCCCCTTTTCTCCATCTTCTACTTCTAATAACCCTAAAATGTGAATGTTATGTACTTAACATTGTCCCAGAGGTTCTTTAACCCATCCTCATTTTCTAAATATTTTTTTGCTGTTCAGTTCAAATTATTTCCACTACCCTGTATTATAGATCACTAACCTTTTTATGCACCAACTAATTTGTTGATTCCCTCTGGAATATTTTCATTTCAGTTATTGTACTCTTCTACTCTAGTGAGTTTTTAAAAATACTTTCTCTTTATTGAAATTCTCACTCTGTTCATCCATTCTTCTCCTGAGTTTGGTTAGCATTGTTATGACCATTACTTTGAACTCTTTCAGATAGATTGTTTAACTGTTTTGTTTACCTCTTTTTCTAAGGTTTTGTCCTGTTCTTTCATTTGTAACATATTTCTCCATTTCCTAAGCTTTCCTGGCTCTCTTTATTTCTATGTATTAGGCAGATCAGCTATATCTCCTGGTCTTAAAGGAGTGGCCTTATATAGAGGATGTACTGTGGGACCCAGAAGTGCAATTTCCCTTGGTTACCAGAACCAGGCACTGCTGACTAGACAACATCTCTGCCCTTCCTACCCTTATTGATGTGACTTTTTCTTTGTATCTTGTTTGTGGGGGAGCTATTCTGCTGGTCTCCAGATCATTTTTAGAGAGAGTTGTTCCATATATAGTTTTAGTGTGTCTATGGGTGGAGGTGGGCTCAGGATCTTGCTACTCTGCCATCTGTATACTAACCTCTGATTCATTAATATTTTAACTGATTTTTTTCTTACCCTCTTGTTTGGCAACTATATATTCCACCTATACTCTGCCATAGGTGACATGTGTTTTTTCTCTCTTGAAGGAGAGAAGGCAAGAGTCTTTTCTTTGATTTAAGGCTGTTTCCCTTGCAACTTCAGGTGTCTGATATGTTTGAGAAAAAAATATGAATTTGTACTTTACCTAAATTTGATTCATTGTTAGTGTAACAGTAATGAAAGTTTCTAGACAGTGTAATAGGTCAAGAAAAGGAAACAAAATGTTTGGAAAATAATTAATAAAACTATTAATTTAAAATACCATTGACATGTAAATAATTTTAAATATTCTACAATTATTGGTTTTTTGATGTGTATTTAGCAATGTCAGTTAATAAAAGATCAATATATTAAATCAATCATCCTTCATACTAGCAACAAATTAAAATAAAAATCCAATGTATAATGTAAAGATTTAATACATAGAATTGGCTTTAAAGATGTTCATGGTTTCTTTAGAGAAAATTAAGTTACATTAAAAAGAGTTATTCTTATGAATTGGAAGGCTCAATATTGTCAGTTATCTCGATCAATAGACTCAATACAATCACAATCAAATTTCTAGCAAATGCTTTTTATTTGTGAAAATTTATGTTGATTCTAAAATGTGGGAAAATGCAGAGGACTAGGGCAGCTTAGTTGTATTAGAGCAAGACTGACAGACTTATGACATAGAGCCGAGATTCTAGAAACAAACTCATACATATGTGGTCATTTGATTTTTGTTGAAGATGGCACTCTAACATAAGAGATAAATAATTACCTTTTTATTTTGAGATGATTTTAGCTTCATTTGCAGTTATAGGGAAGAATATAGAGAGATCTCATGTATTTTCTTCTAAGTTTAATTTGATGCTAACATACTGAAAACTATTACAATATCACATCCAGGATCTTGACATTAATATAGTGAAGATACAGAACATTTCCATGACCACAAAGATCACTTTTGTTGCCTTTTTATAGCCACATACAATTCCCTCCTGCCTCATATTCCTAATCTTAATTTTTAACTGCTGGCAACCACTAATGTATTCTTCATTCCTATAATTTTGTTATTTCAAGAATGTTATGTAAATGGAATAATAAAGTATGTAACCTATGGGGATTGGCTTCTCTCCTCTAGCATAATTTTATAGAGATTCATCCATGTTGTTACATGAATCAAACTCCTTTTTATTGCTGTGTAGTGTTCTATGGTATGGCTGAAACACCATTTGTTCACCCAGTCACCAGCAAGGGAAATCTGGATTTTTTCCAGTTTTAATCTATTATGGACAAAGTGATAGTACTTTAGTAGAGATAGGAAGAAGTGGACTTCAGATATGTTTTAGAATTCCAGCCAATGCAACATCTTGATATATTAGCTGTGGAGCTGAAGAGGTAATAACTGTTAGTTTCTTGAGTACCTGGGAGAGGATCTTTCTTTAATGTACAGGGTTAATACTGCCCCTTACTGTGCTGTGAAGACAGAGAGAAAATCAATTTGTTGGAAAGTAATGGAGTAAAATATTTTTTAATCTTATTTTGGGTATGCTAAGATTTAGGTGTCCATTATATAGTCAAAAATAAGTTTCTATTTTAGTGTAATTAATCTAGCTGTCCTTGCTTAGAAGGCCCTCTGTTTTTTGTATGGCTAGTTCTTTCTAGTTATTTATGTCTCAGCTTATATGTCACATCCCCAGAGTCTTCCTGACCATTTTCTGAATTAGCCATTCATTTACTGTCCATTACTCCATTGTAATTTTCTATATAGTATGACTGCTAGCAGATATTCTCTTACTTATTATTTGTGATGATATAAGCTAAACAAGATCAGGACATCTGTGTCTGGCACTTGGTAGGAGCTCAATATAAATATTTATACAGTGAATGAGTGCTGCTAGAAACAATCAAGCCAAGGCCATTAGACCAGTATACCAATAGGTATTACCAGATATAGTAGTACACATCACATATTTATGAGGATCGGCAGTAATATATCCAAATTTCTTGGCAGTATTTGACATAGAGTAGGCACTCTGTGAATGACTGTCAAAGTGATCATTTCCACTGACATGTGCTATCTGAATGGTTGTGCTTTCTCACAGGACTTTCAGTTGGGACCTATGTGGTCCCACATCACACATTTAAAAGGAATACTTGGTCAGAAGGTGCTAGTGTTATCTTTTACTAATAGCAAAATTATAATAATAAGTATTCCCTTTGTTTATTCAACAAAACTCAAATATGTTCCTTTTCCTTCTCCTGAATTGAACTAATGAAAACATAGGCTCATCATAATAGATACCAATAATATTAAGTAAACAAAAAAATCATTTTAAGACTAATGACTGAAAGCTGGCATTGAGATATACAACAAAATCACATAGGTGACAACAGAGCAAATTCATTTATACCATGTGCTTGGGCCCCCACCCATTCAGCCTGGGTTGTTGATAACTGGGCTATGTCCCTTCATATTCTATTGATTTTTCTGGACATTAGTTGTTCATAAGCACATTCTTTTCGGTTGCTTTGAATCTGTTACAAAGCAGTCCTATGCTGATAGGTCTGTTATTTATAGTATGTTGAAAGAAGAGGAAATGGGCAATTTTGAATGTAGGAAACTGTCAAAGCAGGGTTGTGTATGGCTGAAGGTTTGCTAGGACTCTAGTCTTCTGTTTCATAAGAATTGTGATATATTTCCAATCTTTATGAATCATTCCATGCTGCTCTTGGGGCAGGCACTTTACCTTTTGTTATCCAGACAAAAGTTGTAATTCTGAGGGCACTTTTTTCCTGTCTTTGCCCTCCCTTTATCTTCACCCTATATCTGGGCCCCTCAGCTTGTTAAAGGTTTGCTTTTGAAAGTCGGGGCATGGTTAAAGCATTTGGAGGAAATAACGTTCTTCCTGCCCTAGAAAAATAGAGCTCTCTATAAGAAGGGAGAATCTCTCTGGAGACCATGTCTTTGAATTCTGGAGGGTCGCATGTTTGAAATGTTAATACAATTTTATGGATAAAAATTTTATCTGCAAAACATTTCTAAAATATGCCCTGTACATCAAAGACAGCTCCTTTCCCAAGATGACCCTCTGCAGTGGGAGAAGTGAGAACTTCCATTACAAGGATGCAAGGCTCACAGTGTTCAATTATTGTAAAGTCTCAGTTATCCACTTGGAGCAAGAAGGCGCAGAAAGAACAATCCAAAAAGCATCACTTTGTATAAAGCATTTTTATAAAATATTTGTACTATACCTTTATGATCTCAAAAATGTCAATCTCTCTGGTTTAGATAGACCAAAATATTTTTCTTTTTGTTCTCTTCTATAGCTCCAGTCATCATAAAAAGGCAACATCTCTCAAAACAGAAGCAAATCTACTGAAAATAGCTGAGTCATTCTAAATGATGGTAGTAAACTGGAGCCGTAATTTTCAAACTTTTGTGGGCAGGGCATTGGTATCAGCTAGAGGGAAAGTTCCCAGGTGATGCTAATATTGGTCCAGGGACCACACATCAAAAAATATTACACTGTAGTGGAGACTTATGTATGTCCCATTTCTGCTATAATCCCTACTCTTACCATAGCTCCACTCACTGTGTTTCTTGGTCTTCATTAATCCGGATATTGGCTTTTCCTGGGATTCTTTCACATGAGTACTCACTGGAAGAAATTTCTGTAAGTCTCGGTTGCTTGCTATTGATACTGACTAAAAGTTAAAAGATACTGTGTTGCTTTTCTTTTTTCATCACCTATGAAATACCTACTGTGGTGTGTGTGTGTGTGTGTGTGTGTGTGTGTGTGTGTGTACCTATGTGTGTTACGGAGTTATGACTAATCCTGTTAGGTTTATAATCTTCTGAGAGGAAATCTTGCTGGCTCTTTGAGAGTCTTTTTCCCCCTATCTCTGTGCGGTCAAAATCACACTGCAAGTAAATCAATAGTAACAAATAGTACTTAACGTCAAGACAGTAAGAAGGTAGAAGGGTCAGGTAAATTGCCTGCAGATTTTGAGAAAAATCATTCTTAGTCTGTCTTCATTCAGCCCTAGGCCTATAAAATAGGAATTTCTCCCAGTACTTCCTCTGGGGTAAGTACTAGGGAAAAAACTGTTGCCGTTACTCATTCCTTTACATGGGAAGAATCAAATTTTGAACTGGTGAGATAATGAGAGCCTGAGGCTGATACTCAATGTTCTGCATTTCTCCATCAGGCTGTGTCAATTGCCAAAGGTTGTATATTTTGTGTTGTCTTCTGCTCATGTTTTTTTGATGTGTTTGGGTTGGAGGCAGCAAGAAGTTGACTGACTCTGCAAAGTCAGCTCTCCCTCCTGTGATTCTTAATCCTTGTTTAGTACTATGTGGTGGGAGAAAATAGGACATCCATATGCTATAGACCTAGGTCCAAACTATGCTCCCCAACCTGGTTTTATAATCAAAGATTCCATAATCACTGTGACCATTTCTTTTTTTGGGGGGGGGGGTGTATATGTCTCAAGTTCTTCTCTTTACAGATGGAAAGAATGATCTTACTAAAAACCCCATCTGAGAAATTTGGGCAAGGTTCTTGGACTGGTGGAATTGGGGCTGGCAAATATTGAATGTAAAGCTAGAAAGAAGCCATACTGAGAGGTAGCTTGAACCCAAGCACACAGGTTAAAGTAAGGAAAAATGAGCAAGAACAAGGCAGATGATATGAGCAATATCAGACTGGAGACTCAAATTCCAGGTTGGGCATCCAAAGGTTGAGAACTTAGTTCTGTCAACAAGAACATGAACTGTTTGAGAAACATGAATACAGGCAAAATAAGTGTGACCAAGGCTAATGCTTGACAACACAGCCTGCACATGTGAGGAGCAGTGAGGGGGAGAAGAAGCAAGACTCAAGACCCAAGAAAGTGAAGACCACTTCACTCTTTATAGCAAACACCCTGTTTTTGCTTCTTCCTGTTCAATAACATAATCTAAGGGCTTAGATTTGGTTTCATACTTTTAATGATTTCTCCTTGTAAGCCCTAATTTTTTTGTTCATTCTCTTTTCATTTCATTTCATTTTATTAGGTGTTTGTTTTAAGATGAAGCAAGACTACCAGGTTCTAACCCACCAGTAAAATTGATAGTATGCTTTTTGAAATCTCATAGAACTAGACTAAAAGTGTTTTTTGTTTATTTGGTAGTTTGTATGTTTGCTTGTTTTGTGCATATAAGCTAGAGTGAAAGTAAGAACAATATTTTTCTAAAACAACCTAAGGGAAGACATCACTGGAAACAAATTATTGATTGCATACCTCCCTAGTGGGCTTGTTATCTAATTGACAGTTTGTCCAAGATCACAAATTAATGCTGTATCTTCTACAAGAAATATTATATTAACTCAATATTGAGTAAATCCATATATTAAAGCCAAACATTGATAAATAATGTAGGCCAATAACCCCCAAAAAGGCATATTTCCATATTTCCTGGAAGGGTGACAGCATGCTACTATTTTTAATGGCTCTCACTATTGCCATCTCATATGTGTGAATGATGTTTCAGTGGTTAAGGCTCTGATTTATTAATTAGAATGCAGTTTTCAGTGCACTAATGTTACCCTGAGTTGAATGATAAGCACATATTTTAAATATGAGGTTTGGCAATTGCACAGTATTTTAAGTTGAATTGGAATATATAAAGGATGAAAATCTCTCAAAGGTACAGAGGATTCGAATCACTTCCCTATGTACTGGCAGTTTAAAAACAAAATTAGCATTTGTTTTATCAAGAATGGAATAGAACAGGGTATTACTTTAAAAGCAACTTGTTTTTTTCGTTGCTTGGAGACCTTTTCTCCATCTTCTGTGGCACCCTGCCCAACAAAACCCAGATATTTTGAAACATGTTATTCTCTGTTCTCTGCAACAGTAACATGCCAGGCTGTTTTCTATATAAATAACTCTCTTATCTTTCTTTTCTTTCTTTTTTTGTTAATTAAGATATCGTTGATGTACAATCTCATGAAGTTTCCACATGAGCAACATTGTAGTTACAATATTCACCCATATTGCAAAGTACCCACCCCACATCCCAAAATAGTCACTGTCCATCAGCATAGTAAGATGCTATAGAGTCACTACTTGTATTCTCTGTGCTATACTGCCTTCTCTGTGACCCCCCTACATTATGTGTGCTAATAATGCCCCCTAATGCCCTCCTCCCTCCCCACACCCTCCAGACCCCCTTCCCTTTGGTCACTGCTAGTCCCTTCTTGGAGTGTGTGAGTCTGCTGCTGTTTTGTTCCTTCGGTTTTGCTTCATTGTTATACTCCACAAATGAGTGAAATCATTTGCTACTTGTTTTTCTCCACCTGGCTAATTTCACTGAGCATAAAACCCTCTAGCTGCATCCATGTTGTTGCAAATGGTAGGATTTGTTTCTTTCTTATGGCTGAATAGTATTCCATTGGGTATATGTACCACCTCTTCTTTATCTATTCATCTACTGACGGACACCTAGGTTGCTTCCATTTCTTGGCTATTTTAAATAGTGTTGCATTAAACATAGGGGTAAATATGTCTTTCTTAATCAGACATCTTTCTTTTTGGGGGGTAAATTCCTAGGAGTGAAATTCCTGGGTCAACTGGTATTTCTATTCTTAGTTCTTTGAGCAGCCTCCATATTGCTTTCCACAATGGTTGAACTGGTTTACATTCCCACCAGCAGTGTAGGAGGGTTACCTTTTCTCTGCATCCTCGCCAGCATTTGTTATTTCTTGCCTTTCGATATTGGCCATCCTAACTGATGTGAGTTGATATCTCATTGTGGTTTTAATTTGCATTTCCCTCATAGTGATGTGGAGCATCTTTTCACATGCCTCTTGGCCATCTGAATTTCTTCTTTGGAGAAGTGTCTGTTCAGATCTTCCACCCATTTTTTAATCGGGTTATTTGTCTTCTGGGTGTTGTGTGTGAACTCTATATGTTTCATATATTAACCTCTATTGGATTATGTCAGTTATGAATATATTCTCCCGTTCTGTAAGAGGTACTTTTGTTCTGCTCATGGTGTCTTTTGCTGTACAGAAGCTCTTTAGTTTGATGTAGTCCCATTTGTTCAATTTTTCATTTGCTACCCTTACCCGAGGAGATGTGTTCAGGAAAATGTTGCTCATGTTTATATCCAGAAGATTTTGCCTATGTTTTCTTCTAAGAGTTTTATGGTTTCATGACTTACATTCAGGTCTTTGATCCATTTCAAGTTTACTTTGGTGTATGGAGTTAAACAATAATCCAGTTTCATTCTCTTGCATGTAGCTGTCCAGTTTTGTCAACACCAGCTGTTGAAGAGGCTGTCATTTCCCCATTGTATGTCCATGGCTCCTTTATCGTATATTAACTGACCATATATGCTTGGGTTAATATCTGGACTCTATTCTATTCCATTGGTCTATGGGTCTGTTCTTGTGCCAGTACCAAATTGTCTTGTTTACTGTGGTTTTGTTGGGGAGAGCTTGAAGTTGGGGAGCGTAATCCCCTCAGCTTTATTCTTCCTTCTCAGGATTGCTTTGGCTATACACGGTCTTCTGTTGTTCCATATGAATTTTAGAACTATTTATTCTAGTTGTTGAAGAATGCTATTGGTATTTTGATAGGGATTGCATTGAATCTGTAGATTGCTTTAGGCAGGATGGCCATTTTGACAATATTAATTCTTCCTATTCATGGGCACAGGATGTATTTCCATCTATTGGTGTCTTCTTTAATTTTTCTCATGAGTGTATTGTAGTTTCAGGGTATAGGTCTTTCACCTCCCTGGTTACGTTTATTCCTGAGTATTTTATTCTTTTTGATGCAGTTGTAGATGGAATTGTTTTCCTGATTTCTCCTGCTAGTTCATCATTAGTATATAGGAATGCAACACTTTTCTGTGTATTAATTTTGTATCCTGCAACTTGCTGAATTCAGTTATTAGTTGTGGTGGTTTTGGAGTGTATTCTTTAGGGTTTTTTATGTACAACATCATGTCATCTGCAAACAGTGACAGTTCTACTTCTTCATTATCAATCTGGATGCCTTTTATTTGTTTGTGTTGTCTGATTGCTGTGGCTAGGACCTCAGTACTATGTTGAGTAAAAGTGGGGAGTGTGGGCATGCTTGTCTTGTTCCTGATCTTAGAGGAAAAGTTTCAGCTTTTTGCTAAGTATAATGTTGGCTGTGGGTTTGTCATATACAGCATTTATTATGTTGAGGTACTTGCCCTCTATACCCATTTTGTTGAGAGTTTTTATCATGAATGGATGTTGAAATTTGTCAAATGCTTTTTCAGCATCTATGGAGATGGTCAAGTGGTTTTTGTCCCTCTTTTTGTTGATGTAGTGAATGATGTTGATGGATAATATTGTACCATCTTTGCATCCCTGGAATAAATCCTACTTGATCATGGTGGATTATCTTTTTGATATATTTTTTAATTCGGTTTGCTAATATTTTGTTGAGTATTTTTGCATCTATGTTCATCAGGGATATTCGTCTGTAATTTTCTTTTTTGTGTTGTCTTTGCCTGGTTTTGGTATTTAAGTGATGGTGGCCTCATAGAATGAGTTTGGAAGTATTCCCTCCTCTTCTACTATTTGGAAAACTTTAAGCAGGATTGGTATTAGGTCTTCACTAAATGTTTGATAAAATGCCACGGTGAAGCCATCTGGTTCATTGGTTTTGTTCTTAGGTAGTTTTTTAATTCAATATCATTGCTGGTATTTAGTCTGTTCAGATTATCTGTTTCTTCCTGGGTCAGTCTTGGAAGGTTGTATTGTTCTAGAAAGTTGTCCATTTCTTCTAGGTCATCTAATTAGCTGGCATATAATTTTTTGTAGTATTCTTTAATAATTCTTTGTTTTTCTGTGGTATCTGTAGTGATTTTTCCTTTCTGATTTCTGATTCTGTTTATGTGTGTACACTCTCTTTTTTTCTTGATAAGTCTGGCTAGGAATTTATCTATTTTGTTTATTTTCTCAAAGAACCAGCTCTTGCTTTCACTAATTCTTTCTATCATTTTATTCTTCTCAATTTTATTTATTTATGCTCTAATCTTTATTATGTCCCTTCTTCTGCTGACTCTGGTCTTCATTTGTTCTTCTTTTTTTAGTTTAATTAATTGTGAGTTTAGATGTTTCATTTGGGATTGTTCTTCTTTCTTGAGGTAAGCCTGTATTGCAATATACTTACCTCTTAGAGTGGCCTTTGCTGTGTATCACGACTTAGGGCTGTTGAGTTGTTGTTTTCATTTGTCTCTGTATAATGCTTGATCTCTGTTTTTGTTTGGTCATTGATCCACTGATTATTTAGGAGCATGTTGTTAAGCCTCCATGTGTTTGTGGGCTTTTCTGGTTTCTTTGCATAATTTATTTCTAGTTTCATACCTTGTGGTCTAAGAAGCTGATTGGTACCATTTTAATCCTTCTGAATTTTCTGAGACTGTTTTGTGGCCTAGTGTGTGATCTATTCTGGAAAATGTTCCAGGTGCACTTGAGAAGAATATGTATGCTTCTGCTTTGGGTGGAGTGTTCTGTAGATGTCTGTTAGGTCCATCCATTCTAATGTGTTGTTCAGTGCCTCTGTCTCCTTGCTTATTTTCCATCAGGTTGATCTCTCCTTTGGAGTGAGTGATGTGTTGAACTCACCCAAAATGAAAACATTGCATTCAATTTCCTCCTTTAATTCTGTTAGAATTTGTTTCACATAGGTGCTCCTCTATGGAATGCATATATATTTATAATGGTCATACTGTCTTGTTGGACTGACCCCTTTATCATTATGTAATGTCCTCTTTGTCTCCTGTTACTTTCTTTGTTTTGAAGTTTATTTTGTCTGGTACAAGGACTGCAACTCCTGCTTTTTTCTCCCTATTATTTGCATGAAATATCTTTTTCCATTCTTTCACTTTTAGTCTTTGTATGTCTTTGGGTTTGAAGGGAGTCTCTTGTAGGCAGCATATAGATGGATCTTGTTTTTTTTATCCATTTGTGAATTTATATCTTTTGATTTAAATTTATATAAACCATTCATTAAACCATTTATATTTTTTGATTGGTGCAGTCAGTCTATTTACATTTAGGGTGATTATCAATAGATAATGTACTTATTGCCATTGCAGACTTTCGATTCGTGGTTATCATAGGTTCAAGGCAGTGTCTTTACTATCTCACAGTCTAAGTAAACTCCCTTTTTATGCTATTTCAAACACAATCTAAAGGTTCTTTTTTTCTACCTTCTTTTACTTCCTACTCTACTCTTTACATAATAGGTGTCATATTGTGTAATCTTTGTCTATCCTGTGACTGACTTTGTGGGTAATTGATTTACTTTTGCATTTGCTTAGTAATTAATTGGTCTACTTCCTTTACTGTGTTTTATTTTCTCTGGTGACCACTATTTAGCCTTAGGAGCACTTCCATCTATAGCATTCCCTTTAAAATACACTGTAGAGATGGATTGTAGGAGGTAAATTCCCTCAACTTTTGCTTATCTGGAAATTGTTTAATTCCTCCTTCAAATCTAAATGATAATCTTGCTGACTAGAGTATTATTGGTTGGAGGCCCTTCTGTTTCATTGCATTAAATATATCATGCCATTCTCTTCTGGCCTCTAAGGTTTCTGCTGTGAAGTCTGATGATAGCCTGATGGGTTTTCCTTTGTATGTGATCTTTTTTCTCTCTCTGGCTGCTTTAATACTCTATCTTGTCCTTGATCTTTGTCATTTTAAGTATTATATGTCCTTGTGTTGTCTTCCTAGGGTCCCTTGTGTTGAGAGATCTGTGAACTTCCACGACCTGAGAGACTATTTCCTTCAACAGATTGGGGAAGTTTTATGCAATTATTTCCTCACAGAGACTTACTATTCCCTTTTCTCTCTTACCTTCTGCTACCTGTGTAGCATGAATATTGTTCAGTTTGGATTGGTTGCACAGTTCTCTTATTTTCTTTCATTCCTAGAGATCCTTTTTTCTCTCAGTGCCTCTGCTTCTTTGTATTCCTGTCTTCTAATTTCTATTACATTTATTGTCTCCTCTACCTCATCTAATCTGCTTTTAAATTCCTCCATTGTATGTTTATTTTAGATACTGTATTTTTTAAAGTTTCTATCTCTTTTTTGAAGTCCTTCCTGAAATCTTGAATGTTTTTCTGTAGCTCCATGAGCATGTTTATGATTTTTATTTTGAAATAGTTAAAAGGCAGATTGGTGATTTCAGATTCACTTAACCCTCTTGCTGGTGTTTGAGGGATTCTGGTTTGTACAAAAATCTTTTGCCGTTTCATATTGCTAATTATTACTCTGAAATAACTTTGTGTAGGTGGCATGCTGTAGTGCCCAGAAGCTCTACTTTCTGGAGCTGCCCAGCACCTGGAGTGATGGTGACAGTTGCAGCTACATGATGCCAGCACCTGCTGGACGGAAAAAGCTCTTTCCTCTTCCTGCTGCAGTTCCTGTCTCCACTGCCAGTGCCAGTGGGCCAAGCATGCAGGGAGGAGCCTCTGTGTTACAATCCTGTAGGTGCCATAGGCAGGGCTACCCTCTGACTAGCCTGGCATGATGGAGGGGCCAGCAGGTGTCCAGACAGGTGCCTTCTGGGAGGAAGGAGTAGCAGTCTGCATATCACAGTGTGGGGCCTTGGCACTGCATCGCCAGCCATGGGAATCAAACACCTAAACCTCCTGAAAGTTCCCACCCTGCTGGGCTGTTTGTTGAGTCAATTTTGTCCACTTGTCCTTTCTCCTGAGCAGCAAGCTCTGTGTCATCCTTCGCCCTTTAGCACCCCTCTTGCTGTTGGGAAGTATTTTCAAAGTGCCCGCCTTTCCTTTGTCCTGGAGCAGCCAGTTGTGGGTACCTGTTCTCTTCAAGTGGCTGGATTCTCAGGCTCTCTGAGTATTCTGCCTGCCTGTCTTTGCTTTCCAACCCCTCGAATGTCCAGGGCACCATGTAATGTATGTTCTTGCTCCCAGAGCAGATCTCCAAGAGTGGATTTTTAGCAGTCCTGGGTTTCTACTCCCTCCTCACTGTTTCTCTTTCTCCTGCCTGTGATCTGGGGTTGGGAGAGGGCTTGGGTCCCACCAGATCATGGTTTTGCTACTTTACCCTTTTCTGTGAGGTCTTCTCTTTCCCCAGACATAGGCAATCTGTTCTGCAGTCTTCAGGTCAGTCTTGCAGGATTACTTTTATTTGCTGTATTTTCATGTTATATGTGATTTGGGGAGGAGGTTTCTGCCTCACATCTTATGCCACCTTTTTTTCCAGATCCCATTATCTTTCTTTTCTAAGGGAAACCTGCTTGCTAATCCTTTCTTAATTGATAATCATTTTTTTTGTTTTCATTTTTTTCTGGAAAAACCCTCTATACAGACTAAAAAACACTTTGTGTGGGGTTTTTTTTTAAGTCCATAGTTATGTTAAATCTAAAATGTCTAACCACCTTCCATTTGTTTTTCATAGTTGCTTAAATCCTAACATTACTCTCTCAATTTGGTGATATGATACATTTAAAAAAAATAGGGAAAAGCCTATTACATAGGTGTTGGTCCTGTGCCCAGGCACCAACTTCATAATGGAATTCTTTAGTATGTGAATGGGTTAGCTGCTCATTGGTTGTCCTTGAATTGCCTATACAATAGAAAACATGTTACCATATGATACCAATATGGCATATAAATGAAGACAGGTGACTTAGTAATGTTTAAAGTTTGTTTGGTTCTTATCTCTTAAGTTCTGACCAGACAATAAGAAATGTCAGATTGGTCAAAAGTAGGAACATCCTAACTCATCATATTTGTAATGAGTGGAATTGTGTAAAATAAAGGTGACAATGCCTATTGTGTTCACACTCTAGGAGAGTTGAAGAGCAATCCTGTCCTCCCCAAGCATGAAGATAGCCTAGATGTTTCTGCAAGATCCTTTTGTACTCTTCCTGTCAGCATAAATAAACTGCCTCACCTACCCACTCATGAAGATGTTAAAATGCAGAACACAAACCACCTGACATTCAACATAATCTAAGAGGGGAGCTCAAAAGTCCTCTCACTAAGCCAATAGAAAGACAGCTAATTGGAAGCAGCCACTTATTATTGCTTTTATCACTTTTGTCTGGATCATTTAGTGAAGAGGTATTCAGAGAAGTATACTTCTATATCCCCTAAGGCCAATCCAGTGTCCTCATTACAGTCACAAAAGTTACTGAGGATAATCATGTGTCACCCATGAAAACTAAAATTTATTTCCTATTTTCTATATAAGGTATCAGAGAGGTATATGTTACTAATTTTATAATGTTAAAATTAAGTTCCTATTCTTGAGTGAAAATTCAGCAACATAGAAAAACTCTATTTTGGGCCAATATACTTCTGGATGAGTTCCTTTTATTTAAAGTCTGGCATTCAGTAAAAAGTAAAACATAACATGTTTCACACACACGTGTGCATATGCACACACACAGAGAAAAGTCAAATGTGTTTTGTCCTTCATTCTAAGGTTCTCCACTTTGAAGAATCTGGGGGTGAGAGTTTATTCCTAGATCCGTGCTATTGTAATCAAGGACAATACAGTCTCCCATCTCTGAATGTGTGTTATTCTCAGTTATCTGTTGCTTATAAACTGCCTTTCCTCTCTGCTTTATCTGTACCTCACATATTCACAAACGTGGGAAGCAGTACTTCTCAAGAGTTCTGTTTTTCAGGTAATAACATTATGAAGGGCTGTGGTCAGGATGATCTTAAGGGTAACAGAAAGCACCTGTTGTTTCCTTTTAGCTTTCAGGGCAGAAAAAATATCCAGAAAAGGGTAAAAGGGCTTCTGTGTACAACCAGGTCATCCATGTCTACTTCCTAGGAAATGGTAGTTCCCTGGATGTGTCAGGTAGCTTATTTGTGTTCTTCCACCAACTTCAGAGGTTAAAATGATAGAAATAACCAGAAAGGCCTCTAATACTCTAAGTAGATTATTATTTGTATTGCTCTTACTGTTTTTTAATTATCTCTAGTATATGCTAAAAGAGCTCCCTCACATCCCCTTTCCCAAGTTGTGTTTCACCATTTTCCCTAACATACTCCCCTTTTATAACCGTTTACAAAACCTTGCCATTTCTCATGATTGATCACAATTTCAGTTTCTTCTATTGAGATTCTTCTGATAATTACAGAATTCATTAAAATTTTAGATGATATACTATTTGACTTTCTTATATTAAGCTTTCAAACAATGTCACATTTCATTGTTCATTTTGCACTGGTCCCAGACTCTGGAAGTTTACTTTCTTCTTTATCATGACCCAATAGCAGGTTTCTAAGAGTCTATTCACTGAGCCAAACAAAACCTAGATGTGCACACAGAGAGTGGGGAGGGTAAACAGAATCAAATACTTCCTTTAGTCTTTCTTTAGCACATTAGATATTCAAGGTATATAAAAAAGACTCTTTATGATCACTCACTGCAAATGTAGTACATACACAAAATATTTATTAATGATTGGCCAATTATAATTGAGTGCCCTCTGGGTTTCTGGAAGTGTTCCTTCCTCTTCAATTTTCTGAAATTGTTTGAGAAGGATAGTATTAACTTCTTTTTTAAATGTTTGGTAGAATTCACCTGTGAAGTCATCTGCTTCTGAACATTTATTTGGATGTTTTTTGGTTACCAATTCAATTTCATTACTGTTCATATTTTCTATTTATTCTTGATTCAGGTTTGAAAGATTCTGTGTTTCTAGGAATTTATCCATTTCTCTAGGTTGTCCCATTTGTTGGTGTAAAATTTTTTAGTAGTCTCTTATCATACTTTGTATTTCTCTGGTGTTGCTTGTAACTTGTTCTCTTTCATTTCTGATTGTTTTTGTTTGTTTGGACCTTCTCTTTTTAATTTCTTGATAAGTCTGGCTAAAAGTTTATCAATTTTTTTTAGCTTTAAAAAAAACTGGCTTTTAGCTTCATTGATGTTTTCTATTATATTTTAAGTATTTCATTTATTTCCACTCTGATCTTTATTTCCTTACCTTTACTAACTTTGGGCTCTGCTTGTTCTTCCTTTTCTAGTTCTTTTAGTTATAAAGTTAAATTGCTTATTTGACAGTGTTCTTATTTCCTTAGATAAGACTGTATCACTAAAAACTTCCATCTTGAACTGCTTTTGTAGCATCCTATAGACTTTGGAACACTGTGTTTTTATTTTCATTTGTCACAAGGTATTTATTTCTTTTTTTATTTCTTCATTGTCCCATTGGTTGCTTAGTAGCATGTTGTTTGGCCTCTACATGTTTGTTTTTTCCAGTATTCTTGTAATTTATTTCTAGTTTTATATTACTGTGGTCAGAAAAGATGCTTGCTATGTTTTCAAACTATTTAAAGTTATTGAGATTTGGTCTGTGGTCCAACAGGTGGTCTATTCTGGAGAATCATCCATGTGCACCCTCAAAGAATGTGTATTCTGCTGTTTAGGAATGCAATGCTGTATATATATCTGTTAAGTCCATCTGTTCTCATTGAACGCCACTATTTTCTTTAATTTATTTTCTATCTGGATGATTTATCCATTGTTGTAAGTACAGTGGCAAAGTCCCCTACCTTATTTCTTACTGTAATTTCTCCCTTTATGTGTGTTAATATCTGCTATATGTATTTAGGTGTCACTGTGTTGGATGAATGGATATTTATGAGTGTGATATCTTCTTGTTGAACTGATCCCTGTATCATTATGTTTTGCCATTCTTTGTCTCTTGTTACAGTCTGTTTTAAAGTCTATTTTTTTCTGCTGTAAGTATTGATACTGCAGCTTTCTTTTTGTTTCCAGTTGCGTGGAATACCTTTTTCCATTCCTTCACATTCTGTATGTGTGTGTTTGTGTGTGTGTGTCTTTAGAGCTGAGAGATTTTCTCTTGTATGGGAGAATATATTTTAAAATAATATATCTGATAAGAGATTAATATCTAAAATATATAAAGAATTCATATATAACACAACACTAAAAAAACAAATAACCCATTTTAAAAATGGGCAGAGGACTTGAATAGACATTTTTTCAAAGACATACAGATGGCCAACATAAACATGAAAAGATGCTCAAAATCACTAATCATTAGGAAAAAATGAAAATCAAAACCACAATGAGATGTCACCTAACACCAGTCAGAATGGCTAATATCAAAAAAAACAAATAACAGTGGTTGGCAAGGACATGTAGAAAAAGGAATTCTTGTACACTGTTGGTGGAAATGTAAATTGGTTTAGCCACTTTGAAAAGGAGTATAGAGGTTTCTCATACTAGAAATAGAAATACATATGACCCAGTAATTCCACTTCTGAGAATTTACCTGAAGAAAACAAAAATCACTAATTTGAAAATTTATATGTATTCCTATGTTTATTGCAGCATTATTTATAATAATGAAGGCATAGAAGCAACCAGGTGTCCATCAATAGATGAATGGATAAAGAGATGTGGTACATATGCACAATGGAATGTCACTCAGCCATAAAAAATAATGAAATCTTTCTCTTGACACTTGGGATGACATGGATAGACCCAGAGGGTATTATACTAAGTGAAATAAGTCAGAGAAATAGAAATACCATATGATTTCACTTATGTGTGGAATTTAAAAAAACAAAAGAAATGAATAAACAAAACAGAAGTAGACTCATAAACACAGAGCAACCTGGTGGTTGCCACAGAGGAGGGGTTTGAGAGGACAGACAAAATAGGTGATGTGGCTTAAAGAGGTAGAAACTTCAATTTTTTTTTAAGTCCCTACAATATTTCTTTTAAGGCCAGTTTGATGTTGAATTCATTTAGCTTCTCCTTGTCTGGGAAACTTCTTATCTGTCCTTCAGTTTTGAGTACAAGTATCTTGCTGGGTAAAGTATTCTTGGTTGTAAGTTTTTTCCTTTCAGCATTTTGAATATATATTGTGCCACTCCCTTCTGGCTGGTAAAGTTTCTGCTGAAAATCCAGCTGATGGTCCTATATGGATGCCTTTGTACAAAAGTAGTGTTTTTCTCTTATTGTTTTTAGTATTTTCTTTAACTGTTTAATTGTAATGTATTTTGGTGTAGGTCTCTTTAAGTTCATCTTCTTTAGGGTTCCTTGTTCCTGGACTTTTCCAGGACTTTGCAGATTTGCTGGTGTCCTGGGCTGCCGCTGACATAACTGTCTTTAATTTTTCTTTTCTTTTGCCAGGTTAGGGAAGTTTCAGCCATTTATTTCTTCAAATGGGCTTTCTGTCCTTTTCTTTCTTCTCCTTTTGTGGCCCCTGTACTCCATTATGCTAGTATACTTGATGTTGTCTCTTAAATCCCTTATTCTCATTTTTTTAAACTATTTTTTTCTTTTTGCTGTTCTGGTGGGGTGGTTTCCATTACCCTGTCTTCCAGATCACTCATGCATTCTTCTGCATTGTCTAACCGGCTGTAGATTCCCTCTAGTGTATTTTTCATGTAAGTTATAATATTCTTCAGCTCTGATTGGCTCTTTTTATATTTTCTGTCTCTTTGTTGATGTTCTCACTGTGTTCATCCATTCTTCTTCCAAGATTGATGAACACCTTTATGACCATTACTTTATCTGGTAGAGACTTTGTCTCCATTTTATTTAGTTCTTATGTTTTGTCATGTTCTTTCACTTGGAACATATTCCTCTGTCTCTTCATTTTTCCTAATATCTAGATATGATTCTTTGTAGTAGGTGAATCAGTTATCAGTTATATCTCCTGGTTTGGGGGAGTGCTTTATGTGAGGGTGTCCTTGGGCCCAGTAGCATAAATCCCCTGGCCACCTATGCCAAGAGCATTAGGGGTGTCTACTGAGTAGGCTGTGTGAAGCTCCTACTGTGTCTGGGCTGCAATTGTGGCAGACTTGCTGGTGTGCTGGGCATGGCCAAATTCAAGGTCCAGCCATTACTGCTATGGATATGCTGGTAAGTGGGGCTGGGTCCTGGTCTATATGGCTGAGAGGCCTGGCCACCACTGCTGTGGGCATGCTGGTATGCAGGGTTGGCCCCAGGCATAGCTGGCTGTGAGACCCTGCAATGATAGCCATTATATGTGGCTGGTATATGGGGCAGGCCTATGTTGTGGTTGGCTATGAGGTCCATCTGTAAGTGCTGCAGGCAACCTAGTGTGTGGGGTAGTATCTGCTTAGGGGATTTTGGTGCTAGTCAGACTAACCTACTGTGTGTGGCAGGGTGGGAGGCTGCTTGAGAAGGGTGTTGGACTGTGGTGGGCAAGTTGGCAGCGTGAGTCTGCAGGTGCACACCCTAGCAAGGTGTGTAGTACTAGAAAGGTGGGTGGAGAGTGTCATAAACATCCCCCACCAGTGTCTGACCAGGTAGGCTAAAGGAGATTAGGAAAATGGCACAAGCCAGCAACTTTGTTGCTAGAGAAAGTACCTACAGATACCTGCCCTTCTGCACAGGCCCTAAAATTATTCAATTAATCTTCACATAAGGCCCAGGCACTTTCCAAACTGCTGTCTATGTGCTGGGCCTTGGATGAATGAATATGTGCATGGGCCCTTTAGAGTGGAGTCTCTGTTTCCTATAGGCCTCTGGTCTCCCAGAGTTAAATCACACTGATTTTCAAAACCAGATGTTATAGAGGCTCATATTCCTGGTACAGATCTCTGGGGTGGGACTCCTCAATGTGGGGGCTTGAATCTCTAGCTCCTCAGGGATGTACCTGTGATATCCCTCTGGCTTATGAAGCATTGCACTGGAGGTGTGTGTCCTAACTAGACAGGGGATATGCCCCTGTTACCAGTCTCAATGTGGCTTTTTCTTTACATCCTTAGTTGTGTACGATCTGAACTGTTAGTCTTCAGTTCATTCTCAGAGACAGTTTTATAGATTTTGCTATGTCTGTGGAGGAGGTGAGGTTAGGATCTTTCTACTCCATTTTGATCCTCCTTTTTATTAGTCATTTCAGGGAACAGCAAGTGAGGAGGACAGAGTGATTGGAGATGAAGTCAGAAAGGCAGCCAGGGGCAAGTTCTTGCAGTGCATTCTAGACCCTCACAAGAACATTGGCGCTATGTTAGATAAATGGGAAGTTGTAAGATTTAGGCAGGGTAGGGACATGCTGTAATCCACATTTAAACTGATATCTTTTATTGTCATTCTGATTTGAGGTTTGGCAGAGGTAAAGGAGGATACAGGAAGTTCATTTACGGAGTAAGGAAATACAAAAAAGCATGCATGATGTAGCTGGGAAAGCACACATTTTTAGGTCAATATTTCTTGAACCTAAAAATTATTGTGATGCTAGGCAATGAGGGAAGAAGAGCCATTAAAAGGCTTGATTTTGATGGGCCTGGTTACTCTGCCACAGAATCTGGATGTCTTCTTTAGGCAATCGAAAGCACATAGATTTTTTTTTAAGTCAGTGCCTCATATGGTTCTATGGGCACTTTAAAACATGACAATGACATCTTTGTGTTGATACAGTCAATATTGGAGGCAAGGAGATTGGTTAGAAGGTGAATGTGGTAGTCTAGAAAAGTGACAAGAAGCAACTAAATGAATTAAAATAGCAACAATGTGGAAAAAGAATCAAGGATTAATCTAACAGCTTTTTAGAATTTGAATTGTTATGATCTAGCTATTGAATGAATTTAAGAGTTAGAGGACAGAAGAATTCCATTTAGGAGCCTGAGAGTTTTCTCTTCAGATATCTCTATGTCCTGCTTAAGATTTATATGAGTTCAAGAGACAAGAGATCTTTGTGTACTTTTAGAGCAAACACATGTTCCTAGGATTCATCAGCAGCTAACACAGAGTGATACCTGCTGTACCTGTTAGAAGCAGTTCTACAGAAGAAAAATTAGAATGCATGCTCACATATATAGGAAGCTTTCTGCCTTTACCCTAAATTTCCAAACCTCACTATATTCCCTTTCTGATCATTTCTTGTCACATTTTAAAGCCAGCCTGGTGTTACCCCTCCAGTTAGTTTCCTGTTCTATGTAGATGTTTCTTCTATAATCCCTCGGTTTGATGTATGAAGACACGGTTATTACTGCAGTGGGCTCCACTCACACCCCTTCCATCATAGTTATAGCTGCAACCTAACAGGAACTTCACTGGAAATGAATGTTAGAAATCATAATGGCATTTCATTTCATGCAGTTTTATTTAGGGAAATGCTGTTCAGGTCATAAAACAAAGGGCTGCCCTAGAAAGAGAGAAACAACTGAGCCCCATAATATCATGATTTGGTGTCAAGAATATTGTTTCCTGGAAGTTTATGATGATTTTACTTTTTATTTCAACCCGTCTTCTTTAATTTTGTTTAAAAACTAATTTATGGCCTTCATTGCCAAGTTAAAGATTGCTGGGTGATTAAACTCTTCTGTTTTCTATGTAAACAGAAGGAATCCTTATTACAATGATGCCAAAAGGATGACATCTCTGGGTTTTTTTGGTGCTTAGTTGAAGCCATTTCAATTCAATGTGTATTTAAGGAGCATCTCCTATTTGCAAGACACAAAGTGGTCACTTTATAGATGCAATGCTGAATGATGGGCCACAGTTCCTCTCTTCACATAATGAGAAGGGAGTTGCACTAAGTACCATGAGATACAAAATACTGTAAATAGGAAAAAGCAAGGAAGAGATCACTTCTAGCCATACAAATGGGAAAGTGAATATGAATATTTTGCATAGGAATCAGCATTTAGCTCATGGTGGCTTTTGTGAGAGAGTACCTGAAGATGAAAATCAAAAGACTGATTAGTTGAAACTATGAAGTCTGAGTCATGAAACATTTGGCAAATGGAGTAAAGGAGGGAATTCTAATTAGTGAGACCCAGAGGTATAAATACAAAAATATCACCACTGCATTGTTGAAGTTTGGGGGATGGTGAGAAAAAGCAATGGATTCAGAGCACGGACTAGGGCAGTAGTATGACACAGTGCCGGAGAAGCCAGGACTGCACTTGGCAAGGTATTTTATGTCTTTTCAGGAAGTATGTATTTTATCAGTGATGAGCAACATTGAATTCTTTAGAACACAGACCACTGGTGGCATGACTTGTAAGGGATATTGGGAAGGACGGAGGTAGTAGAGAGATCAGGCTAGTGACAGATGACTGGTAAGAGATTAGGGAGCTTTATCTAAAGGAGCTGCAGTAACAGGAGATCAAAGGTAATATGCTTTAGAGCTATTTCAGGAGAATTAATAGGATTCAGTAATCACCTGGATATGCATATTGAAGATGAAAATGGACTTGAAGAGCATGGAGTATATGGTTAAAAATTAGCAGTTGTGACTACTAAGGAAAGAAAAGCCACTTTCAGTGAAGTAAAGCCAATTCATTTGATTGGTTGATTCATAAAATAGCTGCTCTTATGCACTTTAATACATTTGCAAGTAGCTATTGAAGGAAACAATTCCAAGTTATCTTAAGGAGTATTTTCTCTTTATTCTACCTAAAAATCTGGCATCAATGATGATGGGCTCTTTTATCTTCCTCCTTTCTTTTGTGGCTTAATTGGGTGTGCTGATGGGATGAAATTTATTTGCCTATCAACCTTCTGTCTTCAAAGCATTTTATACAGATTAGAAGCTCTTCTAAAATAATAACAACAATTATTGTCCACATGGATATTCAGATTTGGGGTCTTTAGTGCTAAATTGCAAAATCATCATTATAATCAGCTGTCAGTGGCACTCTAGAGTCAGTGTATTCATTACTTTGTTCTTGAGCAGCTCTGGTACTTAATCAAAAAAGACAATGATTCCAATTCATCTCAGCTTATGTTATTTAGGTTTAGCTCTGTATTTTAATTAGTTGGTACTAATGCAAGGTTCTTAAAGTTTCTCCAGCTCATAAAGGAATCCTAATTTCTAATAGCACTACAATAGAAATAAAAATCAACTTCTGTATTTATATGGCATCTTCACTGTTTTGTAAGAGAAGCAAAGTAATTTTCCCTAGTAGATTAGAATTTTCAGATGAGTAAGTTTCTCTCAGTATCTATCAGGAACAACCTTCAATGCCATATGCTTCTTATCTGCTTTAGTCATTAACTAACTGAATTCTCTTAGTCTAAAGGTAACTGCCCTTGTCTAAAAGCTTGGTTTATTCTCAGGAACTGAAACCCCCCTTTCTCTAGATGTTCAAGATAACTCCCTTGTTAGACCAAAAGTACATTTTTTAAATTTTGCTATTATTAATATACAATTACATGAGCAACATTATGATTACAAGACTCTCCCCATTATCAAGTCCCCACATCATATCCCCATTACATTCACTGTCCATCAGCATAGAAGGATGTTATAGAATCACTACTTGTCTTCTCTGTGTTACACTGCCTTCCCCATATCCCCCTATCCTACCGCCACCCCTGCTACATTATGTGTGCTAATTGTAACAGCCCTTTTTTCCCCTTATCCCACCCTTCCCATCCAGTCCCTATCCCTTTGGTAACTGTTAGCTCATTCTTGGGTCCTCTGAGTCTGCTGCTGTTTTGTTCCTTCAGTTTTTTCTTTGTTCTTATACTCCACATATGAGTGAAATCATTTGGTACTTGTCTTTCTCAGCCTGGCTTATTTCACTGAGCATAATACCCTCTAGCTCCACCCATGTTGCTGCAAATAGTAGGATTTGTTTTCTTCTTATGGCTGAATAATATTCCACTGTGTATATATACCACATCTTCTTTATCCATTCATCTACTGATGGACACTTAGATTACTTAAATTTCTTGGCTATTGTAAATACTGCTCCGATAAACATATGGGTGCATATGTCTTTTTCAAACTGGGCTGCTGCATTCTTAGGGCAAATTCCTAGAAGTAGAATTCCTGGGTCAAATGGTATTTCTATTTTGAGTTTTATGAGGAACCTCCATACTGCTTTCCACAATGGTTGAACTAATTTGCCTTCCCACCAGCAGTGTAGGAGGGTTCCCTTTTCCCACATCCTCGCCAACATTTGTTGTTGTTTGTGTTTTGGATGTTGGCCATCCTAACTGGTGTGAGGTGATATCTCATTGTGGTTTTAATTTGTATTTCTCTGATGACTAGTGATGTGAAGCATCTTTTCATGTGCCTGTTGGCCATCTGAATTTCTTCTTTGGAGAAGTGTCTGTTTAGCTCCTCTGCCCATTTTTTAATTGGCTTATTTGCTTTTTCTTTATCGAGGTACATGAGTTCTTTATATAATTTGAATTTCAACCCCTTATTGGATATGTCATTTATGAATATATTTTCCCATACTGTAGGATATCTTTATGTTCTACTGAAGGTGTCCGTTGCTGTACAGAAGTTTTTAGTTTGATATAGTGCCACTTGTTCATTTTTGCTTTTGTTTCCCTTGCCCAGGGAGATAGGTTCATGAAAAATTTGCTCATGTTTATATTCAAGAGAGTTTTGCCTATGTTTTTTTCTAAGAGTTTTATGGTTTCATGACTTACATTCAGGTCTTTGATCCATTTGAGTTTACTTTTGTGTATGGGGTTAGACAGTAATCCAGTTTCATTCTCTTACATGTAGCTGTCCAGTTTTGCCAACACCAGCTGTTGAAGAGGCTGTCATTTCCCCATTGTATATCCATGGCTCCTTTATTGTATATTAATTGACCATATATGCTTGGGCTTATATCTGGGCTCTCTATTCTGTTCCATTGGTCTATGGGTCTGTTCTTGTGCCAGTACCAAATTATATTGATTACAGTAGCTTTGTAGTAGAGCTTGAAGTCAGGGAGCGTAATACCCCCTGCTTTATTCTTCCTTCTTAGGATTGCTTTGGCTATTTGGGGTCTTTTGTGGTTCCATATGAACTTTAGAACTATTTGCTCTAGTTCATTGAAGAATGCTGTTGGTATTTTGATAGGGATTGGATTGAATCTGTAGATTACTTTAGGCAGGATGGCCATTTTGACAATATTAATTCTTCCTAGCCAAGAGCATGGGATGAATTTCCATTTATTAGTGTCCTCTTTAATTTCTATTAAGAGTGTCTTGTAGTTTTCAGGGTATAGGTCTTTCACTTCCTTGGTTAGGTTTATTCCTAGGTATTTTATTCTTTTGGATGCAGTTGTGAATGGAATTGTTTTCCTGATTTCTCTTTCTGCTAGTTCATCATTAGTGTATACGAATGCAACAGATTTCTGTGTGTTAATTTTGTATCCTGCAACTTTGCTGAATTCAGGTATTAGATCTAATAGTTTTGGAGTGGATTCTTTAGAGTTTTTTATGTACAATACCATATCATCTGCAAACAAGGACAGTTTGAGTTCTTCTTTGCTGATCTGGATGCCTTTTATTTCTTTGTGTTGTCTGATTGCTGTGGCTAGGACCTCCAGTACTATGTTGAAAAGAAGTGGGGAGAGTGCGCATCCTTGTCTTGTTCCCAATCTTAAAGGAAAAGCTTTCAGCTTCTCGCTGTTAAGTATAATGTTGGCTGTGGGTTTGTCATATATGGCCTTTATTATGCTGAGGTACTTGCCCTCTATACCCATTTTGTTGTGAGTTTTTATCATGAATTGATGTTGAATTTTTTATAGAATGCTTTATCTGCATCTATGGAGATGATCATGTGGTTTTTGTCCTTCTTTTTGTTGATGTAGTGGATGATGGTGATGGATTTTCAAATGTTGTACCATCCTTGCATCCCTGGGATGAATCCCACTTGATCATGATGGATGATCATTTGATGTATGTTTGAATTCGGTTTGCTAATATTTTGTTAAGTATTTTTGCATCTATGTTCATCAGGGATATTGGTCTGTAATTTTCTTTTTTGTGGTGTCTTTGCCTGGTTTTGGTATTAGAGTGCTGTTGGCCTTCTAGAATGAGTTTGGGAGTATTCCCTCCTCTTCTACTCTTTGGAAAACTTTAATGACGATGGGTATTAGGTCTTCACTAAATGTTTGATAAAATTCAGCAGTGAAACAATCTGCTCCGGGAGTTTTGTTCTTAGGTAATTTTTTGATTACCAATTCAATTTCTTTGCTAGTAATTGGTCTATTTAGATTTTTTGTTTCTTCCTAGGTCAGCCTTGGAAGGTTGTATTTTTCTAGAAAGTTGTCCATTTTTTCTAGGTTATCCAGTTTGTTAGCATATAATTTTTCATAGTATTCTCTCATAATTCTTTGTATTTCTGTGGTATCTGTAGTGATTTTTCCTTTCTCATTTCTGATTCTGTTTATGTGTTCAGAATCTCTTTTTTTCTTGATAAGTCTGGCTAGGGGTTTATCTATATCTATTTTGTTTATTTTCTTAAAGAGCCAGCTCCTGCTCTCATTGATTCTTTCTATTGTTTTATTCTTCTCAATTTTATTTCTGCTTTAATCTTTATTATGTCCCTCCTTTTACTGACTTTGGGCCTCATTTGTTCTTCCTTTTCTAGTTTAATTCTGAGTTTAGACTGTTATTTTGGGATTGTTCTTCTTTCCTGAGGTAGGCTGGTATTGCAATATATTTCCTTCTTAGCACAGCCTTCAGTGCATCCCACAGATTTTGTGGTGTTGAATTATTGTTGTCATTTGTCTCCATACATTGCTTGATCTCTGTTTTTACTTGGTTATTGATCCATTGATTATTTAGGAGCATGTTATTAAGTCTCCATGTGTTTGTGGGCTTTTTTGTTTTCTTTGTGTAATTTATTTCTAGTTTTCATACCTTTGTGATCTGAGAAGTTGGTTGGCAGACTTTCAATATTTTTGAATTTACTGAGGTTCTTTTTGTGGCCTAGTATGTGGTCTATTCTGGAAAATGTTCCATGTGCACTTGAGAAGAATGTGATCCTGTTGCTTTTGGGTGTAGAGTTCTGTAGATGTCTGTTAGGTCCATCTGTTCTACTGTGTTGTTCAGTGCCTCCGGGTCTTTACTTATTTTCTGTCTGGTTGATCTGTCCTTTGCAGTGAGTAGTGTGTTGAAGTCTCCCAAAATGAATGCATTGCATTCTATTTCCCCCTTTAATTCTGTTAGTATTTGTTTCACTTATGTAGGTGATCCTGTGTTGGGTGCATTGATGTTTATAATAGTTATATCCTCTTGATGGACTGACCCCTTTATCATTATGTAATGTCCTTCTTTGTCTCTTGTGATTTTTTTGTTTTGAAGTCTATTTTGTCTGATACAAGTACTGCGACTCCTGCTTTTTTCTTACTATTAGTTGCATGAAATATCATTTTCCATCCCTTTACTTTCAGTCTGTATATGTCTTTGGGTTTGAAGTGAGTCTCTTGCAGGCAGCATAAGATGGGTCTTGTTTTTTTATCCATTCAGTAACTCTATATCTTTTTATTGGTGCATTCAGACCATTAACATTTAGGGTGATTATCAATAGGTATGTAGTTATTGCCATTGCAGGCTTCAGATTTGTGGTTACCAAAGGTTCAAGGGTAATTCCCTTACTATCTAACTGTCTAATTTAACTTACTTCCTATACTATTACAAACACAACCTAAAGGTTCTTTTTTTTTCCTCCCTTTTCTTCCTCCTCCATTCTTTGTATATCATGAATCATATTCTGTACTCTTTGTCTTCCTTTTCATGACATCTGTTTAGCCTTAGGAATACTTCCATCTACAGGAGTCCCTCTAAAATGCCCTGTAGAGGTGGTTTGTGGGAGGTAAATTCTCTCAGCTTTTGCTTATTTGAAAATTGTTTAATCCCTCCTTCAAAATTAAATGATAACCTTGCCAGGTAGAGTATTCTTGGTTCGAGGTCCTTCTGCTTCATTGCATTAAATATATCATGTCACTCCCTCTGGCCTGTAAGGTTTCTGTTGATAAGTCTGATGATAGCCTGATGGGTTTTCCTTTGTATGTGATCTTTTTTCTCTCTCTAGCTGCTTTTAAAAGTCTGTCTTTATCCTTGATCTTTGCCATTTTTACTATTATATGTCTTGATGTTGTCTTCCTTGGGTCCCTTGTGTTGGGATATCTGTGCACCTTCATGGCTTGAGAGACTATCTCCTTCCCCAGATTGGGCACGTTTTCAGCAATTATCTCCTCAGTGATACTTTCTATCGCTTTTTCTCTCTCTTCTTCTTCTGGTATCCCTATAATGCGAATATTGTTCCGTTTGGATTGGTCACACAGTTCTCTCAATATTCTTTCATTCTTATAGATTCTTTTTTCTCTCTGTGCCTCAGCTTCTTTGTATTCCTCTTCTCTAATTTCTATTCCATATACTGTCTCTTCTACATCTAATCTGCTTTTAAATCCCTCCATTATAGATTGCATTTCAGGTATGGAATTTCTTAATAACTGAATCTTCATCTTAAATTCGTTCCTGAGTTCTTGAATACTTTTCTGTACCTCCATAAGCATGTTTATGATTTTTGTTTTGAACTGTCTTTCAGGAAGATTGGTGAGTTCAGTTTCATTTGGCCCTCTTTCTGGGGTTTGTGAGATTTTTGTCTGAACCATATTCTTTTGATATTTCATTTTTCTGTGTTATGCCCACTAGTGTGTAGCAACTCCAGTCTCTGGAGCTGCTTAGCCCCCAGAGTGAGGTTGAGGGTCGTAGGGGAGCAGAGCTGGTGCCTGGGGAGAGGAAAGATCTGTTCCTGCTTCTCATCTGCAGTGCCTGTCTCCAGTGTCAGAGGCAGTGGGCGAAGCACACATGGGTAAACTTCTGTGCTTTGCATCTCAGCTGCTGTAGGTGGGGCCTCCCTCTGGCTGGCCCGGCACCGGCGCAGTGACTGCGGGTTTGTGAGCAGGTGCCTGCAGGCCAGTAGGAAGGCTCGGCTGGCTGTGTGTCACAGTGGGGGGCCTCGGAGCTGAGTTGGCAGTCAGGGTGATGGAGCACCTGAAGCTCCTCAAAGTTCCCAACCAGCTGTGCAGACCACGCCCAGACTACCTTGTCCCCCTATCCCTTCTCCCAGCAAGCTCCGTGCAAACCCTGCCCCTTTTAGCAACCCTCTCACTGCTAGGAAGCCTCTCAGACTCCCTGTCTTTCCTCTGACACAGAGCGGTGGGGTGTGGATCCCCTTCCCCACAAATGGCCGGAATGTCAATTTTCTCAAGCACTCCACCTGTCTGAGCTCCCCAACGTCCAGAGCACCACACACTATAGGATTCTGCTCACAAAGCAGATGTCCAGAGCTAGGTGTCCAGCAGTCCAAGGCTTTCAGCCACTCCTGTGCTCCGTTTCTCTTCCTCTCACTGGTGAGCTGGGGTGGGGGAAAGGCTTGGGTCCTGCCGGATTAAGGCTTTCGTACGTTACCCTGTTTCTTGAAGTCTGCTCTATTCGTGAGGTCTGTATGCAGTGTGGTTCAGCCTTCTTTCTTGTTGCTGTCTGAAGGTTAGTTGTATTTATTAACTATATGTTTGTACTGTTTGTGATTTTTGGAGTAGCTTTCTGTCTCACCTCTCATGCCGCCATCTTGGAAAAGCCGTTTTTTCCAAAAGTACATTTTAACAATCCTTATTACTTTAAAATGCTCTGGCATTTTAACTATCAAATAATATTTTATATTCTATGAAGAATTTTGTTTCAATTTTACATATAAATATCTAGTTGTTTTAACAGTTATTGAAAGATATCATCAGACATCTACAGAACTTTACACCTAAAAGCAGCAAAATACACATTCTTTACAAGTGCATGTGGAACATTTTCAAGAATAGGTCATATACTAGGCCAGAAAAAGAGCCTTGTTAAATTCAAAAAGACTGAAATTGTACAAACCAGTTTCTCTGACCACAGAGGTACGAACGCAGAAATAAATTATGCAAAGAAAATGAAAAATCCCATGAACACATGGAGGTTCACAACATGCTCCTAAATAACCAATGGATCAATGACAAAATAAAAACAGAGACGAAGCAATATACAGAAACAGATGACAACAATAATTCAACACCACAAAATCTGTGGGACACAGCAAAGGTCGTGCTAAGAGGGAAGTATACTGCAATACAGGTCTACCTCAGGAAAGAAGAACAATTGCATCTAAACAGTCTAAACTCACAATTAATGAAACTAGAAAAAGAAAAACAAATGAGGCCCAAAGTCAGTAGAAGGAGGGACATAATAAAGATTAGAGCAGAAATAAATAAAATCAAGAAGAATTAAACAATAGAAAGATTCAAGCACAGCAAGAACTGGTTCTTTGAGAAAATAAACAAAATAGATAAACCTGCTAGCCAGACTTATCAAGAAAAAAAAGAGAGTCTACACACATAAACAGAATCAGAAATGAGAAAGGAAAATCACTACGGACACCATAGAAATACAATTATTAGAGAATACTATGAAAAATTATATGCTAACGAACTGGATAACCTGGAAGAAATGGAAAACTTTCTAGAAAAATACCACATTCCAAGACTTAACTAGAAAGAAACAGAAAATCTGAACAGCTGGATTACCAGCAACGAAATTATATTGGTATTCAAAAACTACCTAAGAACAAAACCCCTGGACCAGATGGCTTCATCGCTGGATATTATCAAACAGTTAATGAAGACCTAATACCCATTCTCCTTAAAGTTTTCCAAAAAGTAGAAGAAGAGGGAGTACTTCCAAACTCATTCTGAGGCCAGCATCACTCTAATACCAAAACCAGGCAAAGATACCACAAAAAAGAAAATTACAGACTAATATCCCTGATGAACATAGATGCAAAAATACTCAACAAAATATTAGCAAACAGAATTTTAAAATATATAAAAAAGATCATCCACCATGATCAAGTAGGATTTATTCCAGGGATGCAAGGATGGTACAATATTATCCATCAACATCATGCACCACATCAACAAAAAGAAGGATAAAAACTACATGATTATCTCCATAGATGACAAAAAGGCATCTGACAAAATTCAACATCCATTCATGATAAAAACTCTCAACAAAATGGATATAGAGGGCAAGTACCTCAACGTAAAAGGCCATATATATGACAAACCCACAGCCAACATTATACTTAACAGCAAGAACCTGAAAGCCTTTCCTTTAAGATCGGGAACAAGACAAGGATGCCCACTCTCTCCACTTTTATTCAACATAGTTCTGGAGGTCCTTACCACAGCAATTATACAACACAAAGAAATAAAGGGCATTCAGATGGGTAAGGAAGAAGTTAAACTGTCCCTGTTTGCAGATGACATAACATTGTACATAAAAAAATCCTAAAGAATCCACTCCAAAACTACCAGATCTAATATCTGAATTCAGCAAAGTTGCAGGATACAAAATTAATACAGAGGAATCTGTTGAATTCCTAGACACTAATGATGAACTGACAGAAAGAAAAATCAGAAAAACAATTCCTTTCACAATTGCATCAAAAAGAATAAATCACATAGGAATAAACCTAACTAAGGAAGTGAAAGACCTATACTTTGAAAACTAAAAGACAGTCATGAGAGAAATTAAAGAAGACACCAATAAGTGGAAACACAACCCATGCTGATGGGTAGGAAGAATTAATATTGTTAAAATGGCCATCCTGCATAAAACAATCTACAGATTCAATGCAATTCCTATCAAAATACCAACAGCATTCTTCAATAAACTAGAGAAAATCATTCTAAAATTCATATGGAACCACAAAAGACCCCGAATAGCCCAAGCAATCCTGAGAAGGAAGAATAAAGCAGAGGGATTACGCTCCCCAACTTGAAGCTCTACTACAAAGCCACAGTAATCAAGTCAATTTGGTACTGGCACAAGAATAGAACAATAGACCAATGGAACAGACTAGAGAGCCCTGATTTAAACCCAACCATATATGGTCAATTAATATACGAAAAAGAGCTATGGACATAAAATGGGGAAATGACAGCCTCTTCAAAAACTGGTGTTGGCAAAATTGGACATCTACATGCAAGAGAATGAAACTGGATTATTGTTTAACCCCATACACAAAAGTAAACTCGAAATGGATCAAAGACCTGAATGTAAGTTATGAAACCATAAAACTCTTAGAAGACAACATAGGCAAAAATCTCCTGAATATAAACATGAGCAGCTTCTTCCTAAACGCATCACCTTGAGCATGGGAAACAAAAGAAAAATGAACACATGGGACTACATCAAACTAAAAGGCTTCTCTACAGCAAAAGACACCATCAACAGAACAAAAAGGCATCCTACAGTATGGGAGAATATATTTGTAAATGACATATCCGACAAGGGGTTAACATCCAAAATATATAAAGAACTCACACACCTCAACACCAAAAAGCAAATAACCCAATTAGAAAATGGGTGGAGGATATGATGAGACAATTCTCCAAAGAAGAAATTCAAATGGCCAGCAGACACATGAAAAGATGCTCCACATCACTAATCATCAGGGAAATGTAAATTAAAGCCACAATAAGGTATCACCTCATACCAGTAAGGATGGCCAGCATTGAAAAGACTAAGAACAACAAATGCTGGTGAGGATGTGGAGAAAGGGGAATCCTCCTACACTGCTGCTGGGAATGTAAGCTAGTTCAGCCATTGTGGAAAGCAATATGGAGGTTCCTCAAAAAATAAAAATAGGCATACCATTTGACCTGGGAATCCCACTCCTTGGAATTTACCCAAAGAATACAATTTCTCAGACTCAAAAAGATATATGCACCCCTATGTTTATCACAGCACTATTTACAATAGCCAAGATATGGAAGCAACCTAAGTGTCCATCAGCAGATGAATGGATAAAGAAGAGGTGTTACATATGCACAATGGAATACTATTCAGTCATAAGAAAGAAACAAATCCTGCCATTTGCAACAACATGGATGGAGTTGGAGGATATTATGCTCAGTGAAATAAGCCAGGAGGAGAAAGACAAGTACCAAATGATTTCCCTCACTTGTGGAGTATAACAACGAAGCAAAACTGAAGGAACAAAACAGCAGCAGACTCATAGACTCCAAGAAGGGATTAGTGGTTACCAAAGGGGAGGGATGTGGAAGGGAGGGTCAGGAGGGAGGGAGAAGGGGATTGAGGGGTATTATGATTAGTACACATGGTGTGGGGGATCCCGGAGAAGACAGCACGGCACAGAGAAGGCAAACAGTGAATCTGTGGCATCTTACTACACTGATGGACAGTGACTGCAATGAGACATTGATAGGAACTTGAAAATATGGGTAAATGTAGTAACCACATTGTTTTTTCATGTGAAACCTTCATAAGAGTGTATTTCAATAATACCTTAATAAAAAAATTTTAAAAAAGAAAATCATTTCTACATTGAATTGCTTTTGCTTCTTTGTCAAATCAATTGAATACATTTGTGTGGTTCTGTTTCTGAATTCTCTAGCCTACTGGATTGTTCTAAGTGTCTAAACTTTCAGCAGTCACATATCATCTTGGTTATTGTAAATTTATAGTAACAGTGACTCTTAATATTAGCACTGTGAGTTCTCCAACATTTTGCAACTTCGGAATTGTTTTGGCTATTACAGTTTTCCTACCCTTCCATATAAATTTTGGAATCAGCTTGATACTTGCTGAGATTTTGATAGGGATTGTATTGAATGTATAGAAAAACTGGAGAGAATTAGCATCTTAACAATAGTCTTGCAATATACAACATGATAAATCAAAGAAGATACAAATAAATGGGAAGATACATTAGTGTTACATATTTTTTAATATAGGGAAATTGAATATATCCTGTTATATTTATACCTAAGTATTTGAAGTAGTGTGGTATTATAACTGGTGCTGTTTAATTTCAATTTCTAATACTTAATAATTAATATATAAACAATATTGATTTTTGAATATTGACCTTGTATGCCACAACTTTCAATGTTTCTGTTGATCTTAAAAATAAAATAGCCAGTTAGTTTATCAACCAAATGAGTTTATTTAGAAATAGCAGAGCAATTTCAATCCAAGACATGAACTGTTGTGAACCATAGACAAGTCTGAAGAACAAGGAAGAAGGGCTTGGTTTCATAGTGGAAAGGAAGGGCTGTTTAAAATGAAAATCCGCTGGAGGAGAGCATGATTTCTAGGTTGTGATGACTTCTCATTGGCTAAATGGCAGTGGTTCTCATTGGCTAGGTTGTCCTAGTGTTCTCATTGGCTAAGAGAAAATCTTCCTTTCCTCTGGGGTTAAAATAATGTAAGCCTCCTAGTAGAATATGTATAGGTAGCAAATGGTAGCTCATGAGAGCACCCCCTTCAGGGCTTCCTGAATCCATATTAAATGAGATTTCCCATATTCATTTTCACATTTCCCCCTTTTAATCAAGATCTTTCCTCAAAAGCATCAGTGACCAAGGGTCAGGTTTTCTGCATTTAGTGGTTTTGTCCCTCAGTGCCAGGAAGAACCTTTCCTGGTTGCCATGTCCTATGTCGGAGGGAAAGCACACAGACTGGAAACTGCTGAGTCCATGTTTGAGTAACAAGGAAGGGGCAGGTGGGAGGACTCTCGGGCATTTTTTTCCCTCTAGATCTTATCAGGGTCATAAAGCATTGGGAATCATTTTGAAGCAGTCAGCTGGCATCAACTTATTGGGAACATCATTTCTGCAAAAATTTGACAGGCAATAGGTTTTTAAAATCTTTAAAATAACTGTATAAAACAGAATCAAAAGTAGCATGACAAATTTATTTGTGTGATGGTTCTAAACCATTAGCCTAGACTTGAAGATAACTAGCTAAAGGACCATGGATTGTTGGTAAAATTTGTTATAGCCGATGTGTTTTTTCCCTAAACTTATATAATTGGGTTTTTACTTCCTTAGAGGAATTTATCCATGTACAACAGGTAGTATTGGCTGTTGTACAAATGCCTCCTTACTATAGTAATCAAGGGCTATACAATTGTTCAAAACTACTTCAGCCAATATGTCAAGTGATCATTATTGGGCTACTACTGCTTTACTAGCTCTGCTTACGTTAGGGAGAGATTTATGATCATGTGTTCATTGGCACTCACCCCAACCCAAGGGAGAAATGATCTCACTACAGAGGCAAGTCTGGAGTCATATATGCCTCCTGGAAGTTCCTGTTTAAGGTAGTCATGGAAGTTTAATGGAGTAGACCAATGGGGAGTTTCGGATTTGTTATGGATATTAAACAGGGACAGTTAAATGTTGCAGTAAACATTGACCTCCAATCTTCCAGCTATCTAAGCATTCATATGCCCATGGGAATGCTGTTTCACCACAAACAAAATGAAACCAGGTGGAGTGCAGAGAATTCCAGCTAAGTTCTGGTTATTGATAGGCCCATTAGCCAGAATTTCCCATTGTCCAATTAAAGCCAGGGATCAGAAGAGAATCTATGAACTAAAATTCCATCCTAAAAGGGTCTTTTCTAAAAGCCATCTAAAGAAGAGTTAGCCTGTTTGTATTTTCCTTGGATGCAGGGAGACAGACTGCACTTAGATAAGGAAAAAAGTATGGGATGGTGAAAACTGTATTATTAGCAAAAATGAAGATATTACATGAGCTAACACAGTTATTACTAGAGAAAGGGTGAAATAACATATAGGGGCATCTGGCCATAATATCCAACCCAATAGATAACATCATAGCCACCAATCAGTATGAATGTCTGTGGTTTTGCCTTTAGCCTGTTGGGCCAGGGTAACCAATGACAAAGGTACCACCTCAACAATTTCATAAGGAGTTGCAATAGCATATCCAGCCTAATACCACTTTCACCCTTTAAATAAGTACAATTCGTAAGCCGTGAAAAGCCATGTTTTCCAAAGGAGTTTCCTGCAAGTCATCAATGGGAGTCAAAAGATGATCTGTCAAAGTCAGTCATGAGAGTTATCCTCCACAGAGGAGGGAAGAAAGGTGGCAGGGGTAAAACTATTACAGTGCGAAAGGGTTATATGAGGGATGGTTAGCAAGACGATCTTGTAGGTGAGGCAGCTGGCTAAAAGGTGTTGAGTGTGATGAGAATTCAGGAGGGCTTCTACTGCATGGGGTACAAAGATAGTTAAAGGGGATCCTATAACTACTTCTTCAGTGGCCTTAACCAGAAGGACAGTGGCAGGAATGGCTCTGAGGCAAGGGGGTATCCTCATGCTACAGAGACTAGCTGTTGGCTGTATACCTTATAAATCAATGGTGGTCCCATGGTTTGGGGTGAGTACTCCAAAGGCATTCTCTTATTTTTCATATACAAAAAAGAAAAAAATAGAAGCTTATAATTGGGATGTCCAGGGGCAGGGAGATTTCTTCAGCTTTCCTTTAAAGCCTTAAAAGCTAGGTTATCCTGGTCTTCTCAAATAATAAAGCTTTTTTTTTAGTAAAATATATAGGGGTTGAGCCATAAGAGAATTTTATAATACAACCTCAATAGTAGCCAGCTAGCCCAAGAAAACCTCATAATTGGTGTTCAATTTTGGGTTTTGGGATATTTAGGATGTCATGAAGCCTATCTTGGTAATAAATGTAGCTCTAGATTTTTCAGAATTATCCCACTTGTGCCCTTCATTCAGAGCTGGGCTTGACCTTCACTGACAAGCATGTAAACTAGCTAATACATGTCAGAGAAACAGGTTGACAATTTTGAATGATTATGTTAACATTCCTCAGCAAATCTTTGGGTATCTTCGGTTACTTTGGGAAAATTTTTAACTGCTCAGCTTTATTCCAGGGAACATAAGAAATTAAGGGCTTAGCATTTGGATTCTCAGAGGGTCTAACTTTAAACGGACAGGTTTTAATAGTTTCAAGGGAGAAGGGAGCGGCGCAAAAGAGAGAGTTAGAATGAGGAAGTGGAGATGGTGCAGAAGGTAAAAAAGGAAGAAGGTATCAGGGACAGGTCCTCAGCCCAAGAAGGCTGCCATGCACCCAGAGATAAGATGGCACCTGAGACAAAGAGGATGTGGGAGGGAAGAAAGGGGCCTCAGAAGCTTTCTTATTTTCTTTTAATTGTTTTCTCAATTTGGTTAACTTAGAAATGGTCTTTTGTATAGAGGTATTTTCAAATTTTAGATATGTTGGAAAGCCTCCAAGTACCAAATAAAATAGGTACCCTATTCAGTCTATTTAATTCTGAGGAAGACACGTTTGGAGAGCTCAAAAGCTCCCCTTAATGGCCACTGGAGTTCTAAATTATTTTTGGTTAAGTTAGTCCATTTATTTTAAAATGGACAGGAAAAGGACCAGAGTTTTTAAATACAAAAAAGCCAGAGTCCCAGAAGAAGGACCCTCCTGAGAGAATTTAGAGGATCTGGATCCCAAATCTTAGCTAGAAGCTCAGAAAAACAAGTAAGTACTCACTGAATGGATGATGTCTTCACAGAAAACAAACATCCTGTATAAAGTTGCAGAGCTCAGCCAAGGGAAGGGAGCCTGAATCAATGACATGATTTCATACATTGAAATTCCAAATAATTCAGTGAGTAAACTTACCAACTGAACAGAAAAAGACCACCCATGGAAGCAGAGAGCACAAAGGGTGCAAGTGGGCACCTGACACTATTCCAGGTGTTAATAGTTCCTCAGTGGTTCATCTCCTTCAGATCCCACATATAAGCAACATGTAATATCAACCTTAAAAATAAAATAGCCAGTTAATTTACCAAATGAGCTTATTGGGGAATAGCAAAGAAATTTCAGTTTGTAACATGCAAACTATGGTGAATCATAAGCAAATCTGGAGAACAAAGGAAAAGGGGCTGATATTATGAAGGAAAGGAAGAGGTTGGAAGGGGCTCTTTGGAATGAAAGTCCACTAGAGGAGAGCGAAACTGAGGGGTTGTGGTGACTTCTCATTGGGCTAGGTTGTTGCTGGGCAAGGAGAAAATCTTCCTCTTGCTAGGGTAGTAAGGTAAGCTTCTTCCTGTTGGAAAATGCAAGACATGCTTCTTTCTGCTGAGGTCTGGAAATGTAGACCACAAGACAGTCAACTGGTAGTAGATGAGAGCTCCCCCTTCATGACTTCCTGACTCCATTTTAAATGAGGTTTACTTTATTCATTTTCATGTTTCTTATGAGTTCAAGTATGATTTTGAACAGATTATGTGGAATTTCAATGTAGAAAATCATGTTATCTGCAAGTATAATTTTATTTTTTATTGCATTGGCTAAGACTTCTATGCAGCATAGAAACGGTGAGAGTAAAATGCTTTGCCTTTCTTTACCCAGTCTTAGTGGGCACATATTCAGTTCTTCATCATCCAGTTTGATGTTAGCTCTATGTTTTGATGGATGCCCTTTATCCATTTCAGAAATTTCCTTTCCATTTTAATTTTCTGTGAGTTTTTATGACTACTAGATGTTGAATATTGTCAAAAGTTTCTTCTGAATCTATTGAAATGAGCCTCTGGTCTTTCTTCTTTATTGATATAGTAAATTACATTAATTTTTAAATGTTGGTACTACCCTACATTCTCAGGTAAAATCCCACTTAGTGATATGTTTTCACTCTTATATACTGGAGGCTTCACTTAATAATATCAAGTTGAATATATTTAAATATGTTATCAAGGAATACTGGATTCTATCGTCAATTTCTTATAATTTAGTTTCAATAACAAGGTAACACTCATAAAATGAGTTGATTGTTTCCTCTGTAGTTTCTGAAAAAGTTTCTGTGGAATTAGTATTGTTTCTTCTTTAAATATCTGATTGAATTCACCAATAAAGCCATCTGGGTCATGAGTTTTCTAAGTTTTAAATGAGGAATTCAATTTGTTAAGCAAATATTAGATTATGAGGTTATGTATTTCACCTGTGTGAATATTGGTTCTTTGCACTCATAACAGGGCAGTTTGTAATAGTCCAAAACTAGAAACAATTCAAATATCCATCAATAGTACAATGGATATATCAATTGTGGCATAATCATAAGAAAGGGTACTATATGATGGTAAGAAAAAATATGCTGTTGCCATAAGAGCAACATGTTTAAATGACCCAAACATAATATTAAACAAAAGCAGACACAGAAGAGTATATCTGTATCATTCTATTAATATTGAGTCCAAAACAGGCAATACTACTTTATGCTGTTAGATGTCAGGATATTATTTCTCTGAGGAAGAACAGTGTCTCTGAAGGAACATGAGGAAGGCTTCTGGGTCTGGTAATATAAATATGCTGAGTTTTGGAAAATTCATTGCACTGTACATTTATACATTGGGAACTTTCCTTTATGTACTTTATGTTTTAAGAAATGTAAAATAAAATTTTTAAAAATATTTTTCCATGTTTATATGAAATATACTCCTCAGACACCCCAAAGTTGCTGAAAAAAATTGATAATATGATTAGGAAAAACTCGGCATGTCTGTGATAGCTATGAATGCGAACTCATTATACACAGTGAATGGGATGGCCTGGGAAAAACATTTACATAGGATTCTAAAGAAATTAATTTTCAAACATTTGCTTTATTAGTTATCATCTCTCCCTCCCATGTAATTTCCCCACCCCCCACTAAATCAAATGTCAAGAAATTTAGAGTTATACCATATTAGCATTTCCTGATCTACCAATTTAAAAATTCTATGAAATAATTTTAACTAGTAATTGAAACAAGGTTGGGATAATCATGTTTTCAGAATACCTAGGAAGACATATAATAATTGCCACTCGTTTCCTAACTATATGAACCTGTTCAGAAATTTAGCCCAATGTTATACCAGGATGTTCACTTATTCCTCTTCCTCTTCAGTTTGTATTTTATAGAATGCAGTGACTTTCCCCACCCGCATTTTTAGTATAGTGATGTTTTGGTCCCAACTCATTTCCTGATACAAATTCTATCATTATTTAAGGATCTTCAATCATGTTTTTTAAAATTACAATTGTAAATTATTTTAGTACCTTGAGATTTAACTCATTTGCTTTAGAAACTTGAATTCCTCCGAAGCTACTAAATAACTTCTTACACTCTCCTTGATTTTTAAGTCAATAATCATCTTATTTACCCTATTTTATCCAATTACAAGAATCTCTTCCTAGATTGAGAGTGTAGATGCATATAAAGTTGAATAATGATGCTTACTCTGATATTTATTAACACAACACCATCTGTTCTTAAACAGTAGACGTTTTAATGTGTTCTTATTCAATCTAGAAATTTGAGTGTTTTTTAAATTATCCTTCATGTTTTTACAAGTCCAACTTCATTCCAGTTTTTTCTTTATGACAACTCACAACCATCTTACTTTATCCTTTTGTGTCTTTTGCATATGTTCCTTTTTATTTTCTAAGGTATCTCTGGGTGATCATAAAATTACATGAGAGTCAATATTGTTTATAAAAAGGAAAGAGTGTTTTCAAGTGTTACAATTATGAGATGACTTAGCCATACAATGTCCTTGACTCAATCCTTTAACTGATGTGGAATCAATTACATTTATAAATAACTATACATACATACATATATATATGTGTGTGTGTGTAACCTAAACCATTACATTCTATATACGCTAATACAATATATAATGTGTGCAAATATAGTTTATAAGAATAGTTTATACACTTAATTTCAATTTACTAATTGGTATATTATTATGTTAATTTTCCCCTTTCACACTCTTATATTGGTAGTCATTTATTGTGGGGATGGTGCTTCCTGAAATATTTTGAAATCTCTTTGACTGGTATCTATGATTGATCTAGGTCCTTCACACCCAGCCTTCCCTTCCTAGGTTATTATGAACTCTGAGATGACATGGTCACTTTCTCCCTGGGTGCCTGTCATTTCTGCTTCACCAAGCAGTTCGTCCTTGTTAGTCAAAATTAATTTCAGAGTATTGCTTTTCCTTATTGCCTCTTTGGTCTCCTGAGAGCTAAAATTGTCAGGAAGGCAAGTCCTGAATTTATCAGATTTTTCTTTTAGCAAAGACTACCAAAGGCCATCTGTATAAGTGAGTCCCCTATGGCCACTCACCACTGTAGTCTGGGCACATGGTGTATCTGTCCTCCACCATGATTACATCTTTCAGAGCTGATGACCTGCTGTCCTAGTGGCCTAGAGCCTACTTCCAATAGGGGAGTTATTTATATTCTCTTCCTTCACACTATCCAAATCCTTCCTCTAAGAAGAAGCTCAGGTTATTGAATTTTTATTCACACATCCATCTTCTTAATTATTACCCTCTATGTTAAGCTTGTTTCTTTTCAAAATTCTAGGCCTACTCACAAGTACTACCTAACTTAAATAAGTTCAGGAGATTTAATTTCCTTCCTTTTTCTAAGAAGCTTATAAGTATGAGTTATTAACTATATCCAATTACTTTGTTACCCATACTCTGTCTACATCTATGGAAACAGTTGAGTCTATGTAATCTTTATCTTCAGTACTAATGATCATCTATGATATTTTCTTTGGTCGTTTCTGCTCCCTTACATGGTACCCATTTTTGTTATAAAATTGTAAAATTCCAATTCACTGCACATTCTTCCTCCCCTTCAATTTCAACTTAAGTTGCTGTTTAAAAAAAAAAAGTTGGCTTTCTGCTCAACACATATTTTTTGGTCCTCTTAAATTGCCCTCTATGTCTTGCCACATGACTATTTTTCTGATTTCATAAATGACAATCCAGAAATCATTACATGTAGCCAGTTGCATGTTTACCCCAAGTTCTTTCACTTTTTGAAAAGTGACCTCTAAAAAAAAAGGCAAAATATCCACCTTCACTCCCATTTCATAAATAACATTTCAAAGTACAATCAGTAAATCAGAAACCTCATGAGAAATTTCACTGAAAAGGATTCTGTGGTAACAGATGTCTGAGAAATGCTGAGTTTTGTATGCTAGATTTGTATGCCTAAAACAAAAACACAGAGATACCCTTTGGTCAATACAAAAATAACGAACCAGTATAACTGTTTAACATACCTTATCCAAATTATTTACAAATCTCTTATTGTGGAATATCTAGAAACAGTTCAAGGAGCATATTTTATTCATCATAATACATAAACTTTTTGAAAGCTTACAATATGTCAGAAATTATGCTAAGGAAAAACAAATATATATATATATATTTTTTTTTTTTAACAAAAATTTATCGAGTGCTTAATATTTACCAGCACTCATCTTGTCACTGAGAATACAGTAATGGAAATAAAATTACTTGCCATCATTTCAGTAGGGAGAAGCGACAGTAAGTTAAATACACAGAATATGAGTAATAAGGAAGAAAAGATAGAGCAGGATTTATATAATTTCATTGCGGGTGGGTAGGCTTTAAATTTTAGATAGGTACACAGAAAAAAATCTCACCTAGAAGTAGTTACTGAGTAAATACCTAGAGGCAATGAGGTAATTAGCCATGCAGATATATAGGAAGGAAAATATTAGGCAGGGGAAGTTACCTATTAAAGGCCCTGAAGCAAGAATGAACCCAGTTTACTCAAGGAACAGCAAAGGCAGCCAGTGTGGCTGGAAACAGAGGAGAGAATACTAGGAAACAAAGTTGGAGAGGTAACAGGAGCTTGCCCTTTAGTGAAGTAAAAATGTCAAGTCACTGGAGGTTACTGAATAGAGTGACATGATTTGTTACCTTTTTACAGTATCATTTTGGCTGCTATGTTGAGGTCATTTAATATGCAGGTAAGAATAGAAGCAGGGAAAGGCGGACAGTTAAAGAAATACTGGGGAGAGATGATAGTGGCTTGGACCAGAACCATAGCAGAGGTTGAATTCTAGATGTGTCTTGAAGATAGCTCCAACACTATTTTAGTTTTGTTGTGGTGTTGCCGTTGAGTGCTCTCCCTTGAACTGGAAGAGAGCAGCTGCCATTCACTGAGATGGACAAGACTTCAGAAGAAGCTGACTGGTTTCCCAGGGCCAGGAGTAAAGGATTTCAAGGGCACAGTTTTAAACATGATAATTGGTGGCTGGACAGAGGAGTCTACCTTGTCTCATTTACTCCCCTTAACAATTCAACAAGCTGGGTATTAATATTTTACTCATTTTGCATTTGAAAAAAATGAGACTGAAAGGGGCCAAGAAATTGATATGAGGATGTCACCCAACTGACAAACCAAGTGTTGAGCTGTATTTTGAACTCAAGGACATTTACTTCTCAAACTCAGGTTAAGAAATGACAAAATTACCTGCCAATAATAATGACTTCTCTTTATTACTGATGAACTAGGACATATTTCAGGTTTCCTACAATCCAAACAGCTTAAATATATATAGCCATTGATGGACTTCATAGTGCACTCACCTCTCAGTTATCCATGTGAAAAGCACTCCTAAATCTCAGGAAGAAATGACTATGCCCACTCTTCCTTGTGGGTGAGTAACAATGGCTATAACAGCATTCCTTGGCATCTTTAGAGAATAGGACACTGTGTTCTCTTCAGTCCCAGGTCTTTGTTATACCTCCTATCACTATGAATTTGTTCTCCTCCTCCTGATGGGTTTTCATCCTTCTGATCCTGGCTTTGATCACCCTCTACTTTCTCAAAATCTTCTTTTAGCATTCTTATTTGGCATTTTCTCTCATGCATTGGAATCCTTAATAAGCCAGACTATTTCAAAAACATTCCTTCACTTGAGGGGAAATATCAGTTGTCAGTTATAAAACACATTTTAGTCCTAAACCTCTTAGATTTCAATGGTAGCCACAGATTTTTTTCTTCCCTAGAACTTTCTTGTGCCTAGGAAACAGCCTGATGAAGGGTAGAACACTCCAAAAATGGAGTGAGAAATGGAAGTTAAATGTAGATGGAAGCCATCACTAAAGGCTTGGCTTCTCTGCTGATGAGTTTGGTCTTGATTTAATTGACCACATTGGGCAACACCACAAGCCCATGAATCACTAGGACTTGACAGTCATTCTTCCTTCTTTGCCCCCATGCCATTCCATCTCAGAACTCAGACAAGGTATAGAAGTGAATGCTTCCAAGCACATCTCACCAGTCCATTTAGCTCCAGATCCTGAGAGTACCTTGAGTCAGCTTCCTGCAGATTCCACCAGTGAGCTTTGACTTCTCAGCAATCTCTCGAGAAAAAGAGGCTTCCCAGAAATCCATCCATTCAGCTCACCCCTGAATGCACTTTGAGCAACTGGCTGCCTCTCCCGTAAGCACATTATTAATGGTCTCTTTTCAAAAGTAGAGATAGTGCCCTGGAAAATGCGATATTGATTTTCTTCCCCTTCTTTCTCACTGTTTCAATCACTGCTCATTTGAATGGCTTTCATTTTTAGCAACAACAAGAGAATCTCCGAAGAAAAGTGGTTTATAGGATCAGTCTGAAATAAAATCACCGCTCAATTTAAGCTCTGAAAAATACTATTGATATTTTAATAGAAGTTTGGGGAACCTATTGCGAGCTCAATAATAGCTACAAGGAGTTTATACACAGAAATCATACTTAGGGATCGTTTTATTTCGTAGGCAGTGTGTGTTAACAGCAAACAACGGTTTAAACCTTCCCTCACTTCCATACTGTACACATCAGGAGTCTCAAGAGTAAGGAAGTGTTCAGAGTACTTCAGAAGAGGTGACAGCCTCTCTGCAACTCACATGATTTCCCTCTAATTGGCCCTTGCAGAAAAAAACCTGGGGTGGTTTTCTCTTAAGCTATTTGCCTGTATTGGCATCAGGAAATGCCAAAAGTCTTAGAGCTGAAAGACCTAGCGATCATGTAGTTAAACGAATTTGTTGCACAAGTGAGGCAAGCAAAGTCCAGGTGAGGCAAGCAAAGTCCAGGTGATGGTGTGATTTAATGGAGGTGAGCACATTCTCAAATTCCTGCCCATGACTTCCTATGTCTGGACACCTGGAATCCTCTCCCTACCTGGACCTTACTATCATGCTGATTTCCCTCCTTCTCCATTTTCTTCCCATACTCTCTAAAACACCTGTGGATCTTCTCAGTTTTAAATCTCCCTATGCTGCACAATCATTTATGAAGTAGAATAGTGATATTATATTAATTGGCCTATTACTTAGCAAGAGGAGAGTGTTTCTGTCAAGGGTCACCACCTCTTCCAGGAAACTTGTTGTGTGACTTCAGTCCACATTGATGTTGTTCCTTTATGTTAGCCCCAGTAAATCACTGAAAATGTGCCCTGATTTGTCCTTAAGTGTTCTATGCGTGTGCCAAGATTTCCAGTGAGGTCTTTGAAATCAATGTTGATTAAATGGATGGGTTTTTACTATGTGGCTAATAAATTTGTATGACACCATGTTATGTGATAAGGTGAATAAAGAAAGGAATAAAACATAGCATTTTCCTTGTAGTATTTAGGTTTAATACAGAATCATGTTTCAAATGTATAAAAACAATTTTGATCTGAAGAGCTTAGTGTAGAAGATAGTAGAGAAGAACTTCAGTAGAAGGAAAAGCAAGAACAGAAGAATTTAGAGCTTGTCAATATAGTGGAATTTAAGTAGTATACTTGGGAAAATGTAGTGAGATTTAGTCTGAAAAATGTATTTGAAGGACAGGAAACAAGATGAGGCATTGGATGTTCCTGATCTGGAGATTCAAAGCTAATTTTTAGTATATTATACAGAGAGGAAAGAATCTTGATTAGGATGAGGAGAAGGATATCTATTCATTCAGTCAGGTACTAAATATTAATTGGGGGTACAGTGTATGTAAGGCATGATTCTGGGCTCTGGGAACACTTTGGAATGCTGGGGTTAGGAAGTGATTACATCAAGTGCCAGCCTAACATAACTGCTGTGAAAATTGAGAATAAGAGTTAGATTAAGAAATGTTGGAGAAATTGTGCCTGATAGAACATGAAAGGCAAGAAAGCCAATATAACATAAAACATTGATTAGGGTTCCATTAATAGCAGTGGGAAAGTGATTGGAAGTTGATGTGGGTAGAAGGGGAACCCTGGTAGATTAGGGCTTGGCCACAGTGCTAGTGATGGGACATTAGGTGGAAGATTCCTCTTTTTGTCTCTTCTTTAGGATTTCCCTTTTTGCTTTTCTTCCACAGAGTTGTTTGATTAGATGGGTCTGCAGCCACAGAGGCTGCCTGACCTGCTTTGTTCTAGCATTAACGCTGCTTAACTTCTTGGAAGATGGAGGAAAGTCATTGCCATCAGAAACCAGGCCAACTCCCATGAGAAAGGAAGTCTCATTAGAAGGATTCTTGCAAGTTACGCATGGCCAAGCACCTCTCACCAGGAGACTACATTGGTTGGGGGAAAAGGCCTTATCGTAACAAATGGTGTAGGGTTTGCCTGGCCTTTTCTTCTTTGTATGCATCTTTCTTGGGAACCATGAAGAAAGATAGTCCTGGCAGCTAGCCATTCTCATTCTTTTCCAAGCAGAGGGGAGCCTAATATAATCCAGTGCTTAGATGCAAGGTTCCTGCTTCCATGTGTTTAGCCTGACCTGATATAGGACCTAATCAGCTCCTTATCAAGCTCACAAAGTTTTTTCCACACAATAACTAGTTCAGTACCTAAAATGTGGACAAGTAATGAAAAGACACGGTTCTTATCTCTATGAAAACCACACCCTTGCTATAACTCCATACACTGGCTGGGAGGCAATTTGATGGCTAGAAAGACCTTTGACCCTAAAATTGTCTTGTGTGGAATATTACCTTTTCTCTTTCTTGTGAAAGACCAACACAAATTCCAAATAGCCAATTCATTAATGACCGTAAAACTGGAAGAAATATATATTTCTCATCCAAACTATGCTACCCATTAAAAAATAAATTCAAATCACATTCCATTACTATCTGAGATTAACTGCGTTTGACATCTGTAATTACAGACACCATGACATTGATTCAGGAAACAGACAAATAGAACTTTTGGTCTATTAAGTCTTAGAACACGAAATCAGTTTCTAATTTGAGTTTATTTTTGTATTGTTTTCTTTTCCAAGTAAATACAAATAACCTAATTCTTTAATTTTTTTAATTGCACTTTTCTTTCTGGGCATAAAATTTTCCTTAAGAAGATAGTTTCCCATGGCCTACAGAATTTGTTACAAACATCTTATTTCACCTGGGCATCAAAGGCCATGTACTATTTGAACACAATCTGTGTTTCATTTACTCACACCAGAAATATTTATTGAGGACCTAATTTATGCCAGGCACTTCTCTCAGCACTGTGGATGTCATAAATATCTTCTTCTCATATACTTATGCAGACTAGAATCACTTCATCTTCAAACATTTTTTTAGAATGTTAACTATTAAACTGGCTATGGGGGTATATAGAAACTCTCTACAATATTCTTTCAACTGTCCTGTAAATCCAAAACTATTATAAAACAGAAAGTTTATTAAATGCTAAGAAAAGAAAGAAAGAAAAAAATTCCAGTCTTTCTAAACACCTCCCTTCTGTGAGCTTTCCTATTTCTGGAATAGGGTCTAAGAGGGATACTGTGACCCAACACTTCTGACAGGGGAAAGCAAATTCATATTTTGCTTAATAAGTAATACTAATAGCATATTGTGAAAGCTAAGTTCTCCAAATATATACAGAAGTTTGACATCAAAATGACACTTTAGTGATACTGTGAATTCATCTTCATGGGTACTTAAAAATACACTCACCCAGCTCCCTCAGTCATGTTCCATGTCCTACAAATACCCTCACACTCATACATGAAACATCTACAACCAACCCCAAATTTTAATAAGTGCTTTTACACACACACACAAACTTAAGTAGACATTTAAGCTTGGTTTAGTCTATTTTGAATAGCTCTTCTACAGCAAAGGGCCAAATGACTTGGATCATAATAAAAAGGTTATTGTGCATTTATCCCATGCAAAATATCTCATCAGTCACAAGGGGGACGTGATAGTAAAAAGAAACTTAGCTCTGCTTTGAAAATTACAGTTTAGAAAGAAATTTAAAATTTACACAAAAACTTACATTGCAAGAGAACAAAACACTGAAAGGTACCAAGTCAATAGGGAGTAATAACAATGCATCTATGTATTCTGTGCCTCAGGTGTGGATGATGTTCTGTTCTTCAGATGTGAACACAGGGAATATTAAAGGTTGTTATGAAGTGTGGGTGAGATAAGCAAAATTACACACTATTGTGAATCCTTGATAGAGTCAAAGAACATCTGTAACAATGGTTTTCTCAACTGCAAAATGAGCATTATACCTATGTTCCAGGGATGTTATATGAATTACAAAAAATCAAACATTAATTTAACACAGACCCCACTTTCAGTACAAACACAGAGAGAGTAAATAAACAATAATGCAAACACATTACTGAGTTTAAAGGATTGAAATTAGGTGCCAGAATAAGAGAAATTGATGCCAATACAGGGCTTTGGACATGGGGACTTAGAAATTAACATTCATAATGAAACAGAAAACGAAACTTTGGACTAGGGAGAGTAAAGCATTGTCATTAAGAAACCTGCACAACTGGAGATCCTGGAAGTAGTGGCCCTTCAATGAAAAGACTAGAGAAGTCCAAGGTAAGAAAAATAAAAGTATGCCTGTGTCTAGGGCTCCAGCTAGGAAAAAAAGAAAAATCTACCAAAACAAACGTTTAAGCTTAAAACTCTACTTTTATCATGAAGTTATTCCCCAAACTAAAACATTAATGTTAAAACTGGCGCCAAAACAAAAACTGGCAAAACCCCCTGGAGTTTTTAGCCAAAGGTAACCAAAATAGTTCTGTGGCACTATTTTCATAGGCTCGAATAAATTTGAGTCATGCACCTTTCTATAAAAGCAAAGAGAATCGTCCAACCAAATTTATAAACTGTGTGAAGAAAATATCAACTGTATAGTAGTGAATATGGCCTAGGTTAACATACTGGCACCAAAGCTCAGTGCATATTAGCAGAAAAGGACTTGAACATCACCCTGTCAAACTTAACATTAACAACTTTAATATGTTCAAAATATAGAAGAATAAATTGACAAAATGAATCAAAAGGAACAGGCTAATTGGTATAATTGAAGAGTACAATATATGAAATAAAAACTCAATAAATGGGTCTCATAGTAGATTAGACATAGTAGGCATTTGAAATGTCAGTTAAAAACATCTGAACTGAAAGAGATAGTCAAAAATGTATGAAATTGGAGTATTAAAAGGGGAAGGGGGAATATAAATAGTATTCCAAACATAAAATGACAGGTTTTTCCAATGCTGATAAAATAAATCCCATAAATTCAAGAGTCTTTGTGAACTTCCACAGCAGAATAAATATAAAGAAAATTGTTGTTTGTGTATATACACACACCATATTTAGTAAAACCGATAAAACCCCCCAAAAAATCACAAAACACCCAGAGACGGAAAAAGACACCAACTTCCTGGAGCTACAATAAAAGAGATAACTTACCAAAAGGATCACTGAGAGTAGAAAATAATGGATTAGTATCTTTAAAAGGCTAAGTGGGAATAAAACCTGCTAACTTATGCCTAGAAAAAATATACTTGAAAAACAATGATAAAATAAAGACAGTTTTAAACAATTGAAAAGATTTTAAAGTACACCAGAAATGAAGGTAATGATAAAAGGAGTTGGTCAAACTGGAAAGAAAATGACCCCAGGCAGAATTATGGAAGTGCAGAATAGAAAATATTAACTTCAGACAACAAAATTTGAATGATTTATAGACTGTAAAACATGTGCAACTAAAATTTATGACAATATAAAGTTAAGGAGTATCGATTACAAATCTTCATGAATTCTAGCCTTATTAGGGAAGCAGAAGTAATTACTATATTAGGCATAAGAAATTAAAGATATATGTTTTAATTTCTGGGTTAACCAACAAAAGAAGTATAAAATGTATAATTGATAGGTTAAGAGGGAAAACCTCTGAATAATACACCTGCAGGGGTATTGGCAATGTCTGGTGACATTTTTAGTTGTCACGCTGGAGGGTCCTACTGGCATGTACCAAGTAGGAGACAAAGGTTCTGCTAAATACCTTATACTGCACAGGATAGCACCTTCCAACAAAGACTATCTGGGCCAAAACAGTGATACTCTGAGAGCTGGAAACCCTGCCTTAAATTCAAATATTACAAAATTAGAGAAAGCAGGCTGAATATCAATGTAAAGAAATGGCAAATCAACCAAAAGACATTAGAAGGGAGGAAAACTAAAGGAAATATGAAAGAATGGAATTGGTCAGTGAAATAGAAAAAATAGGCATATAATACAGAGAATCAAGGATCAAATATTGTTTCTTTGAAATTATTAATAAAATTGAAAAAACATTAAGAGTGATCAAGAAAAATTACAAATTATATCAAGAAAAACAACAGTAACAAGTGATTCTACACATATTAAGATAAGAGGTTACTATGAAAAACATTTTGCCAATAAATTTGACATTTTAATGAAATCAACAAATGTCTCATGAAATAACCACTTAATGACAAAAGAGGAAACAGAAAACCTGAACAGCCCAATATCCATCAAAGAAACTAAAACTGTTATTTAAAACATCTAAGGAAGATCCTAGGCTCATATAACGTTGATGAATTCTTTGAAACATTTTAGAAAAAAAGAACACTCATATTACATAAGCTCTTCCAGAGCATAGGGAAACACATAATCTTCTAATGACATAAGCATAACTTTAAAATCAATATCAGAGAGAAACACTGAAAGAAAGGAAAACTACAGAAGTTTCCCATGTGCATAGATACAAACACCTAAAGATAATGTAAAACAAATTCAGAACTATATTAAATAATGTACTATAAATTAAGACTTGTTGAAGAAATGTAAGGGTGTTTTAGAATTCAAAATTCAAGTAATTCAGACACTACTATAAAAATGGAAAATAATTATAGGATTATTTCTGTAGACTCATAAAAGGACATCTAGTTAAAATACCAATTCCTGATTTTAAAAACTTCAAACTAAAAATAGAGGGAATTTAATTAACTGATGAAGGACATAAAAATCTATGGCAGACATCATATTTAATGATAAAATATTGATAGGTTTCCTCTTAAACTGGAAATAAGAATGCAAATCATCCCTTGTACCTAACATTGTAAGGGTTTCTAACAGGGTGATAAAACAAAAATTAATGAGTCATAATGATTGGAAAGAAATGTTTTAAATGACAACAACTTGGACAAGGTAATTGCACATGTAAAAAATTCAAAGAATCTACAGATAATTAAAAATAACAGAATTTATCAACGTTGCTAAATAAAATTGTATTTCTATAATCAGCAACAATTTATAATTACAGAAAAATTATTTTTATTCTGAGGACTATACTATATTAATATGTCAATGAAAGAAGATTGGTGGCTTTCATTTATTGTATGACTCTATGTGATAAAGTTGTCAGTCTCAACCAAGTGACCTATAACTTTAGCACAAACTCATATTAAAAAAGGAAACAGGGACTTCCGGGAAGATGGCGATGTGAGCAGGGCGGCAGAAATCTCCTCCCAACACTATATTTATCTACGAAAACACAGAAAATACATCTATTCCTAAAAGAGAGACGAGAATACACAGAAAAGCGCACAGCGTGCAGCTACACCCGAGAGGACTCGGCACCCCAAGAGGTGGGTAAGATCCGGAGCCGCGACCCGGCAGGACCCGAGCCCTCCCCCACCCCAGCGCACCGGCGGGAGGAGAGGATTCAGAGTGGGAGGGAGTGGAAGTGCACCCCGCGAAGTAGCCAGCCCCGGTGATATGCACGGGGAGCGCTGACCCACATTGCGCAGTGCAGTGGAGATTGGAGAGACAGAGGGGCAGGATGTGAGCGGGGAACACGCCAGGGTGCTTGCAGCCGGCTCCAGGGAAGGAAAAAAAAAAAAAGTGTGTGCTCTCTTCAGCGGTCTTAAAGAGACAGGAGCCCAGCGGAGGAGCCGGATCGCCCCAGCACACTCAGCCCAGCAGGCTGGGAGTCCTGGGGAGTTTCAGACGCCTTAGCTGGCGACTGAGGAACCGTAGCCATACTTAACACTTCTCACTGAGATCAACAGCCTCCTATTCGTTCCCACCCCTGCCAGAGCGATAAAGGGCCCTGCGGAGCGGCACAGTCACAGCTGTGGAATAGTGGGGCAATAGCGCCACCTAGAGCATTCCCACAGAATCAACGTCCGGTGGGCATTTTTTTGTTTTTTTTGTTTTGTTTTGTTTTTTGTTTTGTTTTTGTTTTTTCTTTTCTTTCTTTTTTTTCTTTTTTCTTTCTTTCTTTCCTTCTTTTTTTCTTTTTTATCTCTTTTTTTTTCTTCTCTTTTTAAGTCTTAAAGAGCCCAGCTGACATACGTGGCAACTATCAGTGACCAAATTATACAGCCATGAAAAGACAGAGGAATATGGTTCAGACCAAAATCAACCAGACAACCCCAGAGAGGGAGTCTGAAGGGATGGAAATGCACAGCCTCCCTGAAAAAGAATTCAGAATAAAAGTCATAACCATGCTGATGGACCTACAGAGAAATGTGCAAGAGCTGAGGGAGGAAGTGAGGGAACTGAGGAAAGACAATACAGAAATCAGACAAGCGATCGACGGGCTTAACAGCAGAATGGATGAGATGCGAGACTGTTAATGGAATAGAAAACAGAGAACAGGAGTACAGAGCAGCTGAGGCAGAGAGAGATAAAAGGATTTCTAGGAATGAAAGAATATTAAGAGAACTGTGTGACCAATCCAAACGGAACAATATTCGCATTATAGGAGTACCAGAGGAAGAAGAGAGAGAAAAAGGGATAGAAAGTGTCTTTGAAGAAATAATTGCTGAAAACTTTCCCTCGCTGGGGAAGGAAGTAGTCTCGCAGTCCACCGAAGCTCATAGATCTCCCAACACAAGCGACCCAAGGAAAACAACACCAAGACACATAATAATTAAGATGGCAAAGATCAAAGATAAAGACAGGGTATTAAAGGCAGCTAGAGAGAGAAAAAAGATCACCTACAAAGGAAAACCCATCAGACTATCATCAGACTTCTCAACAGAAAACTTACAGGCCAGAAGAGAATGGCATGATATATTTAACGTTATGAAACAGAAGGGCCTCGAACCAAGAATATTGTATCCAGCACGATTATCATTTAAATATGATGGAGGGATTAAACAATTTCCAGATAAACGAAAGTTAAGAGAGTTTGCCTCTCATAAACCACCACTACAGGATATCTTAAATGGACTGCTCTAGAGGGAAGCACACCTAAGGCTAAAAAGATGTCACCAGAGAAAAAAAAATCATAGCAAAGAAAGCAGACCATCCAAATACCAACTAAAGGCAAAGAATAAAACACCTATTATAGAAAGAATGGAGGAGGAGGAATAAGAAGGGAGAGAAAGAAAGAAACATCAGACTGTGTTTACAAGAAAGTTAAGTTAGATTGTTAGAAGTAACTTGAACCCTTGGTAACCACGAATCTAAAGCCAGCAATGGCAATAAGTACATACCTATCAATAATCACCCTAAATGTAAATGGACTGAATGCACCAATCAAAAGACACAGAGTAACAGAATGGATAAAAAAGCAAGACCCATCTATATGCTGCCTACAAGAAACTCACCTCAAATCCAAAGATATACACAGACTAAAAGTGAAGGGATGGAAAAAGATATTTCATGCAAACAACAAAGAGAAAAAAGCTGGTGTTGCAGTACTTGTATCAGACAAAATAGACTTCAAAACGAAGAAAGTAGCAAAAGATAAAGAAGGACATTACATAATGATAAAGGGGTCAGTCCAACAAGAAGATATAACCATTATAAATATATATGCACCCAAAACAGGAGCGCCAGCATATGTGAGACAAATACTAACAGAATTAAAGGAGGAAATAGACAGCAATGCATTCATCTTAGGAGACTTCAACACACCACTCACTCCAGAGGACAGATCAACCAGACAGAAAATAAGGACACAGAGGCACTGCACAACACATTAGAACAGATGGACCTAACAGACATCTACAGAACTCTACACCCAAAAGCTACAGGATACACATTCTTCTCAAGTGCACATGGAACATTTTCCAGAATAGACCACATACTAGGGCCACAAAAAGAACCTCAGTAATTTCAAAAATATTGAAATCCTACCAACCAACTTCTCAGATCACCCAGGTATAAAACTAGAAATAAATTTTAGAAAGAAATCAAAAAGGCTCACAAATACATGGAGACTTAACAACACTCTCCTAATTAATCAATGGGTTAACGACCAAATCAAACAGAAATCAAAGAATATATGGAGACTAATGACAACAACAACACAAAGCCACAACTTCTGTGGGACGCAGCAAAGGCAGTTCTAAGAGGAAAGTATATTGCAATCCAGGCCTATTTAAAGAAGGAAGAACATTCCCAAATGAATAGTCTAAAGACACAATTACTGAAATTGGAAAAAGAAGAACAAATGAGGCCCAAAGTCACCAGAAGGAGGGACATAATAAAGATTAGAGAAGAAATAAATAAAATTGAGAAGAATAAAACAATAGAAAAAATCAATGAAACCAAGAGCTGGTTCTTTGAAAAAATAAACAAAATAGATAAACCCCTAGCCAGACTCATTAAGAAAAAAGAGAATCTACACACATAAACACAATCAGAAATGAGAAAGGAAAAATCACGACGGACCCCACAGAAATACAAAGAATCATAAGAGAATATTATGAGAATCTATATGCTAACAAGCTGGAAAACATAGAAGAAATGGACTTCTTAGAAAAATACAACCTTCCAAGACTGACCAAGCAAGAAACAGAAAAACTAAACAGACCAATCACCAGTGACGAAATTGAATTGGTAATCAAAAAACTACCCAAGAACAAAACCCCTGGGCCTGATGGATTCACCTCTGAAGTCTACCAGACGTATAGAGAAGAAATAACACCGATTCTCCTTAAAGTTTTCCAAAAAATAGAACAGGAGGGAATGCTTCCAAACTCATTCTATGAAGCCAGCATCACTCTAATACCAAAACCGGGCAAAGACCTCACCAAAAAAGAAAATTACAGACCAATATCCTTGATGAACGTAGATGCAAAAATACTCAACAAAATATTAGCAAATCGAATTCAAAAATACATCAAGAGGATCATACACCATGATCAAGTGGGATTCATGCCAGGGATGCAAGGATGGTACAACATTCGAAAATCCATCAACATCATCCACCACATCAACAAAAAGAAGAACAAAAACCACATGATCATCTCCATAGATGCTGAAAAAGCATTTGACAAAATTCAGCATCCATTCCTGATTAAAACTCTCAACAAAATGGGTATAGAGGGCAAGTACCTCAACATCATAAAGGCTATATATGACAAACCACAGCTAACATCATACTTAACGGCGAGACGCTGAAAGCTTTTCATCTAAGATCGGGAACAAGACAAGGATACCCACTCTCTCCACTGTTATTCAACATAGTACTGGAGGTCCTAGCCACAGCAATCAGACAAACAAAGACATACAAGGCATCCAGATTGGTAAAGAAGAAGTCAAATTGTCACTATTTGCAGATGACATGATACTGTACATAAAAAACCCTAAAGATTCCATTCCAAAACTACTAGAACTAATATCTGAATTCAGCAACGTTGCAGGATACAAAATTAACACACAGAAATCTGTTGCTTTCCTATACACTAATGATGAACTAACAGAAAGAGAAACCAGAAAAACAATTCCATTCACAATTGCATCAAAAGAATAAAATACCCAGGAATAAACCTAACGAAGGAAGTAAAAGACCTGTACTCTGAAAACTACAAGACACTCCTAAGAGAAATTAAAGAGGACACTAACAAATGGAAATGCATCCCATGCTCTTGGCTAGGAAGAATAAATATTGTCAAATGGCTATACTACCTAAAGCAATCTACAGATTCAATGCAATCCCTATCAAACTACCAACAGCTTTCTTCAATGAACTGGAACAAATAATTCTAAAATTCATATGGAACCACAAAAGACCCCGAATAGCCAAAGCAATCCTAAGAAGGAGGAATAAAACAGGGGGAATTACACTCCCTGACTTCAAGCTCTACTACAAAGCCACAGTAATCAAGACAATTTGGTACTGGCACAAAACAGACCCACAGACCAGTGGAACAGAATAGAAAATCCAAACATTAACCCAAACATATACAGTCAATTAATATTTGATAAAAGTGCCTTGGATATACAATGGGGAGATGACAGCCTCTTCAGCAGCTGTTGTTGGAAAAACTGGACAGCTACATGTAAGAGAATGAAACTGGACTACTGTCTAGCCCCATACACAAAGGTAAACTCAAGGTGGATCAAAGACCTGAATGTAAGTCATGAAACCATAAAACTCTTAGAAAAAAACATAGGCAAAAATCTCTTGGACATAAACATGAGCAACTTCTTCATGAACATATCTCCCCGGGCAAGGGAAACAAAAGCAAAAATGAACAAGTGGGACTATATCAAGCTGAAAAGCTTCTGTACAGCAAAGCACACCATCAGTAGAACAAAAAGACATCCTACAGTATGGGAGAATATATTCATAAAAACGTATCTGATAAAGGGTTGACATCCAAAATATATAAAGAACTCATGCACCTTAACAAACAGAAAGCAAATAATCCAATTAAGAAATGGGCAGAGGACATGAATAGACACTTCTCCAAAGAAGAAATTCAGATGGCCAACAGGCACATGAAAAGATGCTCCACATCGCTAATCATCAGAGAAATGCAGATTAAAACCACAATGAGATATCACCTCACACCAGTGAGGATGGCCAACATCCAAAACACAAACAGCAACAAATGTTGGCGAGGATGTGGAGAAAAGGGAACCCTCCTACACTGCTGGTGGGACTGCAAATTAGTTCAACCATTGTGGAAAGCAGTATGGAGGTTCCTCAAAAAACTCAAAATAGAAATACCATTTGACCCAGGAATTCCACTCCTAGGAATTTACCCTAAGAATGCAGCAGCCCAATTTGAAAAGGACAGATGCACCCCTATGTTTATTGTAGCACTATTTACAATAGCCAAGAAATGGAAGCAACCTAAGTGTCCATCAGTAGATAAATGAATAAAGAAGATGTGGTACATATACACAATGGAATATTATTCAGCCATAAGAAGAAAACAAATCCTACCATTTGCAACAACATGGATGGAGCTAGAGGGTATTATGCTCAGTGAAATAAGCCAAGCCGAAAAAGACAAGTATCAAATGATTTCACTCATATGTGGAGTATAAGAACAAATAAAAAAACTGAAGGAACAAAGCAGCAGCAGACTCACAGAACCCAAGAATGGACTAATAGTTACCAAAGGGAAAGGGACTGGGGAAAATGAGCGGGAAGGGAGGGATAAGAGGGAAAAAGGGGCATTACGATTAGCAGATGTAATGTTGGGGGGGCACGGGGAGGGCAGTACAACTCAGAGAAGACAAGTAGTGATTCTTTAGCATTTCACTACGCTGATGGACAGTGACTGTAATGGGGTTGGTGGGGGGGACCTGATGAAGGGGTAGTTTAATAATCGTAATATTGCACATGTAATTGTAAATTAATGATAATAAAATAAAAATATATATATATATTTAAAAAAAAAAGGAAACAGGAGAGGATTCAAGATGGCAGCATGAGAGGTGAGACAGAGATCTCCTCCCCAAACCACGGATAGTGGGAAAATGTAGTTAATACAACTAGCCATAAAACAGCAACAGGAAAGAAGAGAAGGCTGCACCAGACTGAATATAGACCTCACAAACAGAGCAGACGTCATGAAACAGGGTAATGTATGAAATCCGTGATCTGGCAGGACCTAAGCCCTTCCTCCACCACAGCTCAATGGCAGGAGGAGGAGAAATGGAGTGGGGGAGGGGGTGAAAGCCTGGGACTGCTGAACACCTAGCCCTGCTGCTTTGTGAGCAGAAACCTACATTGTGTGGTGCTCTGGAGGATGGGGAGCTGGGACAGGCACAGTGTTTGAGAGACAGATTCTGGCCACTTGTGGAGGATGGGATCCACACCCAGCCACTCTGGGAAAAGGGAAAGGCAGGTCGTTTGACAGGCTTCCTAGCAGCGAGAGGGCTGCTGAAGGGGTGGGGTTTGCATGGAGCTTGCTGCTCAGGAAAAAGGATAGGGGGACAAGGTTCTCTGGGCACCGTCTGCCTGAAGATTGGGAACTTCGGGGAGTTCAGGCGCTCCATCCCCTCACTGGCTACTCAGCTCCAAGGCCTCCCACTGTGATATGCAACCTGCCAAGCCTTCCCCCTGGCCTGACAGCACTGGCTTGCAAACCGGCAGTCACTGCTCTGGCATCAGGCCAGCCAGAGGGAGGCCCCACCTACAAAAGCTAGAGACGCTAAGCACAGAGGCTTACACCTGTGTACTCAGCCCACTGGCTCTGATACAGGAGACATGCAGGACAGGTGGGAATCAGGAAACAGATCTTTCCTCCCCCCAGGCACCCGATCCACTGCCATACAAACCCCAACCTCACTCTAGTTGCTGAGCAGCTCCAGAGACTGGAGTTTCTGGGCTATAGAGGGCACTACACAAAAATATGAGACATCAAAAGAACATGGTTCAGACCAAAATCTAACAAACCCCAGAAAGAGGGCCAAATGAAACTGAACTCACCAATCTTCCTGAAAGAGAGTTCAAAATAAAAATCATAAACATGCTTATAAGGTACAGAAAAATACACAAGAACTCAGGAACAAATTTAAGATGGAGATTCAATCATTAAGAAATTCCATATCTGAAATGCAATATATAATGGAGGGATTTAAAAGCAGATTAGATGTAGTAGAAGAGACAGTAAATAGAATAGAAATTAGAGAAGAGGAATACAAAGAAGTTGAGGCACAGAGAGAAAAAGGAATCTATAAGAATGAAAGAATATTGAGAGAACTGTGTGACCAATCCAAACGGAACAAAATTCGCATAATAGGGGTACCAGAAGGAGAAGAGAGAAAAAGGCATAGAAAGTGTCATTGAGGAGGTAATTGCTGAAAACTTGCCCAATCTGGGGAAGGAGATAGTCTCTCAAGCCATGGAAGTGCACAGATCTCCCAACACAAGGAACCCAAGGAAGACAACATCAAGACATATAATAATTAAAATGGCAAAGATCAAGAATAAAGACAGACTTTTAAAAGCAGCTAGAGAGAGAAAAAAGATCACATACAAAGGAAAACACATCAGGCTATTATCAGATTTCTGAAGAGAAACCATACAGGCCAGAAGGGAGTGGCATGATATATTTAATGCAATGAAGCAGAAGGGCCTCAAATCAAGAATACTCTACCCCAGCAAGGTTATCATTTAAATTTGAAGGAGGGATTAAACAATTTTCAGATGAGGAAAAGCTGAGAGAATTTACCTCCCACAAACCACCTGTACAGTGCATTTTAGAGGGACTCCTATAGATGGAAGTATTCCTAAGACTAAATAATGTCACCCAAAGGATGGACAAAGAGTACACAATACGATTCATAACATACAAAGAAGGGAGGATTAAAAAAAAATCTTTAGGTTGTGTTTGTAATAGCATACAAAGTAAGTTAAATTAGACAGATAGTAAGGGAATTATCCTTGAACCTTTGGTAGCCACAAATCCAAAGCCTGCAATGGCAATAAGTACATACCTATCGATAAACACCCTAAATGTAAATGGTCTGAATGTACCAATGAAAAGACGTAGAGTCACTGAATGGATAAAAAACAAGACCCATCTATATGCTGCCTACAGGAGACTCACTTCAACCCAAAGACATACACAGACTTAAAGTAAAGGGATGGAAAAGGATATTTCATACAACTAATAGTGAGAAAATAGCAGGAGTTTCAGTACTTGTATCAGACAAAATAGACTTCACAACAAAGAAAGTCACAAGAGACAAAGGACATTACATAATGATAAAGGGGCCAGTCCAACAAGAGGATATAACTATTAAAAATATCTATGCACCCAACACAGGATCACCTACATATGTGAAACAAATATTAACAGAACTAGACAGGAAAATATAATGCAATGCATTCATTTTGGGAGACTTCAACACACCACTCACTCCAAAGGACAGATCAACCAGACAGAAAATAGGTAAACAGACAGAGGCACTGACCAACATATTAGAACAGATGGACATAAAGGACATCTACAGAACACTCCACCCAAAAGCAACAGGATACACATTCTTCTCAAGTGCAAACGGAACATGCTCTTTTTTTTAATTAAGGTATTATTGATAACACTCCTATAAAGGTTTCACATAAAAAAACAATGTGGTTACTACATTTACCCATATTATCAAGTCCCCACCCATACCCCAATGCAGTCCCTGTCCATCAGCATAGTAAGATGCCACAGATTCACTATTTGCCTTCTCTGTGCTACACTGATGTCCCCTTGATCCCCGACACCATGTGTACTAAACATAATACTCCTCAATCCCCTTCTTCCACCCTCCCCACCCGCCCTCCCACACACCTCCCCTTTGGTAACCACTAGTTCCTTCTTGGAGTCTCTGAGTCTGCTGCTATTTTGTTCCATCAGTTTTGCTTTATTGTTATACTCCACAAATGAGGGAAATAATTTGGCAAATATCTTCTTCTGCCTGGCTTACTTCACTGAGCATAATATACTCCAGCTCCATCCAGGTTGTTGCAAATGGTAGGATTTGTTTCTTTCTTATGGCTGAGTACTATTCCATTGTGTATATGTACTACATCTTCTTTATCCATTAATCTACTGATGGACACTTAGGTTGCTTACATATCTTGGCTATTGTAAAAAGTGCGCCAATAAACATAGGGGTGCATATGTCTTTTTGAATCTGAAAAGTTGTATTCTTTGGGTAAATTACAAGAAGTGGGATTCCAGCGTCAAATGGTATTTCTATTTTTAGTTTTTTGAGGAACCTCCATATTGCTTTCCACAATGGTTGAACTAGCTTACATTCCCACCAGCAGTGTAGGAGGGTGCCCCTTTCTCTGCATCCTCGCCAGCATTTGTTGTTCTTAGTCTTTTCAATGCTGGCCATCCTTACTGGTGTGAGGTGATATCTACCTGTGGTTTTAATTTGCATTTCCCTGATGATTGGTGATGCTGAGCATCTTTTCATGTGTCTGTTGGCCATCTGAATTTCTTCTTTGGAGAACTGTCTCTTCATATGCTCTGCCTATTTTTAATCTGGTTATTTGCTTTTTGGGTGTTGAGGCATTTAAGTTCTTTATATATTTTGGATGTTAACCCCTAGTGGGATATGTCATTTACAAATATATTCTCCCATTCTGTAGGATGCCTTTTTGTTCTGTTGATGATATCTTTTGCAGTACACAAACTTTTTAGTTTGATGTAGTCCCATGAGTTCATTTTTGCTTTTGTTTCCCTTGCCCATGGAGAAGCGTTCAGGAAGAAGTTGCTCATGCTTATATTCAGGAGATTTTTGCCTATGTTTTCTTCTAAGAGTTTTATGGTTTCATGACTTACATTCAGGTCCTTGATCCATTTCAAGTTTACTTTTCTGTATGGGGTTAAACAATAATCCAGTTTCATTCTCTTGAATATAGCTGTCCAGTTTTGCCAACACGAGGTGTTGAACAGGCTGTCATTTCCCTATTGTATGTCCATGGCTCCTTTAGCATATATTAATTGACCATATATGGTTGGGTTTATATCAGGGATCTCTAGTCTGTTCCATTGATCTATGGGTCTGTTCTTGTGCCAGTACCAAATTGTCTTGATTACTGGGGCTCTGCAGTAGAGCTTGAAGGTGCGGAGCATAATCCCACCAGCTTTATTCTTCCTTCTCAGAATTGCTTTGTCTATTCGGGGACTTTGTGGTTCCATATGAATTCTAGAATGATTTTCTCTAGTTCGTTGAAGAATGGTGTTGTTATTTGATAGGAATTGCATTGAATCTGTCAATTGCTTTAGGCAGGATGGCCATTTTGACAATACTAATTCTTCCTATCCATGAGCATTGGATGTGTTTCCATTTATTGATGTCTTCTTTAATTTCTCTCATAAGTGTCTTGTAGTTTTCAGAGTATAGGTCTTTCACTTCCTTGGTTAGGTTTATTCCTAGGTGTTTTATTCTTTTTGATGCAACTGGGAATGGAATTATTTTTCTGATTTCTCTCTCTACTAGTTCATTTTTAGTGTATAGGAATGCCACAGTTTTCTGCGTATTAATTTTGTATCCCACAACTATGCTGAATTCAGATATTAGATCTAGTAGTTTTGGAGTGGATTCTTTAGGGTTTTTTATGTACAAAATCATGTCATCTGCAAACAGGGACAGTTTAACTTCTTCCTTACCAATCTGGATGCCTTTTATATCTTTGTGTTGTCTTATTGCCATGGCTAGGACCTCCAGTACTATGTTGAATAGAAGTGAGGAGACTGGGCATCCTTGTCTTATTCCTGATCTTAAAGGGAAAGCTTTCAACTTCTCGCTCTTAAGTGTAATGTTGGCCATGGGTTTGTCCTATATGGCCTTTATTACGTTGAGGTGCTTGCCTGCATACCCATTTCGTTGAGAGTTTTTATCATGAATGGATGTTGAGTTTTGTCAAATGCTTTTCAACATCTATGGAGATGATCACGTGGTTTTTTTCCTTCTTTTTGATGATGTGGTGGATGATGTTGATAGATTTTCGAATGTTGTACCATACTTGCATCCATGGGATGAATCCCACTTGATCATGATGGATGATCTTTTAGATGTATTTTTGAATTCAGTTTCCTAATATTTTGTTGAGTATTTTTGCACCTATGTTCATCAGGCATATTGGTCTGTAATTTTCTTTTTTTGTGCTGTGTTTGCCCAATTTTTGTATTAGAGTGATTCTGGCCTCATAGAATGCATTTGGAAGTATTCCCTCCTCTACTCTTTGGAAAACTTTAAGGAGGATGGGTATTAGGTCTTCACTAAATGTTTGATAAAATTCAGTGGTGAAGCCATCTGGTTCAGGCATTTTGTTCTTAGGTAGGTTTTTGATTACCAGTTCAGTTTCATTGCTGGTAGTTGGTATGTTCAGATTTTCTGTTTCTTTCTGGGTCAACATTGGAAGGCTGTATTTTTCTAGAAAGTTGTCCATTTCTTCTAGGTTATCCAGTTTGTTGGCATATAATTTTTCACAGTATTCTCTAATAATTCTTTGTATTTCTGTGGTACCTGTAGTGATTTTTCCTTTCACATTTCTGATTCTGTTTATGTGAGTAGACTTTTTTTCTTGATAAGTCTGCCTAGGGGTTTATCTATTTTGTTTATTTTTTCAAAGAACCATCTCTTGCTTTCATTGATCCTTTCTATTGTTTTATTCTTCTCAATTTTATTTATTTATGCTCTAATTTTATTATGTCCCTCCTTCTACTGACTTTGGGCCTCATATGTTCTTCTTTTTTAGTTTCATTAATTGTGAGTTTAGACTGCTCATCTGGGATTGTTCTTCTTTCCTGAGGTAGGCCTGTATTGCAATATACTTTCCTTTTAGCACAGCCTTCGCTGCATCCCACAGATTTGTGGTATTGAATTATTATTGTCATTTGTCTCCATATATTGCTTGATCTCTGTTTTTATTTGGTCATTGATCCATTGGTTATTTAGGAGCATGTTGTGTAGCCTCCATGTGTTTGTGGGATTTTTCATTTTCTTTGTGTAATTAATTTCTAGTTTCATACCTTTGTGGTCTGAGAAACTGGTTGGTACAATTTCAAACTTTTGAATTTACTGAGGCTCTTTTTGTGGCTTAGGATATTATCTATTCTTTAAAATGTTCCATATGCACTTGAGATGAATGTGTATTCTGCTGCTTTTGGGAGTAGAGTTCTGTAGATGTCTGTTAAGTCCATCTGTTCTATTGTGTTGTTTAGTGCCTCTGTCTCCTTACTTATTTTCTGTCTGGTTGATCTGTGCTTCAGGGTGAGTGGAGTGTTGAAGTCTCCTAGAATGAATGCATTACATTCTATTTCTCCTTTAATTCTGTTAGTATTTGTTTCACATATGTAGGTGCTCCTGTGTTGGACCCATAGATATTTATAATGGTTACATCTTCTTGTTCTAATGACCCTTTTATCATTATCTAATGTCCTTCTTTGTCTCTTGTGACTTTCTTTGTTTTGAAGTCTATTTTGTCTGATACAAGTACTGCAACTCCTGCTTTTTTCTCCCTATTAGTTGCATGGAATATCTTTTTCCATCCCTTCACTTTTAGTCTGTGTATGTCTTTGGGTTTAAAGTGACTCTATTTTAGGCAACATATGGATGGGTCTTGTTTTTTTATCCATTCAGTGAATCTATGTCTTCTGATTGGTGCATTCAGTCCATTTACATTTACGGTGATTATCGATAGGTATGTACTTATTGGCATTGTAGGCTTTCAATTCGTGGTTACCAAAGGTTCAAGGTTAACTTCCCTACTATCTAAGAGTCTTACTTAACTTACTTAATATGCTATTACAAACACAATCCAAAGGTTTTTTTTTTTCCTCCTTTTTCTTCCTCCTCCAATCTTTATATTTTATGTATCATATTCTGTACTCTCTGTCTATCCCTTGATTGACTTTGGGGATAGTTAATTTAATTTTGCATTTGCTTGGTAATTAGCTGTTCTACTTTCTTTATTGTGGTTTTATTACCTCTGGTGACAGCTATTAAACCTTAGGAACACTTCCATCCATAGCAATCCCTCCAAAATACACTGTAGAGATGGTTTGTGTGAGGTAAATTCTCTCAGCTTTTGCTTATCTGGAACTTGCTTAATCCCTTCCTCAAATTTAAATGATAATCTTGCCGCATAAAGTATTTTTGGTGGAGGCCCTTCTGCTTCATTGCATTAAATACATCATGTCACTCCCTTCTGGCCTGTAATGTTTCTGTTGAGAAGTCTGATGACAGCCTTATGGGTGTTCCTTTGTATGTGATCTTATTTCTCTCTCTGGCTGCTTTTAATAGTCTGTCCTTATCCTTGATATTTGCCATTTTAATTACTATATGTTTTGGTGTTTTCTTCCTTGGGTCCATTGTGTTGGGAGATCTGTGCACCTCCATGGCTTGTGAGACTATCTCCTTCCCCAGATTGTGGAAGTTTCAGCAATTACCTCCTCAAAGACATTTTCCATCCCTTTTTCTCTCTCTTCTTCTTCTGGGACCCCTATAATGTGAATATTGTTCCATTTGAATTGGTCACACAGTTCTCTCAATATTCTTTCATTCTTAGAGATTCTTTTTTCTCTCTGTGCCTCAGCTTCTTTTTATTCCTCTTCTCTAGTTTCTATTTCATTTATATTCTCCTCCACCATATCCAATCTGCTTTTAATACCCCCCACTGTGCTCTGCTATGATTGGATCTCTGACTTTAATTTACTCCTGAGTTCTTGAATATCTTTCCATACCTCCATGCACATGCTAATGATTTTTATTTTGAACTCCCTTTCAGGAAGAGTCATGAGGTCAATGTCTTTTAAATCTGTCTTGGGAGTTGTATTAATAATTTTATTCTGAACCATGTTCTTTTGGTGTTTCATATTTGTATAGACCCTCTAGTGCCCAGAAGCTCTACTCCCTGGAGCTTCTCAGCCCCTGTAGCAATATTGGGGGTCACAGTGGAGTGGGATTGGTGTCTCGGGGAGGAAAGAGCTGTTTCCTGCTTCCCAGGTGCTGTGCCTGTCTCCACTGCCTGAAACAGTGGGCTGAGCACACAGGTATAAGCCTCTATGCTTTGTGTTTTTAGTTGCTAGACAGATCTTCCCTCTGGCTGGGCTAATGCCAGGGTAGGATTTGCCAGTTTGTGAGCTAAGTGGAGCTGGCTGGGAGAAAGGCACAGTTGGCTGCGTATCGTGGAGGGGGTCCTTGGAGCTGTGTAGCCAGCCAGGGAGCTGGAGCACCTGAAGGTCGTGAATGCTCTCAACCTGCTGGGCAGAGTGTACCCAGACAGTTTTGTCTACCTGTCCTTTCTCCTAAGCAGTAAGCTCTGTGCAATCCTTGCCCCTTTAGCTGCCCTCTTGCTAAGGGCTTCCTTGTTGGGAAGTCTCTCAGACTGCCCACCTTTCTTTTGTCCCAGAGCAGCCAGATATGGATCCCTGCTTTCCACAAGTGGCTGGAATCTCAGTCTTTCCAGGAATTCTGCCTCTTAGCTTTCCAACCCTGTAATCACGGGAGTATCATGCAAGCACCATGAAATGTAGGTCTGTGCTCCCAGAGAAGTTCTCTGGAGTTACTTATTCAGCAGTCCTAGGCCTCCACCTCCTCCCTGCTCTGTTTCTCTTCTTCCCACCAGTGAGCTGGGGTGGGGGAAGGGCTTGGGTCCTGCCAGGACACAGCTTTCGTATGTTACCCTGTTCTGTGAGGTCTGCTCTTTTCTCCAGGTGTATGCAGTCTGGCACAGCCATCTTACCTGTTGCTCTTTCAGGATTAGTTGTATTAATTATATTTTCATATTATATGCAGTTTTAGGAGTATCCTGTGTCTCACCTCTTATGATGCCATCTTTAATCCTCTCTCCCACATGGAACATTTTCAATAATAGATCATATACTAGGCCACTAAAAGAGCCTCAGTAAATTCAAAAAGATTGAAATTGTACCAACCAGATTCTCAGATCACAAAGGTATGAAACTAGAAATAAATTACTCAAAGAAAATGAAAAAGCCCACAAACACATGGAGGCTTAATAACATGCTCCTAAGTAATCAATGGATCAATGACCAAATAAAAACAGAGATCAAGCAATATATGGAGACAAATGACAACAATAATTCAACACTGCAAAATCTGTGGGTCACAGCTAAGGCCATGCTAAGAAGGAAATATATTGCAGTACAGGCCTACATCAGGAAAGAAGAACAATCCCAAATGAACAGTCTAAACTCACAATTAATGAAACTAGAAAAGGAAGTACAAATGAGCACCAAAATCAGTAGAAGGAGGGACATAACATAACAAAGATTAAAGCAGAAATAAATAAAATTGAGAAGAACAAAACTAAAATGTAACTTTATGATTGTAACATAGCCACAGGGCGGAGAAGATATTCACACATATCCAACAAAGGATTTGGATATTGAATACATGAAGAGACTCCTCTTATCAATAGGAAAAAGACAACCTTATTAAGTAATTACATTTTCCCCAAACATCTTAGATTATTTACAAAAGAGGACATTCAAATGGCCAATAATCAAAAAGTTGCTAAACTTCATTTGTCTTCAGGAAAATGTAAATCAACCCACAATGAAATTCCCCTCAGTACATGCACAGAATGATTAAAAATGAAAAAGGCAGTTCTCAGTATTTTTGAAGTTAGGGAGCAACTAACAATCTCCTGGCACAGCTAGTGAGAAAGTAAGTTGGTATGACCAATTCATAAAACTCTTTGACAACATCTACTAAACATAAATATTTTCCATCACCACAATTCAATTGCTGGGTATATGCCCAACAGAACCATGAACATTTGCTCAACAAAAGATATGTAATGTTCCTATCAGCACCATTTATGATAACAACAAAATTGGAAACAAATGACCTTCAGTAATGGAATGGATATATAGTTTTGGCATGTTTACACTGTATAATATCCTTAAATTAGAATAAATATCTATAACTGCAAAGAACTACATGGATGAATCTTACAAACATAATGCTTAACAAAAAACATGCACATACACCCCACAAATAGTATGTATGGTATGATTCATTTTGCAACAAATAGAATAAAATTAATTTATGGTATCAGAAGTCCAGATACTGGTTACCTTGAGAGGGACAGTGACTTGAAACAAGCTCAAGGGGGCATTTCTATAAAGTCTGTCATAAGAGATTTTTCTATGAAAACAATGAATTTAGAAATTTTAAAAAATAATAAATGAATAAGAGCTTCATATGTGCCTCCCATACCACTCACATGGAACAGCCAGGGATGATGAACAAGATCTTTCCATGCCACTCATGCAGCCCTGACAGTCATGATGGGTGAACAGCCCCACTCTCTATCACCTGTGCAACCCCACCAGAGCCAATGGACATGTATAGCCAACACAGATGATGCTCCTTGAGTGCCAGGCTCAGGTCACCAGTGGGGATTGCATTTCTGGGCCTCATGGGTATGAAACAACTGGAAAGGCAGCTCAAGTGACAACAAAGAACTATGGTAAGGTTAATTTTTCACACAAAGCCACTTCTCCAAGACAGGAAGAGATAGCTGTTTTGCATAATATACAGAACAAACACAAAGTCAAGAAAAGTGAGGGAACAGGAACATGTTACAAATGAAGAAATGAGGCAGTTCTAAGAAGGAAGTTTGTACTGACACAGGGCTGCCTCAAGAAACAAGAAAATTTCAAATAATCAATTTAATTTTACAACCAAAGGAACTAGAAAAAGAAAAACAAACATAGCCTAGAAATAGAAGGGAGATAATAAAATAAAGGTCAGAGAGGAAATAAATGAGAGTAAAAAGAGAAAAGCAATAGAAAAGGTTAATGAAACTATGACCCGTTTCCTTGAGAAAATGAAATTGACAGACCTAGACTCATAAAGACAAGACAGACTCATAAATAAAATCAGAAATGTAAGAAGGGAAGTTAAAGCTCATATCATAAAATATAAAGAATCATAAGAGATTACTATGAACAATTGCATATGGACAAATTGGACAACCTAGAAAAATGGATAAATTCCTGAACACACAATCTCCTGTGACTGAATCATGAAGAAACAGAAAATCTCAATAGACCTATCACTGGTAATGAGATGGAATCAATAGTCAAAAAAATTCCAACAAAAGGCCAGGAATAGATGGCTTCACAGGTAACTTCTACCAAACATTCAAAGATTATTCAAAATTCATCATTCTCAAACTATTCCAAAAAATTAAAGAGGAAGGCTTGCTTCCAAACTTATTTTGTGAAGTTAACATTACCCTGATACCAAAACCAGAAAACAACACCACAAAGGAAAATTATAGGTCAATATATCTGATGAAGACAGATGCAAAAATATTTAACAGGACATTAGCAATCCAAATTCAACAACACATTAAAAGAATCATACATGATGATCAAGTGGGATTTATTGCAGTGATGCAAGGATAGTTCAATATCCACAAAATAAAGGACAATAATTATATGATCATTCTAATGAAGGCAGAAAAAGAATTTGACAAATTCAACACCATTTATGATAAAAACTCTCAACAAAGTAGTCATAGAGAGAGTGTAGCTCTATGTAATACAGACCATATGTGACAAACCCACAGTTAACATCATACTCAGTGGTAAAAAGTTGAAATCTTTTCCTCTAAGGATTAAGACAAGGAGGCCCAGTCTTACTGCTTTTATTTGCCATAGTACTGGAAATTCTAGCCACAGCAATTAGACAAAAGAAAGAAAGCTTTCCAGATTTAAAGAAAGAAGTACAACTATCACTATTTGCAGATGACATAATACACATAGAAAAACCTAAAGACTCCATCAAAAAAGTCTCAGAATAAATGAATTCAGTAAAGTCGCAGGATACAAAATTAATATACAGAAATTTGTTGTGTTTCTATACACTAATAACTAGCTATGAGAAAGAAAACTTAAGAAAAAAAACCCATTCATGATTGCATCAAAAATAATTCTAAAACCCCAGGAATAAATTGAACCAAGAGTGTAAAAATCCTGTACTCTGTAATCTGTAAGACATGATGAAAGAAACTGAATATGACACAAAGAAATGAAAGATATTCTGTGCTCATGAATAAGAATTAATAATAATGGATAAGAATTAATACCATAAAATAGTATGGCATCAAAGTTTTCATAGAATGAGCACAAATAACCCTAAAATTTGTATGGTACTGGAAAAGACCCTGAAAACCAAGACAATTTTGAGAAATGTTAAACAGGAAAGAAGCACAAAGCTGGAGGTATCACATGTACTGATTTCAAAGTATACCAGAAAGCTATAATAATCAAAACAGTATGTACAACCACAAAAACAGACATATACATCAGTGGAACAGACTCTATAACCCAGATATAAATCCACACATGTATGGTCAAATAATCTATAACATAGGAGGAAAGAATATACAGTGGGGAAAAGACAGTCTCTTCAAAAAATGGCATTGAGAAAACTGGACAGTTACATGCAAAAGAATGAAACTGGACCTCTATTTACACCATATACAAAAATTAACTCAAAATGGATAAGATAAAGACTTGGATGTCACACCTGAAACCATAAAACTCTTAGAAGAAAACATAACTGGTAATATCCTTGACATCAGTCTTAGTGAATATTTTTTTTATACCTGACTTCATAGACAAGGCAACAAAAGCAAAAATAAACAAATTGAAGTATATCAAAGTAAAATGTTTTTACACAGTGAAGGAAACCATCAACAAAATGTAAAGGTGACCTACTAAATGGGAGAAATATTGCAGTATCATATATCCAAAACATATGAAGTTCTCATACAATTCAATAGCAAAAAAAAAGGACATATAGATGGCCAACAGATACGAAAAGATGCTCAACATCAGAAAAATGCAAATCAAAATCACAATGAGATATCACCTCGTGCCTGTCAAATTAGCTATTAGCAAAGGAAGAAAAGAAACAAGTATTAGTGAGGTTGTAGAAATAAAAAGAACTCTCATGTACTGTCAGTGGGAATATAAGTTGGTGCAACCACTATGGAAAACAGCATGGAGGTTCCTTAAAAATTAACAGAGCTACCATACAATTCATAAATACTCCTGGGTATTACCTGAGAAAAATGAAAGCATTATCTCTAAAAGATATATGCATCCCTATGTTCACTGCTGCATTACTTATAATAGGGTATGGAAGCAACCTAAATGTCCCTCAATAGATGACTGGATAAAGATGAGTTTTATCTATACAAATGAACATATATGTACATACACACACAATTCACTATTATTAAGGTTCTAAAAAAGAATGGAATCTTTCCATTTGCTATAAGGCTGGACCTTAATGATAGTATCCTAAGTGAAATAAATCTTAAAATGATAGATAAATGCCATATGATTTCACTTACATGTGGAATCTAAGGAACAAAACAAATGAAGAAACAAAATAATATGAAACTGACTCATAAATACCAAGAACAGACTGAAATTTGCCAGAGAGGTGTGCAGGAGGTTGGCAGAATAGCTAAAGAGATCAAGAGGTATAAACATCCAGTTATAAAAGAAATTAACTCATGGGTATATAATGTATAGCATGGGGGATGTAGACAATAGTTGTATTAACTTTGTATAAAGATAAGTGGTAATTATACTTATTATGGTGATCATCTTGTAATGTATATAAATGTTGAATCACTATGTTGTAAACCTGAAACTAATATAATATTGTATGTCAATTAGACTTCAATTTTAAAAAAGCTTTATATGTTGGAAAACTGAAAAAAAACAAACTGAAATAAACTGTGAGTCAAAGAAGAAACTACAATCCAACTTGGAAAACATTTCAAGCTGAATGATATGAACTCACAACATAATCAGAATTTGTAGGATCCATCTTTATAGTACTTACAGAGAAACTTATAGCAATATGCTAATATTAGGAAAAAGGGTCTTGAGAAAATATCAATTATCCATATTCACATTTTAAGACAATTAAAAAAGATGAGTAAAATAAAACCAAAATAAGCAACAGGAAGAAACAAGGATAAGAGTAAAAGTTAATGAAATAGAAAATAAATTCACTTAAAATTCCAAAAGTTGGTAACTTGAAAAGATTTATGGTATTAAATAACATCTAAGAAGACTGATCAATATTGGAATACAAGATAACATATCTCTAAAGATCCTAGAGACAAATCCTTTAGGATTATTATGAATCATTGTATAACAGTAATTAGGCAACTTTGATAAAATTAACCAACTATTTCAACTAACCTAATGGAAAACATGAAATCTAAATATCCATTCTCAAATATTAAAACAAACAAAACTCTAGGCCCTGGGATTTCATTAGAAAAATCTATTGAGCATTTAAAGAAAGAAATGCCACTTTAACAAGAACGCTTTCAGGAAATTAAAAGAAAATGTTTCCATTTTATAAAGTGAACAATGTCCTGACAAAATAATACCATATAGACAAAAACCCAAAGAATACTAAAAGACAAAATTACAAACCAATATCCTCTTTGAGAATATATACAAATTTATTATCAAAATACTAGCAAATAGTATCCAGTAGCAAACCTCAAGTAGAGTTTAACCTAGGAATGTATGATAGGTTTAAAATTTTTTTAATCAATGTATTTCATGAAATTTACAGAATTAAGTTAGTTTAAGTGATGTTCTTGATAAAGAAAAAACATTTGGCAAAATTCAGTAAACTCTTAGTAAAAATCTTGGAGAAATAAATAAATAATAAGAAAATAATAATAAAAGACTTACAGATTGAAAAATAAAACTGCAGAGACTTCCAGGAAGATAGCGGCATGAGCAGGCCGGCAGAAATCTCCTCCCAAAATCATATATATTTATGAAAATACAACAAATACAACAATTCCTAAAAGAGAGACCAGAAGATACAGGACAACAACCAGCTGGCAGCTACATCTGAGAGGACTCGGCACCTCACAAAGCGGGTAAGATACAGAGCCGCGACCCGGAGGGACCCGAGCACTCCCCCACCCCAGCGCACAAACGGGAAGAGAGGATTCAGAGCGGGGAGGGAGTGGAAGCACGGGCCCGCCAAATAACTTGCCCTGGTGATCTGCGCCTGGAGCACTGAAATACATAAGGTGGTGTATTGGAGATTAGAGAAACAGAAGGGCAGGACCTGAGAAGGACAACACAATCAGGTCCTCTCAGCCGGCTGCCCAGGACAAAAGAAAAGTGCATGCCGTTTTAGGGGTCTTAAAGGGACAGGAGCCCAACGGAGGAGCACAATTGTCCCAGCGCACTCAGCCAAGCAGGCTGGGAGTCCTGGGGAATTTCGGACCCCTTGGCCAGCGGCTGGGAAAAGCAGCGGTACTGACACTTCCCACAGACATCAGCAGCATCCCATTCGTTCCCTCCTCAGCCAGAGCCATAAAGGGTCTGGTGGGGCAGCCGTGGCTGTGGAATAGTGGACCAGAAGCGCCACCTACAACATCCTCACAGAATCTACACCCGGCGGGCTTTTTTTTTCTTTTTTTCTTTTTCTGACCACTTCTATCTCCATGAAAAGACTGAGGAATATGGTACAAATAAAGCTTAGCGAGACCACTCCAGAGAAGGAAGCCTGATGGGATGGACATGCACAACCTTCCTGAAGAAGAATTCATAATAAAAGTCATAACCATACTGGTGGATCTACAGAGAAATATGCAAGAGCTAAGGGAGGAAGTGAGGGAACTGAGGAAAGACAATGCAGAAATGAGACAAACGATTGACAGGCTTAGCAGCAGACTGAACGAGATGCAAGAGACTGTTAATGGAATAGAAATCAGAGAACAGGAATAGAGAGCAGCTGAGGGAGAGAGAGATAAAAGGATCTCCAGGAATGAAAGAATATTAACATAAATGTGTGACCAATCCAAACGGAACAATATTCGCATTATAGGAGTACCAGAGGAAGAAGAGAGAGAAAAAGGGATAGAAAGTGTCCTTGAAGAAATAATTGCTGAAAACTTAACCAAGCTGGGGAAGGAAATAGTCTCTCAGATTATGGAAGCCCAAATATCTTCCAACACAAGGGGAAGGGACCCAAGGAAGACAACACCAAGACACATAATAATTAAAATGGCAAAGATCAAAGATTAGGACAGAGTATTAGCGCAGCTAGAGAGAGAAAAAGATCACCTACAAAGGAAAATACTCAGCCTATCTCCAGACTTCTCAACAGAAACCTTACAGGCCAGAAGAGAATGGCATGATATATTTAACATAATGAAACAGAAGGGCCTCGAACCAAGAATATTGTAAACCAGCACGATTATCATTTAAATTTGAGGGAGGGATTAAACAACTTCCAGACAAGTGAAAACTGAGGGAATTTGCCTCCCATAAACTACCTCTACAGGATATCTTAAAGGGACTGCTCTAGATGGAAGCACTCCTAAGGCTAAAAAGAGGTCACCAGAGAAAATAAAATCATAGCAAAGAAAGCAGACCAACCAAATACTAACTAAAGGCAAAGAATAAAACACCTAGTATATAAAGAATGGAGGAGGAAGAATAAGAAGGGAGAGAAATAAAGAATCATCAGACTGTGTTTACAATAACGTAACAAGAAAGTAAAGTTAGACTGTTAGATAGTAAAGAAGCTACCCTTGAACCTTTGGTAACCATGAATCTAAAGCCAGCAATGGCAATAAGTACATATCTATTGATAATCACCCTAAATGTAAATGGACTGAATGCACCAATCAAAAGACACAGAGTAATAGAATGGATAAAAAAGCAAGACCCATCTATATGTTGCTTACAAGAGACACACCTCAAACCCAAAGACATACACAGACTAAAAGTGAAGGGATGGAAAAAGATATTTCATGTAAACAACAAGGAGAAAAAAGGAGGTGTTGCAGTATTTGTGTCAGACAAAATAGACTTCAAAACAAAGAAAGTAGCAAGAGATAAGGAAGGACATTATATAATAATAAAGGGGTAAGCCCAACAAGAGGATATAACCATTTTAAATATATATGCACCCAAAACAGGAGCGCCAGCATATGTGAAACAAATACTAACAGAATTAAAGGAGGAAATAGAAGGCAATGCATACATTTTAGGAGACTTCAACACACCACTCACTCCAAAGGACAGATCAACCAGACAGAAAATAAGTAAAGACACAGAGGCACTGAACAACACACTAGAACACATGGACCTAACAGACATCTACAGAACTCTACACCCAAAAGCAACAGGATACACATTCTTCTCAAGTGCACATGGAACATTTTCCAGAATAGACCACATACTAGGCCACAAAAAGAACCTCAGTAAATTCAAAAATATTGAAATTCTACCAACCAACTTCTCAGATCACAAAGGTAGACAACTAGAAATAAACTTTAGAAAGAAATCAAAAAGGTTCACAAATACATGGAGACCTAACAACATTCTCCTAAATAATCAATGGGTCAACGACCAAACTAAAACAGAGAGCAAAGAATATATGGAGACCAATGACAACAACACAAAGCCACAACTGTGGGACACTGCAAAGGCAGTTCTAAGAGGAAAGTATATTGCAATCCAGGCCTATTTAAAGAAGGAAGAACAATCCCAAATGAATAGTCTAAAGACAAAATTAATGAAATTGGAAAAAGGAGAGCAAATGAGGCCCAAAGTCACCAGAAGGACGGACTTAATAAAGATCAGAGAAGAAATAAATAAAATTGAGAATAATAAAACAATAGAAAAAAACAATGAAACCAAGAGCTGGTTCTTTGAAAAAAATAAACAAAATAGATAAACCCCTAGCCAGACTTATTAAGAGAAAAAAAGAATCTACACACATAAACAGAATCAGAAATGAGAAAGGACAAATTACAACGGACCCCACAGAAATACAAAGAATTATAGGAGAATATTATGAGAATCCATATGCTAACAGGCTGGAAAACTTAGAAGATATGGACAACTTCTTAGAAAAATACAACCTTCCAAGACTGACCAAGCGAGAAACAGAAAAACTAAACAAACCCATCACCAGCAACGAAATTGAATCACTAATCAAAAAACTACCCAAGAACAAAACCCCCAGACCAGATGGATTACGCTCTGAATTCTACCAGACATATAGAGAAGAAATAACACCCATTCTCCTTAAAGTTTTCCAAAAAATAGAAGAGGAGGGAATACTTCCAAACTCATTCCATGAAGCCAGTATCACTCTAATACCAAAACCTGGCAAAGACCTCACCAAAAAAGAAAATTACAGACCAATATCCCTGATGAACATAGATGCAAAAATACTCAACAAAATATTAGCAACCAAATTCAAAAATACATCAAGAGGATCATACACCATAATCAAGTGGGATTCATCTCAGTGATGCAATGATGGTACAACATTTGAAAATCCATCAACATCATCCACCACATCAACAAAAAGAAGAACAAAAACCACATTATCATCTCCATAGATGCTGAAAAAGCATTTGACAAAATTCAACATCCATTCATGATTAAAACTCTCAACAAAATGGGTATATAGGGAAAGTACCTCAACATCATAAAGGCCATATATGATAAACCCACAGCTAACATCATACTTATCAGTGAGAAGCTGAAAGCTTTTCATCTAAGATCGGGAACAAGAAAGGTATGCCCACTCTCTACAGTTATTCAACATAGTACTGGAGGTCCTAGCCACAGCATACAGACAAAACAAAGAAATACAAGGCATCCAGATTGGTAAAGAAGAAGTCAAGTTGTCACTATTTGCAGATGACATGACATTGTACATAAAAAACCCTAAAGACTCCACTCCAAAACTACTAGAACTAATATCTGAATTCAGCAAAGTTGCAGGATACAAAATTAACACACAGAAATGTGTTGCTTTCCTATTCACTAACGATGAGCTAACAAAAAGAGAAATCATAAAAACAATTCCATTCACAATTGCATCAAAAAGAATAAAATACCTAGGAATAAACCTAATGAAGGAAGTGAAAGACCAATACCCTGAAAACCACAAGACACTCCTAAGAAAAATTAAAGAGGACACTAACAAATGGAAAGTCATCCCATGCTCTTGGCTAGGAACAATAAATATTGTCAAAATGGCTATACTAACTAAAGAAATCTACAGATTCAATGCAATCCCTATCAAAATACCAACAGCTTTCTTCAATGAACTGAACAAATAATTCTTAAATTCATATGGAACCACAAAAGACACAGAACAGCCAAAGCAATCCTGAGAAGGAGGAATAAAACAGGGGGAATTACACTCCCTGACTTCAGGCTCTACTACAAAGCCACAGTAATCAAGACAATTTGGTATTGGCACAAAAACAGACCCACAGACCAGTGGAGTAGAATAAAAAATCCAAACATTAACCCAAATATATACAGTCAATTAATATATGATAAAGGAGCCTTGGATATACAATGTGGAGATGACAGCCTCTTCAGCAGCTGGTGTTGGAAAAACTGGACAGCTATATGTAAGCGAATGAAACTGGACTACTGTCTAACCCCATACACAAGTCAACTCAAAATGGATCAAATAAAACTCTTAGAAAAACACATAGGCCAAAATCTCTTGGACATACACATGAGTGACTTCTTCATGAACATATCTCCCTGGGCAAGGGAAACAAAAGCAAAAATGAACAAGTGGGACTATATCAAGCTGAAAAGCTTCTGTACAGCAAAGGACACCATCAGTAGAACAAAAAGACTTCCCACAGTATGGGAGAATATATTCATAAATGACATATCCAATAGGGGGTTGACATCCAAAATATATAAAGAGCTCGTGCACCTCAACAGACAAAAAGCAAATAATCCAATTAAGAAATGGGCAGAGGACATGAATAGACACTTCTCCAAAGAAGAAATTCAGGTGGCCCACAGGCACATGAAAAGATGCTCCACATCGCTAATCATCAGAGAAATGCAAATTAAAACCACTGTGCGATATCACCTCATACCAGTGAGGATGGCCAACATCCAAAACACAAACAACAACAAATGTTGGCGAGGATGTGGAGAAAAGGGAACCCTCCTACACTGCTGGTGGGAATGCAAATTAGTTCAACCATTGTGGAAAGCAGTATGGAGGTTCCTCAAAAAATTCAAAATAGAAATACCATTTGACCCAGGAATTCCACTCCTAGGAATTTACCCTGAGAATGCAGCAGCCCAATTTGAAAAAGACATATGCACCCGTATGTTTATCGCAGCACTATTTACTGTAGCCAAGAAATGGAAGCCACTGAAGTGTCCATCAGTAGATGAATGGACAAAGAAGATGTGGTACATATACACAATGGAATATTATTCAGCCATAAGAAGAAAAGAAATCCTACCATTTGCAACAACATGGATGGAGCTAGACGGTATTATGCTCAGTGAAATAAGCCAAGTGGAAAAAGACAAGTATCAAATGATTTTACACATATGTGGAGTAAAAGAATAAAGAAAAAAACTGAAGGAACAAAACAGCAGTAGACTCACAGAACCCAAGAATGGACTAATTAGTTACCAAAGGGAAAGGAACTGAGGAGGATGGGTGGGAACGCAGGGACAAGGGGGAAAAAGGGGCATTACGATTAGCAGATGTAATGTTGGGGGGCATGGGGAGGTCTGTACAACTCAGAGAAGACAAGTAGTGATTTTATAGCATCTCACTATGCTGATGGACAGTGACTGTAATGGGGTTGGTGGGGGGACCTGATGAAGCGGGTAGTTTAATCACCATAATATTGCACATGTAATTGTAGATTAATTATACCAAAATAAATTATAAAAAAAAAGAAAAAGAAAACTGCATTTGCACTATTGTCAATGTAGGATATCCTAAGTAGTATACAAAAGATCTATTGAAAGTAATAATTTAGCCCATCATAGTATAAAAGATCATTTCATACATGTACAATATCAAGTGTAGTCTTATTTACTAACAACATACAATTGGAAAATAAAGATGCTTCTATTTCTGATAGCACTAAAAAATTTATCAGAAATAAATTAAGAAAATCAAACACCTCTATAAAAACTGCAAAACATTAAAACAGAAAACAATTAAAATTAAAAAAACTAAAGAGTAGGGGAACAACACACTGTAAAATTTAGTAGCCATAACAACTTTGGAAATTAAAAGTAAAATAAATACATTTCTAACCATATGAAAACAGTGGACACACATCACACACACACAGCCCTTCAATTAAGAATATTCAATTTAAACTACAATTTTCTAAGAAAATTATAATAACACAGTCCTGTTTAAAATATACAGAAACACAACAAAAGTTTGGTATTTGCATTTAAAATGTTTAAAGTTGTATTGTCTAGCAGGGGGACAGAAGCCCTAATTGACACTGTTGAAGAAACAGAGTGAGAAAATGAGATGGAGAGGGAACGGGAGACAGAGGCCAAGTTCCTAGCTTCTGAACTGATGTACAACTGTATCCTTTCCTACAGTTATGTCTCCTACTTAAAAGCTGTATGACGTATAATTCTTACAATTTAAAATAAAGGAAAAACCCTTATTATTACAAGTTTGTACCTGATATTTTACAATTAATGGAAACTTAGGTAACTTAAGTGAATAAAATGGGAGTTGTCTTGCCTACTTTAAAAGACGTCTCAGAGGATTAGAAACAGTATGTGAAAATGATTGTTATTTAGCCATTATTGCATATCATCTTTGTCCTCAGCCAAAAGTCAGACATAACTTACTCCCTGTTTTCCCTCAAATGGGGGAAAATTACACTCCCTGACTTCAGGCTCTACTACAAAGCCACAGTAATCAAGACAATTTGGTATTGGCACAAAAACAGACCCACAGACCAGTGGAGTAGAATAAATGGGGGAAAATGAGGTGGAGAATAAGTCCCTGGGAATGATCTAAAGTTGTTTTTGTTGACTTGAGTCTCTGGATGTTTTATGACCATGTCCTTTTTTGAGGTTCAGGATAAAAATCTAATGGCAGTTTAGATGACTTTACAAGTTGCTTAAACATCATCAAGGGGTCTCCTGTGACAATCTTTCAAATTTGACTCTTACATATGGAGTAAAATTTATTTCAGGGTGTAAAATTCTCTCTAGAACAAAATTACACTTTAGGAAATGCACAAAATGAATAAGGGAATGTTTGAACTTCACAGTGGTAGAAAGAAAAGTGAGAAATGCATGTGTGGGCAGATGGAGATCTGGATTCCCTGTTAACAATGTATAATTTAATGCTCAAATTCTTAAATTTGACTGTACTCCAGATTAAAGAAATTGCCCAGTCCCCATCACACAAAACCCTATATCAGTTATTTGGGTGTATTTAATGAGAACTCTTTAAACCTTTAAAACAAAAGTATAATTTGAGGTGCTATTTCTTTTTTTTTCTTTTAAGTATCATTGATATACAATCTTATGTTGGTTTCAAGCTTACAATGCAGTGGTTCAACAGATACCCATATTATTAAATCCTCACCCCCAACTAGTGCAGTTCATACCTGTCAACACAGGAAGATGTTGCAGAATCACTGTATATTTCTCCATGCGGTACTACCATACCTATGTCCAGATTACATTATGATTGAGAATTTTTGTGCCCTTTTATTCCCCTCACCCATTCCAACCCCTCCCCCATAGTAACCACCAGTCGTTTCTCAATGTCTGTGAGTTATTGCTGTTTTGTTCATTTTCTTTTGTTTCATTCTTACATTACACAAATAAGTGAAATCATATGGCATTTGTCTTTCTCCATCGAGCTTGTTTCACTTAGCATAATACCCTGTAAGCTCATCCATGTTGACGGAAATAGCAGGATTTCTTTTTCTTTTAGATGGCTGAATAATATTCCATTGTGTATATGTACCACATCTTCTTTATCCATTCATCTATTGATGGACTCTTTGGTTGCTTCCATATCTTGGCTATTGTAAATAACATGGCAATAAACATAGAGGTACATATGTCTTTTTGAATCAGGGATTTGGTTTAATTCGGAAAAATTTCTAGAATTAGAAAGCTGGGTCATATGGTATTTCTATTTTTAGTTTTTTGAGGGACATCCATACTGCTTTCCACAGTGGCTGCACCAATTGACATTCTCACCAACAGTTTAGGAGGGTTCCCTTTCCTCCATGTCTTCTTCAATATTTGTTATTTCTTGTCTTTTGGATAGTGGCCATTTTAACTGGTGTGAGGTGATACTGTGGTTTTGATTTGCATTTCCCTGATGATTGGTGATGTGGAGCATCTTTTCATGAGCCTGTTGGCCATATGTATTTCTTCTTTGGGAAAATGTTCAGGTCCTTCATCCATTTTTTAATAGGGTTATTTGTTTTTGGTTGATTTTTTTTTATGTTGAGGCATGAGTTCTTTATATATTTAGGATGTTAACCGCTTATCAGATAAATTGTTTACAAATATATTCTCCCATACTGTGGGTTGCCTTTTTGCTCTGATGGTGTCCTTTGCTGTACAGAAGCTTTTTAGTTTGATGTAGTCTCACTTGCTCATTTTTATTTTTGTTCCCCTTGCCTGAGGAGATGTGTCCAGGAAAAAAATTGCTCTTTCTTATGTTCAAGAGATTTTTGCCTATGTTTTCTTCTAAGAGTTTTACAGTTTCATGTCTTACATTTAGAACTTTAACCCATTTCAAGTTTATATTTGTGTATCGAGTTGATTTCGTTTCCTTGCATGTAGCTGTCCAGTTATTTTCCCAACACTGGTTATTGAAGAGGTTGTCATTTCCCATTATATTCATGGCTCCTTTATTATATATTAATTGACCATGTATGTGTGGGTTTATATCCGGCCTCTCTATTCTGTTCCATCAATCTATGGGTCTGTCCTTGTGCCAATACCATACTGTTTTGATTACTGTAGCTTTGTAGCATAGGTTGAAGTCAGGGAGCACAATATCCCCCAGTCTTATTCTTTCTCAGGAGTACTTTGACTCTTCAGGGTCTCTTATGGTTCCATATGAATTTTAAGATTGTTTGCTCTAGTATATTGAAAAATGCTGTTGGTATTTTGACAGGGGTTGTACTGAATTTGTAAACTGCTTTGGGCAGGATGGCCATTTTGACAATATTAATTCTTCCTATCCATTAGCATGGTATATATTTTCATTGATTTGTGCCTTCTTTAATTTCTCTCATTGGTGTCTTATTAGTTTTCAGAGTATAGGTCTTTCACATCCTTGGTTGTTTTTTTCTAGGTATTTTATTATTTTTGATGCAATTGTAAATGGAATTATTTTTCTGATTTCTCTTTATGCTAGTTTGTTTTTAGTATATAGGAATGCAACATATTTCTGTATATTAATTTTGTATCCTGTAACTTTGCTGAATCCAGTTATTAGTTATAATAGTTTTTTGGCAGAATACTTAGGGTTTTCTATATATAGTATCATATCATCTGCAGATAGTGACAGTTTTACTTCTTCCTTACCAATATGGATCCCTTTTATCTCTATAGCTTGTCTGATTGCTATGGCTAGGACCTTCAATACTATGTTGAATAAAAGTGGTGAGAGTGGACATCCTTGTCTTGTTCCTGATCTTAGAGAAAAAGCTTTAAGATTTTGGCTATTCAGTGTGATGGTAGCTGTTGATTTGTCATATATGGCCTTTATTATGTTGAAATATGTACCCTCTACACATTTTGTTGAGAGATTTTATAATGAATGGATGTTGAATTTTGTCAAATGCTTTTCAGTATCTATTGACATGATCATATGATTTTTATCCTTCTTTTTTTTAATGGGATTTATCACATTGATTGATTAATGAATATTGTACCATCCTTGCATCCCTGGAATAAATCCCACTTGGTCATGGATGATCCTTCTGATGTATTTTTTAATTCGGTTTGCTAACATTTTGTTTAGGATTTTTGCATCTATGTTCATCAGGAATATTGGTCTAAGATTTTCTTTTATTGTAGTGCCTCTGCCTGGTTTTTGGTATCAGAGTGATGCTTGCCGCATAGAATGAGTTTATAAGTATTCCCTCTTCTTCTACTTTTTGAATCACTTTATGAAGGAAGGGTTCTTCCCTAAATGTTTGGTAGAATTCATCTGTGAAGCCATCTGTTTCTGGACTTTTGTTTGTTGGGAGTTTTTTGATTACCAACTCAATTTCTTTACTGATAATCGTTCTGTTCAGATTTCTTGTTTCTTCCTGAGTCAATCTTGGAAGGTTGCATTCTTTTAGGAATTTTTCCATTTCTTCTAGGTTGTCCAATTTATTGGCATATAACTTTTCATAGTATTCTCTAATAATTCTTTGTATTTCTGTGATATCTGTTGTGACTATTTCTTTTTAGTTTCTGATTTTATTTGTGTGCATCTCTTTTTTCTTGATAAGTCTGGCTAGGGGTTTGTCTATTTTGTTTATCTTCTCAAAGAACCAGCTCTTGGTTAGATTGATTTTTTCAATTGTTTTATTCTTTTCTGTTTTATTTATTTCTGCTTGATATTTAGTATGTCCCTTATTCTACTAACTTTGGGTTTTATTTGTTCTCTTTTTCCATTTTCTTTCATTGTGAGTTTAGACTATTTATTTGGGATTGTTCCTTTTTCTTGAGGTAGGACTGTGTTGCTAGGTACTTCCCTCTTAGAACCACTTTTGCACTGTCCCACAAATTTTGGACTGTTGTATTTTTGTTTTCATTTGTCTCCATGTATTGCTGGATTTCTGTTTTGATTTTTTTCATTGATCCATTGCTTATTTAGAAGCATTTTGTTTAGCCTCCATGTATTTGTGGGCGTTTTGGTTTTCCTTGAATAATTTATTGCTAGGTTCATACCATTGTGGTCTGAGAAGTTGCTTGATACAATTTTAATCTTCTTGAAATTATTGAGGCTCTTTTTGTGGCCTAGTATGTAATCTGTTCTGGGGAACATTCCATGCACTAGAGAAAAATGAGTATCCTACTGCTTTTGAGTGGAATGTTATATAGATGTCTGTTAATTCCATCTGATCTAATGTATTGTTCAGTGCTTCTGTTTCCTTATTTATGTTCTGTCTGGTTGATCTATTGTTGTAAGTGGTATGTTAAAGTTCCCTAATATGAATTAGTTGAAGTTTATTTCCCTCTTTAATTCTGTTAACATTTGTTTTACATATTTAGGTGTTCCTATGTTGGGTGCATAGATATAAAGTGGTTATATACTCTTGTTGGACTGATCCCTTTATCATTATGTAATGTCTTGAGGTTCTATTTCAATAGAGGAAAAGTTCACATTAATTATTCAAGAAGTGACAATATTTTTAGGATATTCAGTGATAGGAAATCTTAAAGTTTTTAGAAGACAGATTTCTGGTCCATGAAATTCAACCACTCTGGATATACCAATTGAATTGAATCGAAAATCTGTTCAAAAGGAGCTTCTGCAAGAAATATCAGGCCTTGGACTGTAATTGCATGGTTCCATAGCACATCAGAGTTGTCTAGATATGACCCTGAAGGCTATGATGTCCAAGGATATAGATCATCATCCCAATGTCATCCTGCCCCATCCACAGCATATTTTAAGTTAGACAAAGTCTTAGATGTCATTCATGCCACCCACACAGTAATCTTTCCTCCATCATTCCAGAGAAGTGGTCCTCAGCTTTCAACTTAAATGCCTTTTAGTGACAGGCTACTATTATTTGACAAGACAGACCATTCCTTGGTTAGACAGCTCTAATTGTTGGAAAGTTCTTCCTTAAATTGCAGCAAAACCAGCCTCCCTGTAATTTCCACCCACTGGTCCTTGTTCTGCTTTCTAGAGCAATACCAAATGAATTGACTTTACACTCTGAAATGACAGCCCTCTGCCTGGGTATGCTGACTCCATTTGACTGCTCAGTGTAGGGGGTGGTATAGCACAGTGGTTCAGTATGAAAACTTAGACTGAATTCCCTGTTCTCAGTCGCCACTTCATAACACTAAATTGCTTATTTCTCTGAGCCTCAGGCTCCAAATCTGGGCAATGGAGATAAAGGTAGATGTGCTGCACCTTTACCTGGGTTTTTGCAAGATTTATATTGAGAAAATATGTGGAATGTGCTCTTTGAACTCTAATACACACTGTAAATATAACATATGGTTAATGAGTCTCAATTCACACTGAATAGTCCACTTTTGAATTTTTTCCTGGAGAACTCAACTTTAACTGTTTTCATACTTAGCATTGGAATGTTGCAGAGAAAATGTAATAAAGTCAAGTTCTCCTTAACTGCCACTGTCCTATTTAATATAGCTTTCCTTTCATGTAGAGAGCATAGAGAGCTGTTTCATCAGGCCAAGTGACAGATTGAAGTCTTTTCTCACTTTAATTATTTTGTTTACTCATCTAAGTGTGTACATATCATGAAAATTATTACACTTTCCTTATTACTAATTAGTATTAAAGATTGTTTTCTATGTAAATGAGTTCATAGTATTGCCAAAGAGGCAAGTACCAAGAATTCAAAGAGCATCTGATTAGTGATTATTTTCTCTAAATTTCCCTGAATTGATTTCTACAAGGTGAGCCATGCCACATCTTAAACACAAAAGTATCTGCTTAAGAAATAGGCTAAGCTTTAGTTTACACATCTAATGACAATAATTGCTTTATAGTTATTGACAGAGGACAGTAACTTCATCAACAAGACTTATGATCCGCTTAAAATACCTGTGACTTTGTTTATCATTTCTAGTGAAACATGATTATTGAATCTGATAACATTTGCAATGTAAACTACTGTAATTAGGTGAAAATTTTCTCTTTCTAATTCTAAAGGGCATTCACCAGAAGTACTAAGGTAGGTGAAACTGTCAGATGTAAGCTACTTTGTATGATGTATGTAAATGACAATGTTTGGCATTTTATTTCACATATGTAACAAGGAGCCAATCACTAATATTGAGCATAGGATATATGGACAGGAAAAATATTTTAGTATTAGGGAAATGAATGAAGGAAAGAAGGAAAAAATTTAAAAAGGAAAATATGAATATGGGAGAGTCAATATTAAATACAAAAAACTTGAGGAACTAATAGCTAGAATGTTGCATAAGCAAAATATCAATGAAATGTTTTAAATAAACCACCAGGACCCAATGACCAAGGATATGTTAGTTTTTGACATACTTTACAGGTATAATAGGACATTGATCAAAATCAGAAATGATGACAAATTACTAATCTTAGAAGTCGGGATAAATTTAGGTAAGAAAAAAATATCTCAACACTAAAAGTTTTTCTACTGGCAAAAGACAAAATAAGTACCTTATGAAATAGGGATGTTTAAAAACTGAACAATAAAATGAATGCCAGAAACTCAGAGAAGCAAGCAGGGCAGCTTGGGTGAAGTGAGGATTAAAAACAAAAAAGCTAAATTCATTCATTGGTTAGAATTAGATTTAACTGGATAAAATAAAACAATCCAACAATTTTTTTTAAGTAGCTTAAACTTACCAAAAAATTTATGTTCACATTTTTTAAAAAATCCAAATGTAGGCAATTCAGGACTACTAGAGGAATCCATGAAGTTATCAGCTAGTTCCATCTCACTCTCCCTAGACCCTGGTCTTCATGGACATAAATTATTGTTGGAAACTTAGCCATCATATGAGCCTTTTAGGAAGCAAGATGGAGGAAGGGAAAATAATGGTGCTCCTCTTCTACTTAAGGATTATCAAAGGAAGTACATAACACATGTTCATTTTATTTCTTTAAACAAATGCAGCTATATGGCCACACATTTACATGGTAAGCTGGGAAATATGTTCAAGTAAACTCAGGGAAAACAGATACTAGGAGGAAATTAATTTCTGCCATACATCATTACATAAAGATATCAAAACATAAAATCAACCAAAATTTATTGAGCATTCATGATGTGGCCAAACTCTGTACAAAATATTTTGTACATATTATTTCACAATAATCCTAAAAGTTAGGAACTAGTGTTCTCCCCATTGTATAAATCAGGGACTAAAGACAAAGAGCTTAAAATCTAGTTTAAAGTCATAAACTTAGCAAAGGGCAAAAGAGTTTAAAACTGGGGTCTGGCACATGCTAGGGGCTTGGGTCATAATCCCTGTAGTGCTTCTTCTCTGAGCATGTGGAATAGCAAAAGACTGATATTCCCAAAAGAACATCTTTGCTAACTGGGGCAATATTCCTCCTCAGCCAAGTAGTTTATAAACATCTGTTAAGCAGAGCATTAATTTTAGAATACAAGCATCCCAGAACCTATAGGTGAGAGGATGTATATGAAAGAGAATGATGACAAGATGAACAAATACCCAACTCTGGAGAGAAGGAATTAATAAGGGACAAAGGTAGAGGGGTAAAATAGGTGAGAAAAAAAAAGAAGAGATTCAAAGAATTAAGAAAGCTGAATGACTATGGAAGAAAGGAAACGAAGCAAGATGAAAAAATAGATTTGTACCACTTTGTCTCTGAAGGATTGCGGCCTGCAGCTCATTCTCTGTAACTATCCAAATGGCTAGAAACATTATTCCTCTATAGGAAATGCATGAGTTTACATAGACATAAAAGAGTTTAAAAATGGAAATGATAATGGAAATTTTGTGATCCATTTCATTCTTATGGAAAAGAACACTCAGCTTCCCTGTCTTATGACCAACATCTTTGTGTGCTGGGTCTGACCTGGCAGTCAAACAAGAAGGTCTAAAATATGCACTATGTGTCTGTGCGTGGGGAGGGGAGCGGGGTGAAGAATGAAAGAAATGGAGCAATTACATTTTTATCTCATGTAAAATCTGTACTAATCACTTTAATCTAAAAGCTTTTAGGGCCAACTTTTGTTTGATAGTTGAATTTGCACTGACACTTGTGAAGAAATGAGAAGTAATACATACTCCTTCGTGGTGACGGCTGGATGCAGTATAAAACTCTTAGACAATTTCCACACTTCTGGTGCTCAGGCCTTGGGTAAATTAGTTACAACATCTTAGACCACATTAGCATGATTACAGCTGACTGTAATACACAGTAATAGCAGCCCTAGGGCTATAGAACTCCTTGATAATGTTTAGTTATGTGCCACTGTGTACTACCTAGAAATAATTAAGGAAGTTAGTAAGAAAGGACAACCAGTCATTGGATATCTATCTTTACATCAAAAAATCAGAGAGAGGGTGGATTTCAACAAATGTCAGTAATCCCAAGGTTTACTATTGTGGAGCTATCAAGAAAAACTCATAGACAATCTTCTTTAGCTGGCATTTTCCTTTGAAGAGCCCGAATGAGCAGTTTTAATGTAATTTGTATTCTGATCCTAACTAAATCAAGCTTTCTGAATCTGGAGGAAATAACTCCTTTTTGAAGGTCATACATTTTACACGGGTGTCTTAGGCTTTTCAGGAAGCTAAGACAAAATACTACAGCCTGGCTGGCTTGTAAACAACAGAAATTTCTTTCTCACAGTCTGGAAGGTGGAAGGCCAAGATCAGCATGCCAGCATGCACAGGTAAGGGCCCTCTTCCTCACACTGCAGACATTTTGTTGTGGCTTCACAAAGTGCAAGGGGAGAGGAACTCTGTGGGGTCTCATTTATAAGGGCACTAACTGTGTGCATGAAGGCTCCATTCTCATGGCCTAATTAACTTCCAAAGGCCTCAACTTCTGATACCATCTTACAGGGGATTAGGATTCCAACAAATGAATTTTAGGGGGACACAGATATTCATTCAGGCCATATCAAAAGGGTTTAAGGCCCAGTGATAATCTCTGAGAATATAGTAGTTGACAAGATGGACTTGGCCCCCTTGGAGAAGTACTTGCAGTGTTGTAGGACTCATGTATTTGAAGTCCTATATCCTCTCTTGTACACAAATATTGATATACACATGGAAAGATTGGGAATGTGTGGTTCTTTCCTCAAGCAATCAAGGGAAATTTGTGGGGGTCTGGAGGTCACTGTCATTCAAAATTTAAAGGGAGTGGAGACACAATGTTCAACTGGATCCAAAATCTACAAGGCAAAGTGAGGTGCTTTTATGATTACTCCATCTACTCTACTCTAAACTAGAACTTTCATTCAACTTTAGAGGCCATTTCTACAAGACCGTCTTCTCCAACTTATTCTCTATTACATGTAAGGAGACTTAATGAATTTCAAGGACTATTTTAATTTCAAAAGTTCTTAGTTTAGTAGAAAGCTTTTGAAGAACAAAATGACAGAATGGAATATAAACTAGTCTTGATGGTTTACATTTCAGAATGATATCTTGGACTTAATTGAGGTTATTTGTAGATGGTTTTACTATATTTTCACCAGCAAATAATGTAAATGATATCCTGGAGATCCAGGATGTATCACTTAGCAAGTAGATACCTCCCCAGGGCTATCTTTTCCCTCAGAGAGAGAAGCCCAGTGTTTCAAGACCTCTTTAATTTTCAGAAAGAAAGGAAAGCACCAGGTCAGAACAAGCAATGGGCTCATTTCTACTTACATAGTTTTAGGATCAGGGCAAGGGGCAGAGGATAAGCACCTCAGCCTGGGTCATCCAGACCTGACATCCAGGTTCTGTATTCATAATTTATTGGTAAGCCAGTTTACATAACCTAGTTTTATTTCTTGCTCCCAAATCAGGAATTAAAGCTTCAGTATGGCACATTTGTTCATGGCTTACCACGATGCACCTCTAGGTTGAAGTCCTAAGTAGGGATCATCAATTATTCTCAACGAAGTTCTAACAACTCCTGGTGATATATATGGGTCCTACCTCTTCAAAATGGTAATAGCATACTCATATTCTATATTCTAAAAGATTAGAATGTCAAAAATAATACGTACACAACAGGTGACATTACTAATGTCAGTGTTAACCCTTCAACTGCCAGAAACAACAAAAAGTAACAAATCATCCAGAAATATTCTGTTTCGTATAAATCCCCCCAGATAAATCTATCAGTTTTGTTCAGCCAGTGCTTTGGTTGCAAGTGGTTCCTGAAACAAGTGTTGATCTTTCAACTCTAGGCTATTTGAGAATTTAAATTTCACAGTTTGCCCCTCAGTTTAAGTTATTTGTATTTGGCCTGCCCCCTGCAGGCAACTGCCAAGTACTCACTGTTAAGGATTTGAATCCACCTGTGGTGACAGTTGTCACAAACCTAAGGTTGAATATTCTAGTTGATCTACAATATTACCACCTAAAATGGCAGCACATTGCCAGAATGACCACACAATTCTTCCATTTCATCCTAACAATTTCCTATGTTCCAGAGAATTAATAGTTGCTAAAGAATTTACCCTTGTTTGCAGCAATTTTGACTTCTGTTTACCCATTTTGTTTCCTGAGTCCTCTGAAATCCATTCTTTGTCCCTCCACATCTCTTGACTCCTAATGTCTTATTGTTGTGATGACAGTTCACATCTGTGTAATACTATTTTTCTTCTGCTCCAGAAAGTAGAGAAAGTATCTTGAAATCCCTCATAATTCTAAGAACTTGGTCCAGTTGTTATAGGAAATAAATGAAACAAAGAAGCCCAAAGTGACTTACTCAACATCGTAGCATAAGAAGCACTAGCTTCCTTAATCCCCAAAGATATTAAGTGATGAACCCATGCCCAGGGCCTGAGAGGACCAGGTACCAGTACTGCCCCCACTATCTACTTAATCTCTATAAGGCTTCTCTTAAGTAAAGTGATACTAATTCCTATCTGCCCACTTCATGCAAATAAAGTTAAATGTAATAAACAAGTAGTAAAAAAGGTTTGGAAATGTTTAAGTGATGTAAATATAAGCTATTACTACTTGTAAACATCACACCACAAAATTAAGAAATGATTTTTAAAGCTTATTCAATGTTCGGGGTAAATATCTCAGAACATTTTCAGCAGATATATCCTAAAGAACAAGGGAAGAAAAGTATCCATTGTCTCCTTCCCATGTATATACTGTGTTAGACAATTAATTGAAGCCATATTCCTTAGTACACCAAATCAATTATCCTCTCAAAGTTTGCTTCAAGAAAGAAAGCAGAACTTTGTTGCTCTTAAAACCAATTATTCTAACAATCTGTATTGTTTTTGGAAATTTATACATAGCACATAATATATTTTTCTTTCTGCCATGTTTCCTGAAAACTTATTCAAGATTTTTACTATTTTATGTATTTTATTTCTAAGGATATCCTGTTACCAGGTATAGCAATAAGTTTACTTTATAAAAGCAAAGGGATACATTGCAGGGCTTTTACTGACTGTTCTATCTGGAAAAGGCTTTGCAGAGAAGCCAAACCAAGTTCTTTCTTTTCCAGGTGCCTAAGAAAGGGAAATTACTTAGGATGTGTAGATAGTACAATGAACTTGTAATTTGTCCCATCTGAGCACTTATGAGTCTGTTCAGAAATATTTTTACTTTGTCTAATAATCCTTCCTCTCCTTGTCATATCCACAAAATGAAGCCTATCTTGAGTCTGTACCAAATATTTTTGAGAAAAGTGGCAACTTCCTTTAGTCACCCAGATGTCTGCATTTATACAAAATCTGAAGCACTGTAGGAAACTGGAAATCTAGATAAGGAAATACAGATAACCAAATGATTTCCTTATTTATTATAGTGTTATCAGCTATTTTACAATAGCAATCAAACATTTTTAAGTCATCTTTCAATAATTTAGTTGGAATAAAACACCTATAACAAGCCCCAAATTGGTCCTTGCCCCTAAGAATTATCATAGCTGCCATCTCAGGAAAAACATAATGAATATGACTACCTAAAACATTTATCATTTTGATTCACCAAACATCCCTAAGGGCAATAGCTATTACTTAAAGTTTTTTCTCTTATTAGTGTATTTAATTAGTGTCTTAAAAGGCATATACCAATAGCTACATCAAGTTAAAATAATACATAGCTAGGTAGCTGTGCTTATTAACAGAAACAAAATAGTTATGGGTTGATTGAAATAAGTACACATATTACTATCCATAGACCAGATGAAATCAAGATCTAATAAAATACTGTAGAAAACTGCTTGTTATAATGAAATCAAGTGTAAAGAAACCCATCAGCTATATGAAAGAAACAACTGGCATACTCAGACAGATGGCAAAGCATGTTAGTCTGATACTATTAGTACAGTATAGGAATCCACCCTAGTATATTTTTTTGAACCCACCTTTCCTAATCACTGGAAGCTGTTTGATAGAGGCTAGAGAAATGTTTATATGACCTAACTGTATGCAGAGCAGACCCAGAGAAAGAAAAGGAATGCCTATATTAGCTGTAGAAAGAAAAAATATCTGATGCCCAGTAATTCCAGGTTATTCAAATACCCATTGATCTGAGGGCCTTTAGACAGCATTCAGAAATCTCAGGTCTCACTCAAGAGTTAGAAGGAACTTAAGTGGATGGTTTTCTATCTGTCTACTAAATGATCAGATTTTGAAAGTTGACAGTGGGATGACAGCAAATTGGAAAAGAAAAAGAATTCATAAGTTCAAAAAAGCAGAGGAATCTCAACAAAGTTTTGGTCTACAGAATTTACTTCTTAAAATCAAAATACAAAGTATAAAATATATTTGAAGTTTTAGTGTTACAGTAAATAACAGAACGTGCCTTAAAAGGGAGGAAATATTTTATGATTTATTTAAGGGAAATGTGGTTGGGCTATGTGTCTTATTAACCACAACTTTTCAAAACACAGCTCACACTTTTTCTGCTGGCATTTAAAACATTCTTCTTATATTTTATGTCCTTGGATAAAAAATGTACTTCCTGTGTGTTAACCTTCCCTGTGGAGGAAGTCCAGCTCCATTCTCATGAGGAGTGCGTTTATTGAGTAGCAGTTGTTTGTCATTTACATAGACAAACTTTATAGTTACTTTTCTTCTTTAATAGTTTTATCATGTTGATGTTGCTGTCAGATATGAAACATATCTGAAGAATTCAACTCAAGAAAAAATAATATTTAGAATAAAAACATAAGAAATAAAGCTAAATTCTCTATGGATCTAGTATGATACACATTCATCTTACCAATATTGAAAGAAATTTGGGGAAAAGTTTTCTGCTTCTTTTACTAGAAGAATTCAATATTTCAGGGATGTAAGTGATCTTAAAAAGCTCTTAATAAAATTGATAGAGATAACAAACTTGAGGATCACAGAGTTGCAGTGACTTGCCCAATACCACATGGCTATAAATTGGGCTTAAGACCAGGCCTTCTGATTTCCTGGCCAGAGCTTTTTCTCTAAACTATACTGTCACTATTACCACTCCTACCACCCTTTAACCATGTCTTTTTTCTTTTAGTGTAATAGATGTATGTATGTGCATGTAGTGTATGCATGAATACACTAACATTGTTGATCCTAGATTAATTTTACAGATACTAGAGGCTAACACTTAATTCTTCCTGCCCATACTGGACCACAGATGGTGGGTAATCAGTGATTCAGGGCTAACACAGCCCACACAGAGGACACCCCTGGAATGCCTGGCTCTGTTGACCAGAGGGGACTGATTTTCTTGCCCCATGGGATGGCTTTTCATAAAGCTACCAACCTTAATATCAAGTAAATTAGATGACCTACCTAATAAATAGGAATAAAAACATAATCAGACAAAATGAGGAGACAAAGGAATATGTTCAAAATAAAATAACAAAACTCAGAAAAAGAACTAAAGGAAACTGAGAAAAGCAATGTACATAATGATACCAGACTTGAGACAAGAATGAACTCAGTGAGAACATCAAGAGAAAAATTTTTTTAAAACCCTCCTGAGCTAAAACATTAATAAAAAACTAAAATGAAAAACACTCCATAGGGAACCAAAAGCAGACTAGAGGATGCAAAAGCACTGAGCAGCAATCTAGAAGAAAAGGTAGTGGAAAGTATCCAAGATGAAAAGCAAAAATTAAAACAAATTTAAGGAGAGGTCAAGAAACCTCTGGGACATCAACTGTACTAACATTCACATTATAGGAATCCCAGAAGGAGAAGAGAAAGGGGCAGAACATATATTTGAAAAAATAATGGCTGAAACCTTCCCTAACCCGGGGAAGGAAACAGACATGCAGGTCCAAAAAACACAGCCCCAAACAAGATGAACCTAAGTCTACACCGAGACACCAAATAATTATAATGTCAAAAATCAAAGGTAGAATCTTAAAAGCAGCAAGAGAAAAGGAAATTGCATGCAAAGAAAACCCCATCAGGCTACCAGATTATTTATCAGCAGAAACCTTACCCTTATGGCCAGAAAGAGAGGCATGATATATTCCAAGTGCTAAGAGGAAAAAAACCTGCAACCAAGAATACTCTATCCAGCAAGGTTATCTGCAGAATTGAAGGAGAGAGAGTTTTCCAGACAAAATTAAAGGAGTTCATCAACAGTAAACCAGCCTTACTAAAAATGCTGAAGGGACTTCTTTAATGTAAAAGAAAAGGCCATAACTGGAAGAAAATTATGAAAAGAAAAAAATATACAGCAAATGCAATACATCACTTATGAAGCTAGTATGACTGTTAAAGACAAAACTAATAAAATCAATTATTCTACAAAGATTAGTTAAGAGATATATAAAATTAAAATATGTAAACTATTGTATCATATACATAAAATATGAAAAGGGGAGCAAAAATGCATGGCTTTAGAATGTGTTTGAACTTAGCAACCACAATTTAATATAGAATGTTTAATACATAGGATGTTATATATGAACCCTTTGGTAACCACAAACCAAAAATGTATAATAGATACACAAAATAATAAAGAGATAGGAATCCAAGCATAACACAAACTCATCAAATCACAAAGGAAGGAAGTAAGGAATAGAAAAAAACTATAAAAACATCCAGAAAACAATTAACAAAATGACAGAAGAGAAAAAGAGAACTACAAAAATAAACAGAAAATAACAAAAAGTGCATACCTATCAATATGCATACTTTAAATGTAAATGAAATAATACTCTAATCAAAACACATAGTGTAACTGAATGGATTAAGAAAAAAAGACCCATCTTATGCTGCCTACAAGAGAATCACTTCAGACCTAAATATACATACAGCCTAAAATTAAAGGGATAAAAAAATATATTCCATGTATATAAAAGTGGGGATAAAAAGCCCAAACAAAGACACTACAAAAAAAATGGAAATTTTAGACCAATATCTCTAATGGACATAGATGTAAAAATCCTCAACAAAATATCAGGAAATTGAAATAAAAAATATGTTATGTTAAAGGGATCATTCACCATTATCAAATTGCATTTTTCCAGCGATGCAAGGATAGTTCAATATCCATAAATCAACCAATGTGATATTCCACATTATCAATATGAAAGATGATAACCATATAAATATCTCAATAAATGCAGAAAAAGAATTTGACAAAATTCAATATCCATTAATATAAAAATTCCTTACAAAGTGGATATAGTGGGAACATAGCTCAACATAATAAATGAATATATGAGATATTCACAATTAACATCATACTCAATGGTGAAAATCTGGAAGTTTTTATCTAAGATCAGGAACAAGACAAGGATGCTCACTCTTACCACTTTTAATCAACATATTTTGAAAGTCCTAACCACAGCAATAATAAAAAGGAATAAAAGGCATCCAAATTGGTAAAAAAGATGTAAAATTGTGACTATTTGAAGACTACATAATACTATATATCGACAACCCTACAGATTCTTCCAAAAAAACTATTAGGACTAAGAAATGAATTTAATAAATTTGCATGATACAAAATTAGTATACAGATATCTGTTGCATTTATATACACTAATAATGAACTAGAAGAAAGAGAAATTAAGAAAAAAATTCCATTTACAATTGCATCAAAAAGGATAAAATTCCAAGGAAAAAATTTAACCAAGGAGGTGAAATACCTGTACTTTGAAAACTATAAGACATTGGTGAAATAAATTTAAGACAGCACAAATAAATTTAAAGTTATTTCATGCTAATGGATTGGAAGAATATTACTAAAATGTCCATAGTACCAATGCAATCTACACACTCAGTGTAATCCCTATCAAAATTCCAGTGACATTTTTCACTGAAAAATTATTTTCATAGAAAAAGTAATCTTAGAATTTGTAGGGAAATGCAAAAGACAACAAAGCAATCTTGAGAAAAAAATGCAAAGCTGAAGTTATCATGCATTCTGATTTAAAACTATACTACACAGTAGTGTAGCAGTAAACTATAGTAATCAAACAGTATGCAGACACAGAGATCAATGGAATACAAGAGACAGGCCAGATATAAACCTGTACATATATGTTCAATTAATCTGTAACAAATGAGACAATAATATAAAGTAGGGAAAAAGTCTTTTCTGTAAGTGGTGCTGAGAAAACCAAATAGCTACATGCAAAAGAATGAAATTAGACCTCTCTCTTATACCATACACAGAAAATAAACTCAAAATGGGTTCAAGACGTAAATGTAAGTCCTGAAATCATAAAACTCCTAGGAGAAAACATAGGCAATAAACTCTTGGACATTGGCCTTAGCACTATTTTTATCTGTCACCCAATAAAGGGGTTACAAACTAAAAAGCTTCTGCTCAGCAAAGGAAACCATCAACAAAACAAAAAGGGAGCCTAATGAATGGGAGAAGATATTTGCAAATTATATATGTAATATGGAGTTAATATCCAAAATATATTTTAAAAACTCATACAACTCAACACCAAAAAAAAAAAAATCTGATTAAAAAATGGGCAGTGGACCTAAACAGGCATTTTTCAAAGAAGAACCACATACAGCTACCAGATACATGAAAAGACTCCCAATATCATAAATTACCAGGAAAATGCAAATCAAACCATAATGAGATATGAACTCACAGTAGTTAGAATGGCTACTATTCATAAGATAAGAAATAACAAGTGTTGGCAAGAAAGAACCCTCATGCACTGTTGGTGGGAATGTAAATTGGTACAGCCACTGTGGAAACAATTTGGAGATTCCACAAAAATAAAAATAAAAATAAGAACACTATACAATCCAGCAATTCCACTACTGAGTATTTACCCAAAAAATATGAAAACACTAATTTGGAAAGATATATGCAGCCCTACATTTATTGCAGCATTGTTTACAATAGCCAAGAAATGGAAGTAACCTAAGTATCCATCAACACTTAGGATACAGAAGATTTGGTATATATACAAAATGGAATGGTACTCATCCATAAGGAATGAAATCTTGCCATTCATGACAACATGTATGGACCTAGAAGGTTTTATGCTAAATGAAATTAGTTGGACTGAGGAAGACAAATACTATATTATTTCATTTATTTCTGGAACCTAAAAAAACAGAACAAATAACAGAAAAACAGAAACAGACTTACAAATACAGAGAAAAAAGTTGTTGGAGCGGGTGGGGGTAGGTAAAGCAGTATAAATTCCAATTATAAAGTAAGTCATGGGGATGAAAATACAGCATAAGGAATATAGTTTATAATATTGTAGTAATTTTGTATGGTGAAAGATGGTATTTACACTTTTCACAGTGAGCATTTCATAATGTACATAATTGTTAAAACACTATGTTGAATACCTGAAACTAATATATATGGTATGTCAACTATAATTTAATTAAAAATAAAATGATTCATGGCTGAAAACTAAGTCTAGGTTTAGGAACAAATCAGGAGATTGTTCAGATCCAGGAAATTTCTGGTACTTAGGTAATAAGGATTAATATGAAGAAAAGTAGTAGAATAATATGTCTAGGTAATGGTCAACACCAACAAAGGGTAGAGGAGCCCAAGTCTATAAAGACAATGGAAAAGGGCAGAAGAACAGAACCTGAGGCAGAGTATTCCTTACAGGTATATGCTACTACTTATTTTTCTAAGACATCCCAAATTCACTTTAGTAATATTTGCACAGGTTCTCTGAAAGGTAAATTGTTAGTTATTATTATCCTCATTTTATAGGTGAACAAAAATGAGAGCCAGAGAAAATCGAGATTTTTTTTGTCTGCGGTCACACAGTCAGCTTGTGTTGGCAATCCAAGTATTATGATTCCTGACTGAAGGGGTTTGCAAGCCCAGAAACTTGTCTTATTTAGCGAAACCAAGCCAGAAAGTACTGAAATGAATGTGCCATTATTATTCAAGTAGTCAATGATGAGAGACCTTAAATTTATAAAATGCCTTTCTTCTGTCAAGCTGACCTAAAAACTTGAGGGAGCTAAAAGCTAAAGCTCCCTAAAATGTGAGGGAGCAATACTCCTTAAAAAAAAAAAACATTTTATCGCAGAACTATTTACAATAGCCAAGAAATGGAAGCAACCTAAGTGTCCATCAGTAGATGAATGGATAAAGAAGATGTGGTACATAGACACAATGGAATATTATTCAGCCATAAGAAGAAAACAAATCCTACCATTTGCAACAACATGGATGGAGCTAGAGGGTATTATGCTCAGTGAAATAAGCCAAGCCGAAAAAGACAAGTATCAAATGATTTCACTCATATGTGGAGTATAAGAACAAAGAAAAAAACTGAAGGAACAAAACAGCAGCAGACTCACAGAACCCAAGAACGGACTAATAGTTACCAAAGGGAAAGGGACTGGAGAAGACGGGTGGGAAGGGAGGGGTAAGAGGAAAAAGGGGCATTACGATTAGCAGATGTAATGTTGGGGGGGGGCATGGGGAGGGCTGTACAACTCAGAGAAGACAAGTAGTGATTCTATAGCATCTCACTATGCTGATGGACAGTGACTGTAATGGGGTTGGTGGGGGGACCTGATGAAGGGGGTAGTTTAACCATAATATTGCACATGTAATTGTAGAATACTGATACCAAAATAAATTATCTAAAAAAAAACACTAGAAAGGGAAAGGATTAAAAGAAAAAAAACTGAGAACAAGTTCTCATGAATATCCACAGTAGGAGTATTGTCTTATGTCTCCATCCACTCCTTTCTGGACACTTCCCTTGTCATAGAACCTCTGACACACCTGATCAAATACCCTGCTGCTCTCTTACAAACAGCTAGGAAGAGTAGGGAAGGAAAGCTCTATGGTGAGCCTGGGATATCTGGTTGTCTCTAAAAAGGCATGCAAAATACAGATTCATGACAAAAGAATGTAGGAATTGACTGGCAGGGACTCCCTGCCAGAAGTGTGACAGTAGGTGTATCAACAACTCCAATGGATTGAAACACACCAAGAAAATGAAAAATACATATTATGATCAGAAAAAAAATCTCATTGGTCAATGTTTGAGTTTGTTCAGACACCAATTCATTATTATGGAAATTAAAGAAAAATATCATGTGTTTACCTTGCATAGACTGTATTTCACTATAACCAGAGAGGTGGTAAAGCAGTTTTTTAGAGTAGAAATACAGCTTGTAAATGAAGGACTGACAAATCACTTTGTTATCCTGCATGGAACAATGGATCTGGATAATAATCATAATGGCTCCTGTACACTTTGGATGAAAGTTTGGGAACTTTATATATATAAAAAAAGATTACACTCACTTAAATTGAGCACATTGATCAATCTCAATGTTATTAAAGTTAAGACAATCAGGAGTTTTGTTTCTCTTGATATAATGCAATAGGAAGCACACTTTTGTACCACCTATGTCTTATTCTTGCTGGAAAAAATAAAAACCTTTAAGTCTTTAGATTCAATTGCCAGTTTTCACGAGAAATATATAGAGACTAGAAAGACTTGTTGGAGCATAGAGAGACTTCAGAAGAATATCAAGCAATTACAGTGCAATTTGTAAAATTTGTATGGACCATGATTCAAACACAGATGTTTTTGTGAGAATTGGGGAAAATTTAATATAGACTTGTATTAAGAGCCTTTAAGGTTTTATTTTTGCCTTTTTTTATTTTATTGGTTATGATAAGATCTTGAAGTTGTGTTTTTAAAAAAGCCTTATCAGATATATACACTGAAGTCTATGGGCAGAAGACACATGAAGGATAATAATACCAACACTTATCAAACACTCTGTTTTCTTAAAAGGTGGGCTCACATATGAAAACTGGACCAAAAAGTATGCAAAACAGACTTACACTTTATTTTGTTTATAATTAGAGATATATTTAAATTATTTCTATTCAAATTTATTAAATTGTTACCTATATTATATTAAAATGGTATTATCTCTATTTTGTATACAGATAAAGTTTACAAGGTTTAATAATCAAATCCAAATCTGAAGTACACATGAATGTGACTCCAGCCTGAGATGTTATCACTATGCAGGACTGCTTCACAAACAGTTATCTGACAGGACAAAAGATAAACCTAAGCTTTATTATTTGGCAGTGGTTTAGAAATATATATTCTCATAAAGGCTGTATTAGAAATGATGATAAAAATCCTAGACCAAAATCCAAAACATTTACTAAATTAATACTCACTGAAATAAAACAAGTCATTATTTTCCTCCAGCCCAAGGGGGTGAACATGGGTAAACCCTCAGAGACCTCAGAATACTCCATTAAAACAGGATCAGGACACTTGACAAAAGTGTTTTGCTACAGTAGAGTTCAAGGAATGTGTTCATCCTCAAAGGACAATGATCCCCTTTTTATAGAGAGGATGGAGGTATACGTGTTTGAGGTGCTTGGGTATTCAGTTTCTCATATACTGCTAAACTAGAATTGCTAATATATTAAGATTTTCCTATTTCTGTTTACTTGGGATATTATTATAAAATTTTGAGGTTTCAATGTTTTACTACCTATTTTGGTTAATATTTGCCTGGGATATGGACTTTATTCCTCTATTTTATTTCATTTCATTCTATTGTTTCTTTGATGGTTGTACTTTTATAAGCAATATAGACCTATTTTTATTTTTTAGACAAATTAGTAACCTGATATTTTATGTGAATTTAATGCATTTGCCTTTATTTCATTGCTTATATGAAGTGTATTTACATTTATTTTATGATTTATTAAATCTTTTTTTCTTTGTTTCTTTATGTTTTCCTTCATTCTAAATGGAATTGATATTCTTTATTCCATTTTTCCCTCTACTATCTTAGAAACTACAAATTTCAGGCCTTCTATTGTAATAGTCTACCTCTTTTTATTTAACTTTTTAGGAAGCAATATAACATACAGAAAAGTTATATATCATTTAAATATTTATGAATTATTTTTTTAATATATACATGTACTCTTCTATTTTATATTAATATAAATTCAGCTGCTTTGTTTTTATAATTTGTATGATACAGTTTTTTCACTTTTCAACATTTGAATTTTCTGAATTCAAGTTTTAGAAAATCTCAAAATAGCAAGGCTTTGGATTTTTTATTTTCAACAAGAGCATTTAATACATTTATAATTAATGTAATGTATGTGGAGCTTGACTATTTTGGTTTTCTGTTTGTGTGTGTTCTGCTGGACACGTTTTTTTTTCTCCTCTCATTTATTACCTTCTTTTGGATTATTTTTCTCACAGTTGTATTTTTCCCTTAATTAGTTTGAAAGTTACAATATAAACACTTAACAAAAACTTAAGTTACCCATTGTCTTTACCATCCTTTCTGAATAGATAAGAACCTTAGCTGATTTTTGGTCTTTTTACCACCTTCCTACCTTAAACTTTTGTTTATATCTCTGTTTCAATCCTATCCTAGTTTAGCCCAACAAAAAACAAAATTATTATTGTTTTATACAGTTAATTTTTGTTTATGTAAGCCTTCCTATTTGCCCTTTCCTGTATTCTTTATTGTATCTTGCATCTCAAACTTGACATCTAATAAAATCTCTTGATTTTTCCCTGAAAATATATTCATCTTGCCCTCATTCTGGAAAGATACACTTGCTGAGTATAGCATTCTAGATTCTCAGGTACTTTCAGCCAATCAGAAATGATTCAACTGTCTTCTAGATTCCACTGTTAATCTTGAGAGGTAAGCTGTAGGTCTCAGCACTACAACTTTAACGTTTGTCTTTTTTTTTTTTGTCTTTCTGTTTTGAAAATATTCTCTTCATCTTCGAAATTCTTGAGGTCGATTATAATGATGCTTATTTTCTTTTACTTATTCTGACAAAGGTTTACAGGGCTTCCCTAGCATTTGGATTGGTATATTTCATCAGTCTAGAACAATTATTAATGACTATCCCTTGGTAAAACACCTCTGCCCTATTCTCTCTTTCCTCTCTTTCTGGAACTCTTCTTCATCATATCTTAGATCTTCTCACTTAGTTCCTGTCTCTTAACCTCATTTTAATATTTTCCATTCCTGGTCTCTTTGTACAATGTTAAAAATAATTTCTTCTGACTTTTTTTTTCCAGATCAGTCTTTAGTTATACCTAATTAACTATTAAATACAACTATTAAGTTTTTAAATATATTTTATAGAATTACACTTTACATTTCATAATATGCCTGCTGTGGGGAAGTTGGGGTTCCTATGGCCAGGATCCTCACTGAACTTAAACCACCTGATGATGTAACTGGCCTGTTGCTAGGCTAACGCTTCCACACATTTAGGCAATAAGCTATTATTGCGCTGTATACAGAGCTTGGCCCAGTGCTCTGGGTGGAGGCAGAGATGCTAGTGCTCAATCTACCACTGAGAGAACAAACTGGGTAATAAACCCTTTCACCCCAAAGAACATTTTGTTGTCAATTTCTTTGGTCACATTGAATCCATAGTGAACTTGCCCAGAGCTGAAACCCACTGGCAAGACAATTGGCGAAAGTCGGCAGGGTTCATTGTTGACCAAACAAAAAGACAGCCTGCCCTTATGGGAGGGGTGCTTCAGCAGGTTGCCCCTGTGAATGGGGAGACAGTGGATGGTCCCCCAATGGGTATGTGGTCTGAGGTGGCTGCCTCCTAGAGGACTGGGCCCCATGTCAGGACTGGAGGCAAGTGGAGGTGACACCTGAGGCTGTAGGGGTGGCCCTTGGTATAGTAAGTACGACTTTTGAGAGACAGAGTACCCGTGAGGCAGTGGGGACTGTGGGTTGGCTGCTTCTCACACTATTATAAAAGTCTACAGAAGAGAAGGACATGCTCCTGAAAGAGACCTAAGAAACGGCAGCACAAGAACACAAGCTGCAAACTTCTGTGGATTCCCTGAAAGAAGGAAATAGCATTGATGCAAGAGGAGGCAGCATGAGAATGCCGGCAGCAAGGTGCCATTGAAGAGGTAAAAAATTCCTTACAGAATGAGATGGTAGTGCTGCCAGGTGCTCTGAAGGAGGAAAAGACCATTAAGGAAAAAGACAAACTCCTGAGGGAAGCACAGGCAGAGGTGGCATGAGAACGCCAGCTGCAAAGCATTGAGGTGAAGGTAAGAGACCTTCTGAATACTGAGCAAGCATTGCTGTGAGGCATGGTAGAAAAGATAACGGTTGTAGCAGAGGAGGCACTCGAGGGATGGGAGAGAAAGGTGCCATCAGTCCCAGAAATAGAGGAGCTGGAGAAGGATGAAGGGGTGATGCTGGAGGCACTGGCCCCTCCTGTATTGAAAGCGCACCCAGTGGTTGTAAAGAAAATAAAGACCCAGCAGCTTAAAGTTCCCCAAGGTGAGGGGCAGCCCCTTCCCAGGTCATGGAGCACTCTATGCCCCTACACTCAGGCTGACCTGGTGGATTTGGGCTCCCAGTTTAGGCACAAGCCCTCGGAGTAAATATCAGCTTGGCTCCTGCCTCTGTGGGACTTAGGAGTGGATGGAATTGTTCTGTGGGGATCAGAGATGGGAAAGCTAGCTTCCCTGACAGCACAGCCTGCCTTGTAGCAACAATTACAAAATACACATCAGACCCCAGGGAGTCACTCCCTCCTTGATTGGCTTATGACAGCACTTCATGCTGTGTGACCCAATCTGGGTGATCTACCATCCTCTCCTATTAGGTGGTAGGTATATGATGAGCTCCAACAGGTGTTATGAGAGCGAGGCATAAGAAATGCCATCTATAGTCCAGAGAATTATGGCCCAGATGAAGAGATTTTAACTACTAGGATGAGAAACATTGTGCTTTAAACAGCTCCCACATCCCTCTTTGGGTCTCTAGTAGCCATTCTTTCCCTTCACTTAAGGCATCCCATAAGCAAGGTGACACATACAGTAGCAGACTTAGAAGAGACTGAAGCAGTAAGAAACCAGAAAGAAATGAGATCTGCTACACACAAGAAGAATTTAAAGGGCCCATGAAGGTTATGAGGACCCATATGTGGGTTGATTTAATATGGGCAGGAGCAGATGGAAGTAAATTAGATGGGAATTCAAATGGGATCTTACTGGAGCTATGGCAACAACTGAAACCAGAGCAGCAGTTCCAGCCATTAAGACCAAAGAGGTAGAGGTCAGAGACAGAGCCACAAGTCCAGCCTGTGTGTTTGCAAGACTTCCTGCTGGAGAGCAAGCCAACCTCACTCGAGCCCACACAGGAAGGTGATTGGGGAACACGGTTTGACTGAGGGGAAGGTCAAGGTATGTTCCCTGAGGGACCAGGGGAGACCAGAGGCCACATGTTGAAATAGCTATCCATTGGTCCCCAGTGAACATACAATGTGCCCAGGCTCTGGTGGGCACAGGAGATGAATGTTCATTGATTCATGGTAGCCTGAGCAGTTCCCCGGGACCCTCACCATCATAGATGGATACAGGAGTAAAGCTATCCATGTGAAAAAAGCCCAAATCCCTTTGGGAATAGGGTGTCTACCCCCAAGAGTATACTGTGTATATATCTCCTATCCCTGAGTATATTTGGGGGATTGGTATCCTGCAGGGTCTATGGTTGCAGACCACTGCAGGTGAGTTCAGACTGAGAGTACGTGTGGTGAAGGCAGTTCTGAGGGGACATGCTAGGCACCTGCCCAGAGCTTTGCCTGTGCCACAGTGGGTGACTAATAACAAACAATAAAGCTACCTGGAGGGCATAAAGAGATTGGAAAAACTCTCCAGGAGCTGGAAAAGGTGGGTATTATAAAGCCCAACCATAGTCCTTTCAATTCCCCAGTGTGGCCAGTAAAAAAGCCAGATAGCTTCTGGCGTATGACTGTGGATTACAGAGAACTGAATAAAGTCATACCCCCTATGCATGCTGCTGTCCCCTCTATTGCAGGCTTGATGGATACCCTCAGCCATGAACTAGGAACATACCATTATGTGGTAGATCTTGCTAATACCTTCTTTTCCATTGACATTGAGCAGGAAAGTCACCAACAGTTCGCCTTCACGTGGGAAGGACGGCAAAGGTCTTTCTCCATCCTTCCACAAGGATACATCCACAGCCCCACCATCTGTCATGGACTTGTAGCCCAGGACTTGGCTACATGGGTGAAACCACCAACGGCGTGGCTGTACCATTATATTGATGATATCATGCTCACGTCCGATTCTCTTTCAGATCTAGAAGGTGCAGCACCTAAACTGCTGCAACATTTACAGGAGAAAGGATGGACTGTGAACAGTACCAAGGTTCAGGGCCTGGTTTGTCAGTCAAATTCTTGGGGGTCATCTGGTCAGGTAAGACCAAAGTTATACCAGAAGCAGTTATAGATAAAGTCCAGGCCTTTCCTACCCCTACAACTGTAGCATTGCTACAGGACTTTCTGGGTCTTCTAGGCTACTGGAGAGTGTTTATCCCGCACTTGGCACAAATTCTGAAGCCCTTATACCAGTTGGTATGAAAGGGCATCAGGTGGGACTGGGATGAGACTTGTGCATCTGCCTTTACTACAGCAAAACAGGCAGTCAAGGCCGTGCAGGCCCTGAGTGTGATAGACCCATCAAGGCCCTGAGAGCTGGATGTTCATGTGACTGAAGATGGTTATGGCTGGGGTCTCTGGCAGCGGCTTGAACAAACTCGCCAACCTGTTAGATTCTGGTCACAACTCTGGAAAGGGGCAGAGGTACGATACACTTTGATAGAAAAACAACTGGCTGCCGTGTACCAAGCCTTGCTGGCTACAGAACCCGTCACTGGAATGGCCACTATAAAGGTAATAACCACCTATCTCATCTTGGGGTGGGTACAAGACTGGACCCAAAAGACAAGGAATGGTTTGGCACAAACGCCCACACTGGCCAAGTGGGGTGCTTACCTACAGCAGCGTAGTGCCCTTTCTAGTAGCCCCTTGAGTGAAGAACTCCAATGTGTGTTGGGGCTGGTGACATATACTAGTGAAAAGCAGGAAGAACATGCTTTTGAACCATTAGTAGCAGAGAGTCCCTATTGGGAGGGAAGAGCCCCTATACCCAAAGATGCATGGTACACAGATGGCTCCAGCCATGGCAGCCCCCAAAATGGAGGGTCATAGCTTTCCATCCTAAGACTGAGACAATATGGATGGAAGATGATGAGGAAAAGAGCAGCCAATGGGCAGAGTTGCAGACCGTGTGGCTTGTGATCAGCCAAGAGCCCTCCCCTATAGTTGTCTGCACTGACAGCTGGGCTGTCTATCAGGGCTTGACCCTGTGGCTACCAACCTGGTACCATGCCAACTGGCTGGTTGGTCACCAATCCCTTTGAGGGCAAGAATTGTGGCAAGACTTATTGGCCATGGTCAGACTAAAATAATTACAGTATACCATGTGACAGGTCATTTGCCACTGGCATCCTCAGGAAATGATGAAGCAGATAAATTGGCCCAGATACGTTGGTTAGAAGGAAAGCCTGCCTCTGATGTAGCCCAATGGTTACATCAGTGTTTGTTGCATGCGGGGCGAAAGACAATGTGGGCTGCAGCCCGTCGGTGGGGCTTGCCTTTGACTTTTAAAGAAGTTAGTAGAGCCCTGCATGAGTGTGTCGTGTGCTCCAAAAGAGACTTACACTGAGGTCCACAGCAACATGGGATAATAGCTAAGGGGCCTATACCCCTCGTCAGGTGGCAGATAGACTATATTGGGCCTCTACCTGTGTCAGAAGGATATCGGTATGCGATGACTTGTGTGGACACAGCTACTGGACTTCTGGTTGCTTTTCCTACCGGTAGTGCAGACCAGCAGATGACCAAAAGAGGCCTGGAGCATCTCTTTGCCACCTATGGCCAACCACAGGTAATTGAGAGTGTTCAGGGCACCCATTTCACAGGACATACACTGCAAGAATGGGTTCGACAGCTGGGAATCAAATGGGAGTTTCATGTCCCATACAGTCCTACCGCAGCAGACATGATAGAGAGGCACAGTGGCTTGTTAAAATCTGAACTAAAGTCAGATACCAATAGTCTGCAGGGATGGCCAGTCTGCTTATGGACCGGGCTACGGCATTTGAATAAGAGACCCCAAAAGGGATCCCTGAGCCCCGTAGACATGTTAACACATATGACTGCCTGCCCCATACAACTGCAAGAACAAACCAAGGAAGAATCACTGAAGCCGAGGTTCAGCCACCAGAATAACATCTTGCTGCCAGTACCAACTGCACTAAACCCCAGAGACTCCATTGAGTGGATGTGGCTTTGGACCTTTTGACACATGGACCAATGATGGCTGGGTCTCCTGGCACCTTGGGGATAAGCCCTGGTTGCTGGCCTCCTGTGTATTCCTGGAATAACAGCAGAGTGGCTGCCAAAGGTTACAGTAGTATATTCTGAATGGCCAGAAGGTAGGAGCATCATACCGGGGAGTTTTGTTTTATCATTAAGGCCAGTGCATGTACCTCCAGTACCACTCTATACATACCCTTCAGTAAACCCCCTGGGGAAAGGAGTAAAAGTATGGTATACTACACCTGGAAGGGACCCCCTGCCTGCTACAGTCCTATCACAGGACCACTCTCTTGCATGCATCCTACCTGATAGACAAGATTTGCCTATGTTGGTGTCATTAAAATATGTCTTATCGCCCCTAAAGTCTGTAGATTGGGAACGTCCTTGGCTTGAGGATTATTACAATTTTTGTTACCTGTATCAAAATCTTGTTGTGTCTTAATTTTTGTTATTATCTCTAAATTGTTGTTATCCTCTGTTGCTATTGTGGAATCTGGTTACAGTGCCCCAGCTTTCTCGCACAGGGACCATTGTGGAAGATTGAAAGCATGTAGATTGTAAGGCAAGAATCCTGGAGGGGTGGAGTGTGGGGAAGCTGGGGTTCCTATGGCCAGGATCCTCACTGAACTTAAACCACCTGATGATGTAACTGGCCTGTTGCTAGGCTAACGCTTCCACACATTTAGGCAATAAGCTATTATTGTACTATATACAGAGCTTGGCCCAGTGCTCTGGGTGGAGGCAGAGATGCTAGTGCTTGACCTACTGCTGAGAGAACAAACCGGGTAATAAACCCTTTCACCCCAAAGAACGTTTTGTTGTCAATTTCTTTGGTCACATTGAATCCATAGTGAACTTGCCCAGGGCTGAAACCCATTGGCAAGATACCTGCATTTTAAATATACTTTTAAAAGTTTTGACAAATGTACGTGCCCTACAATTAAGAGATCATTTGCATCATCTCAGAAAGTTTTCTATGTATCTTTGCAGTCAACCCCCCAACACCTAACCCAGGCGAGCGATTATCTGATGTCTATTTTAATGATTCACTTTGTCTTTTCCAGAACTCATATAAATGGAATCATTTAACATTTTCACTTTTTGGCCTAACTTCTCCTATTCAGTATAATGTCTGAGATTCATCCATATTCTTTCATGTACTAATATTATTTTCTTTTTCATAAATTAGCAATCTATTGTGTGACTAACATTTTTAAAATCCCTTCTCTTATTGATAAACATTAGGACTATGTCCAGTTCTTTGGGAAAAGAAATGCTCTGAAAACTATTTGTTGTCACTGTGGCATTCATTTATTTAATCAGTAAGTATTCATTTGAATGATTTAATAGTTATCATATTACAAGGAAGTATTATTAGGTATATGAAGACTACAGAGACATTTGAATGTATTTCAACTCTTAGAAGCAAGCTTTCTATTTGAAAAAGGCTTATATTTTGATAAAATCTTTGTAATTTTCAAAGCCATTTGATCTACTGTAAATCTTCATCAGAAAATGTCTTCCCAGCTTCACTGAGATATAATTGACATATAACATTCTAAGGTATGTACAGTAAAATTTCACTGTGATTTTAATTTGTATTGCACATCTCTCCATATACATATTGGACATTTGTTTATCTCCTGTTATGAAATGTTGGTTGAAGTCATTTGTCCATATCAATTTATCAGAATACTCAATATTGTTATGATGACTATTCCCCCTAACTGTCCTATAGATTTTACATAATTGCAATCAAAACCCCAGGGTTTTTTTTAAAGCAATTTAAGCTTTTTTTTAAGCAATTGCTTTTTTTAAAGCAATTGTGATTCTAAAATTTCTATGAAAATACAAAACTATTTTAGAAAAAAATACTTTCAAAACTCAAGAAGACAATTAGTATACTTAAAAAGGGGCAAGAAAATTGCTAAATATGAGTGACATATAAATGTATCAAAGGATGCTTAATAGCACTGATAATGAAAATATAATTTCATGCAAATAAAGATAATAATGGGCTGTCACTACACATATATTAAGATCCCTAAGATAAAAGCAAAAGAAAAGATCATACTAAGTGCTAAAGAATATAGAAATTGAGGGAATGAGATCCTGAGAAAGAGCCACATGAAGAACTACACAAATCTGCATGACCCAGCATTCAAGAACCAGTCAAATCTGGAATTCAGATAAAAATTAGTCGACTTTTAAAACACTTATAACAAATATGATCATGCCCTGTTCTCTGTTCATGTTGAAGATAATACAGATCCAGTATGGAGCCAACAGGAGGCTAATGATACTGGTCATGAGGTTATGTTTACATCTTTCTGCTTCCCTAGAAACCAGTCTCCTGAAAGTGCTCTCAGCAGTAGTTCATTAACAGTTTATTTGATTTTTTGAGGAACCTCCACACTAGTTTCCATAGTGGTGAACCAATTTACATTCCCACCAGATGCTCACAAGGGTTCCCTTTTCTCCACATTCCAATACTTGTTATTGCTTGTCTTCTTGATTATAGCCATTCTAATATAAAAAATCTGAACTCATAGAAATAGAATGGAATGATGGTTACCAGGGCCTGGGGGAGGGGTGGTGGAGGAATTGGGTAGTGTTGTTAAAGGGTAAAAATTACAACTAGAAAATTAATAAGTCCTGGAGAGCTAATGCACAGTATATCGATTATAGTCAATAAAACTGTTATAGACTTCAATGTTGCTACAAATTTAGATCGTAAATATTCTCACTGAAAAACAGAAAGATGTGTGCTCATATTGGTGTTAGCTAATCCTATGGTGGTATTCATATTGCAATATACATATTCATCAAATCGATGCATTGCACACCTTAAACTTACACAATTTTATATGCCAAATTTATCTGTTAAAAAATAAAATTTAAATTTAAAAAAGTTTATTGAAGCATCTTGTTAAGCAAACACAACCTTATACCAACCGCCAGCTCCTAACAGTAAACCTAGTTATAGTGTTCAGTTTAGTGCAGAACACTAGTTTCATTTCCCACAAATGAAGAATTCTGGTTCCCTCTGCCTCTGATCCCACTAGGTTCACAGCCCTAGCCTCAATTAACACTTTATTTCTGTTTCATTTCTAATGCAAGAAAGTGTTTATCTTGTTTTTTAATTTCAACTTATTTTTGTTTTTTCCCAAGTTATGCACATTTTTGTTTAGAAAGGAGGTATTACATGACCGTCACATCTTGGGCATGAGGAAATGTTTTTAAAGACCTTCAGTTACACAATACCTCTGTACTAAGACTTAAGCCATTTCCACTAATAAAATCTAATTTCTCTGCCTTCACCTGTTAATACTTAATCAGTTTTCAAAACAAAATCAAACTTCTTTCATTAGAAACAAAAACAAACAAACAAAAAAAACCCCTGGGATTCCTCAAGCAAGAAACTCTCTTCACCTGCTCTGAAATCTCCCACTTCTTAATGTCACATATAGGGCCTTTATTACACTATCACGTGTATGACTACTGTTTATGTAACCTATTTTGTATGTTTGGTAACATTTTTATCACCCAGAATCATTTTCTTCAAGTCAGTCGGTGGATCCTAGTTAAGATCTAGCCTGGGAATGGCAAATCACCAGTTTCCTTGATAGTATGGAGAAACCACTCCTTCCATCATGGAAACTACTCCAAAAGTTTTTCAGCACCTCAGTGGGAAGGGTCACACACAGAAAAAAGAAAACCCTCTTTCAGTCTACTCTCTTGCAGAGAGAAGAAAATGAGTTGATCAGATGTTAGTCCTATCTCCCCAACAAAGGCATCCAAAGCCTAAGAGAAGGAAAGAGCATTAGACAGATGGGAGGGATTCCAAGAGAAAAGTGTTCTTGCCGTGCTCCACAGCAGGCATCCCTACACCCACATGGAGCAGCCTCAGTATAGTCAAAGAGGATGCAGCAGCATAGCCAGGCTTCGAAGGAGTGGTAAGATAGGGCTTAGAAGTTCCCTCATCTTCCCACGTGACCCTGATGCAGAACTGAGACAATGGACACATTACTGGGAAGAAATGCATAAGGTTACCCTGCAACCCTGATGAACACTATGCAAGTGACTCAAGAGTGTCTGCCTTACCAACAAGAGCTGAAGGGGATAATATGGCACAGACAGATGAACTCAGCAGCTGCACCTGTCAGCTGCAGACACTAGCAGACCACCCAGAGATGTGAGGGAAGGAAAACATTCCTCAGTAGATATTAACCTGCACCCAACAAAGGACCAGAAGATGCCCTTCCTCCCAAAGCAATGAAGTCATCTATGTCTCTTTCCAAAATATCTCAATGCACTACATCTGGATTTGCACTTTGACCTACAGTCATGTGTGTGCACACCCATGTGCATGCATACACACATATATGAAACTCAGGAAAAGAGAAAGTATTGGTAAGTTTTATTAGAAATATCAGAGCTGGTTTTGAAAAATGACAGCCTCTCCATCCCATTTTCTTTTCATGTCTTAAATTTTATGTCAGTAAGTATCTACAAGTCTCCATAACTTACTTAATCTACTACACCATAAGCTCCTTGTAGATATATAATTTATTTCAGTATTACACATAAAAGTTACAACTTAAAGGTACTCAATAAATATTTTCCAAGTGAACATCAGAAATCATAATCAATCTTCTATCTTTGACCTATGAGTTATACAGTAGCAGCATACTCTGTAATTAATCATTAATAGAGTAAAAAGAAAATTAACTGTTGAGCATGTCCTATGGGCTATCACTATATTTCTGGTTTTCACACATTCATCTCATTTTATCCTTACCACAAGCCAATGGTACACATATCATTCCTATTTTTAAAAAACTGATTCCTCACTCCAAGTAGAATCAAAACAATTTGACAAAATGATTGGTTAATTCATAGTTCCTATAGAGCTATTTTATTCTTTCTAATAGTTTATGTTCTCATGTGAACCTTCAGTCACATGTCTTCATATTAACATGTCCCCTTAGGGTGATTTTAAGGATTATATAAAATATTGATGTAGAGAATTTAACACCATCACTGGTACATTCTAAGCAACCAATTTCACTACCCATATACATTTTTCATTTCCTACTTATTTTGGCTATTGAAAGTTAAGCCCAATTCATCCTAGGCTCTCATCCCTTCCTGCACCCATTTCCCCACTAGAATGTCAGGATCTTGGGTAGCATCAAAGCCTGGATTACAGTCACAAACCTCCTAATTGGCATTTCCTGGCTCTGTGGATGAACTATTTTTCAAAGCCATTTGATCTACTGTAAATCAGGCAAACTGGTGAGGAGAGAAGCCAAGACTGAGTGACGTGATGGAAGACCTGGAGAAGGGAAGCTAATTTGCAGCTAATTTCTGAAGCATTGGCTTGAGATTTGTTCACTTCATGGGGACAATAGAGAGATTTGGGCATCACCAAGTCATTCTTCAGGGAAGATTAAAAATTCTTGGAAGCTTTCCCCCAATCCCCATGTTACTGGAAGAATACAAACTAAATGAATGAGCCAGTAGGAATTTGTCTTGCTGAGGTTTGTTTCATAAATGAAAATGACATAGAATCATAGAAAAAATAATAATAAGGAAACAAAACAAAGGTGTGGGTGGGTTCATCTTCACTGGATACCAGTGTTAAAATGGGCAGGAGAACAGGCAAGTCCCCCACTTGTTTATCCCCTACTCAACTTCGTTATCCAGGGAATCTGGAAACAGCTAACAGCAAGGACAGCCATGGAAGAAAAATAAAAAGGGAAAAATAAAGTGAGCCACTGAAGAATGAGTGGACTTAAGGAGAGGCAACATCTTTCATGTGCCTTGTTATATGGGAATAATGGGAATTTTCAACCCACTGGGAGCCTCTTTTACTCCATCCTTCCTTTCCTACCATTTGTTCTCCTACCTGCATGCTCATCTGTTTTCCTAAAGGACGATAAATGCACTGGGTGAGTGCTCAAGTCTAGAATTGCATGAAGAGTAGAAAATCTACTTAGCATGGTCTTTCTTAGGTCAAGTTTCCTTCATACTCCAAGGCAAACCAGTCTGTTCTTTTTATGCCCAAATATTTCCTACCTGAATCTTTGACTCCATTTTACACATTTCCCTTTGAAAATACTGCTATCAAAGCTAACACAATCTATGCATCTTTACCAAGTAACTCTCACAGAGCACTGGGAAGAACTTGAACATGTTTCTAGGCTGTGGGTAAAGAGCCAGCAGAGTATTAGAAAGACAGTTTTGATGACATTGTTTTTTCATTTCACAGAGGACAACTCATGTTTCTCTCCTTAAGTATACACTGCAAGCCACAAGAGATGGCAGCTGTCTAATTAAACCTGATAAAGCCTCTTTAAAAATGAGATTCCAAGAAACACATCATGTCAGTTTTAGAGCTGCCCAATTTTCCCTGGAACCCAGAGGGAGCTGTGTATTGTTCGGGAGGGACAGAGTGTGGGACCTCAGGGAGACAAGGCACAATTACTACCACCATCAAGTTGTTGGTGTGAAATAACAGAACATACACGTTTCATATTTAATGCAAACTAGATAACTTCACTTTATAAAACAAGCAAAAGAATAACCTCATCTACCATTTTAAGAAAGCCACTGATGAAGGCTTTGATTATATGCCAAATCCCTTCTTAAATTATAAAGATTTAATAGAAGCAGTTTATTTTCTCCAACAGGCTTCTGCTGGCAGGAGAACCTGGGAAATTGAAACAGAGATGTGATCATTATGTCTAAGGCCTTGGGATGGCTCAAACTGCCTCCTCCCTTTTCACCCTTCAATTCTACAGAGAGGTAGTGTTCACTTGAGTTACAAATAAAGGACCAAGCAAACATGTATAGATGCACCTGGCTCTCAATTCAAGGAGCAAAGGAATAAGAACCTGACCTTATAAATGCTGTCTTCATTGTATCTCAATTTTACCAACTCTTTATTTTCATTTTTTCCAATGTTCTCCACCAACTTGGTGATAGGCAATGGCCCAACCTCCGATTAGTCCAATGATGTAGTAAGAAATAGAACAGGAAATCTCTTAACTAAAGAATCCCTACATGGCAGGAGACTCTTGCCCACCAATGTGGTTTCCCCATTGCCTGATAAAAGGAAAAACAGAGACCCTAGAGTTCTGAACACCTCCAAATTAGGAGAACTATCACTCTTACAGGAAGCTAAGACCACTGAACTTCAGTTCAGGATATGTCACTGAAAAATAAAGGAGAGACATAAACACGGACTTATTATCTTATTCATGTATTTCCTTCATACTACTTATTTGCTGGCTAAATAGTAACTCATATGAGAGTAAACCTAAACCTAGCTGGAGTCATCATTTAAGCCAATCTTGGAGCCTGGATTAACTTCTTTGTCTCATCTGGCTCACCCCTCTAATTAAATGTCCCAATACCCACTCAACTTTTATCTTCTAGATGCTTTTACCATCTCTCATCTTTATTTGGTTGCTATCTCCCCTAAATTCTGATAGTACCTGTCATCTGTATCAGTTGGTGTAATTGTGCAATTTCATTTTCTTCTTGTTTCCTATACAACTAGTTATTTCTGTAAGGTAAGAGTTGTCTTTTCTGCTCTTTTTAACTACTCATCTCTGATCTAGAGATTGTCAACCTGCAATTGGTATGCCACAGAAAGGAGCTTCAGGGAATTTTTCTCAAAGCCAAAATCCAAAACAGACAATGAACACTATGCTAGCCTCCCTGTTGTCTGTAGAAAAGTCTTCAGGAAAAAGTTGACTGGAGTGAGGAGGAATATTGACCTCTGGACATAGGTCTAAACTGCACACCAGAACACCAGAACAAAACCCAGGACAGCCCTTTTCAAATGACATTCAATAGAATTCTACTTCCATGGAATTATAATTGATAATACACATATACAAGGATTCTGGGATCAAATTAGTTTGGAAAAAGGGAGGTTAAGCAAAGTTTAACAGATTATTTTCCTATGGAACTTGGCATAATGTTTAATAACTAAAATACATGATGAAATTCCAAGTAGGGAGATTATAGGCAGAGTTCCCCAAAGCATTTCACTGTGCGATGCTTTTTAAAGGAGTTTTATGTAAGGCTAGAAGGACAGTTTGGAATATGCAAGTCTAGATTCAAATTTATCCTTAGAAAGATGTCTGATGTCTGATGTTCAGAGTCTCTTAATGTTTATAGAGTTCATTTGCTAATTGCTACTCAAAGTTCCTTAAAGTCATTGATACTTTGGCATTTAAAAGTTTTCATAGTTTTGGGAATCAGTTTGAAATGGAACCAGTAGTGGCTATGATTATAAACTTACCTAGAAGTAATATGAGCAAATAAATCTGGTAGAGAACTCACTGCAACATGGGAGAATCTTAGAGATCACCTAACCTGCAACCCCATCACAAAAGTATGAAGCGTTCATGGCTTTCTGTCTAGGAAAATATTTAAGCAACAATATTTAAAGTATAACAAAATACTTCTTAATTTAAAAAGAACCCCTCATATCTCCATAGCTTATTTAATTTTCCAAGGTTTAGTTCATGCTTAGAATGTGCTAGAGTCTCCCTCTAATTCCCTTTTTATTGTTGCTTCTTTTCTATCTGTACATGCTACTAACTTTGGCTGTTCTAGTAGGAAGCCCCCCACCCCTTTAAGAGAGGGTGGAAGAGGGGATGCTACACCTAGGTAAGACCAGTCAGTAGGGTGCTATTCTTTCAAGATTCTGGAAACATGAGAATTCAATGAATCTTATTCATACACATATAAAGAACAATCCTAGAAGTCACAAGTTAGCAAGAAAGATCGGAATATATACAGGTAAGTATCCTTAAAAGTTACATGTCTGAGTGTAGACTGACACAGGAGAGAGAAAGAATTAATGTAGAGATATGGGAAGGAGTGGAAAAGGGCTACTGAAGTCAGGAAAAACTCCCTGGAGTAGGTGACACCTGAACTGAAGATGAGTAGAAGGCAGGAGGCAAAGAATGGGAGTGAGAGAGAGAATCCCAGGTAACATGATAGAAGGTGTACTAGTTGTTGTCATTATACCAAGCTACTGCTAAGTGTCAGTATTATTAGGTAAGTAACATTGTTATAACTTTATGAATAGTATAAATGTAGCCCTTAAAATATACTATTTTGATGACAGATTTTGTTTTCAGTGTATCATATCCCTCCCTGAATAAAAGTATAAGGTTTTATTAGATGCAGCCCATACTGTTCTTTCTTTTGAATCCTTCAGAGCACAAGACACAGGAAAGGGTATTTGAAGATGCCTAATAAAAAGCTGAAATTGCTCAAAACTGAGGTAACAGAGAATGTGAAAATTTAAGAAAATCCTTTGAATTTGGAAGAAAAAGAGCTGAATGTCATTAAACAGCCATGCAATTTGTTTCTTTGTGTGGAATTAGCTAATTAGTTAAACATGGGTATCCCAGAAGCCAAGTATAAGGATCTGAGCACCAGAGCCCTCAACTCCTCATAGCACTGGAAACTCTCTCCTCTGCAACATAAACTGAACTAGGCCTGGACCTGCCTGAGATCACCTGACACCATGGGAGTGTCTTCCCATGTGCATGATTCCCAGCAACATGTGAGATCCAATCACAGGAGAAGCCCTTTTCCTGGCACTTGGAAACAAAGTAAACATTTCAGTGAGCACCCAAATGCAGGAAGTTTAGATAAATAAAACCTCTGACCTGTAAAGCATGGCTTCTTATTATTTCCCCAATCCTAAGAATGTTGCGACCTTTCTGTTACCGGCTTCATTCCACTGGGTTATGATTGCCGGTTTGTCTGCTTCTTCCATTACACTGTATGCTCGGGAAAGGCAGGGATCGATTTGATCATGCTCACCATCCACTCACCAGCATCAAGCATAGCACTTGACTCTTAATAGGCAAGAGATAACAAAAGCTAAAAATAATAACAATGTGTCAGGCTTTGGTTCAAGAGAGTCCATCTTAATGTATCTTCTCTCATGCATAGATAGGAAGTCATTCAGTCTGAGCAGTTACTAAGTAGCTACAGGATTAGACCCTCTTAAACCCAGTTCAAATACAATGAGGCCAAACAACAAAGACTTTTCAATCATGTTGGCAGAAATTCTGGACAGAAGGGAATGAGTTGACCAAATGAGAAATGGGCCAATAGTTTTTATCATCAAAGAAATATTTTTCCACATCCCCAGATATACCCAACTGAGGGCCAGCAAGCATTTAAACATTTTTTTCACCACTGGCTCATTTGTTAATTCTGAATAGAACTCATTGGCATGAACTTAAAAGGTTAATTACATCCTAAAACTTTGTCAAAAACAATAAAACCACTGGCCAAACATGATCTTTTGAGCTCTGCCAAATGCAATGTATTTACTTTTTTTTTAATATAATTTATTTTATTATCATTAATTTACAATTACATGTGCAATATTACGATTATTAAACTACCCCTTCATCAGGTCCCCCCCACCAACCCCATTACAGTCACTGTCCATCAGCGTAGTGAGATGTTATAGAATCACTACTTGTCTTCTCTGAGTTGTACTGCCCTCCCCGTGCCCCCCCAACATTACATCTGCTAATCGTAATGCCCCTTTTTCCCTCTTATCCCTCCCTTCCCGCCCATTTTCCCCAGTCCCTTTCCCTTTGGTAACTATTAGTCCGTTCTTGGGTTCTGTGAGTCTGCTGCTGTTTTGTTCCTTCAGTTTTTTTCTTTGTTCTTATACTCCACATATGAGTGAAATCATTTGATACTTGTCTTTTTCGGCTTGGCTTATTTCACTGAGCATAATACCCTCTAGCTCCATCCATGTTGTTGCAAATGGTAGGATTTGTTTTCTTCTTATGGCTGAATAATATTCCATTGTGTATATGTACCACATCTTCTTTATCCATTCATCTACTGATGGACACTTAGGTTGCTTCCATTTCTTGGCTATTGTAAATAGTGCTGCAATAAACATAGGGGTGCATCTGTCCTTTTCAAATTGGGCTGCTGCATTCTTAGGGTAAATTCCTAGGAGTGGAATTCCTGGGTCAAATGGTATTTCTATTTTGAGTTTTTTGAGGAACCGCCATACTGCTTTCCACAATGGTTGAACTAATTTGCAGTCCCACCAGCAGTGTAGGAGGGTTCCCTTTTCTCCACATCCTCGCCAACATTTGTTGTTGTTTGTGTTTTGGATGTTGGCCATCCTCACTGGTGTGAGGTGATATCTCATTGTGGTTTTAATCTGCATTTCTCTGATGATTAGCGATGTGGAGCATCTTTTCATGTGCCTGTTGGCCATCTGAATTTCTTCTTTGGAGAAGTGTCTATTCATGTCCTCTGCCCATTTCTTAATTGGATTATTTGCTTTCTGTTTGTTAAGGTGCATGAGTTCTTTATATATTTTGGATGTCAACCCTTTATCAGATACGTTTTTTATGAATATATTCTCCCATACTGTAGGATGTCTTTTTGTTCTACTGATGGTGTCCTTTGCTGTACAGAAGCTTTGCAGCTTGATATAGTCCCACTTGTTCATTTTTGCTTTTGTTTCCCTTGCCCGGGGAGATATGTTCATGAAGAAGTTGCTCATGTTTATGTCCAAGAGATTTTTGCCTATGTTTTTTTCTAAGAGTTTTATGGTTTCATGACTTACATTCAGGTCTTTGATCCACCTTGAGTTTACCTTTGTGTATGGGGCTAGACAGTAGTCCAGTTTCATTCTCTTACATGTAGCTGTCCAGTTTTTCCAACACCAGCTGCTGAAGAGGCTGTCATCTCCCCATTGTATATCCAAGGCACTTTTATCAAATATTAATTGACTGTATATATTTGGGTTAATGTTTGGATTTTCTATTCTGTTCCACTGGTCTGTGGGTCTGTTTTTGTGCCAATACCAAATTGTCTTGATTACTGTGGCTTTGTAGTAGAGCTTGAAGTCAGGGAGTGTAATTCCCCTGTTTTATTCCTCCTTCTCAGGATTGCTTTGGCTATTCGGGGTCTTTTGTGGTTCCATATGAATTTTAGAATTATTTGTTCCAGTTCATTGAAGAAAGCTGTTGGTAGTTTGATAGGGATTGCATTGAATCTGTAGATTGCTTAGGTAGTATAGCCATTTTGACAATATTTATTCTTCCTAGCCAAGAGCATGGGATGCATTTCCATTTGTTAGTGTCCTCTTTAATTTCTCTTAGGAGTGTAATGTATTTACTTTTTATCATGGAATTTAATCCTATTATCTAAAATTGGGAAACTGAAACTGGGGTGGGGAGGGAGAGTCAATGATGCATAGACAGGAATCAGCCAGAGATAGAGCATGGGTGCTGGGCCTAGGTATGTTTCATTCCACTGTAGAGACAGCTGCTCCCAGGCTCACCTCCTCAGGAGAGGACAATGATGAAATGTACAGGAGCATACATGTTTTAGGTTTGGAACCCTTAGAAGCTGAAACTTAGACAGAGTTTTGCCTATAGGATGCTTATTTGGTAATTCCCTTGGTACCATCTCTTCTGGCAAGGAAAGGCAGGCAGGTGGAATTGAGAAAAAGGAAAACAATTAATCAGCAATGCAAGACCACTGATAGCTTGGCCAACCCCATGGGGAGTTGTGCAGCTATGGTGGCACTTTGGAGTTGTCCCTTGCCTGGCTGAGATCACTAAGCCTTTTATACTCTTGCATTGATTAGTCATTGGTTGTTAGACACCCTAAGAAAGAATACAGACCTTGGACAGTCTGGTGCTCTGCAGCTGAGGTATTCCCGGAAGGGTCTAAAAATTGTTATAGGGTTCCCCAACATACATCTCATCTTGCAAAGCTGAGAATAGAACCATGAACCCCAATAACTGAGAGCCAACTGGACACCCCTGAGGAAGTAGCAATTCAGATGAAGAAATAAAGCGGGTCCCCTGAGGATACCATATAGACACTGGACCAAGAAGGAACAATCTGATTCAAGTTAGAATATAGGACTTGATGAGGAGTAACAGTATTAAAATAATAATAGTTCTATGTCTATGCTTTTAAAACACATTTAATATACTGTCACATCGACTGCTGCATTTTATCCTGCTGTCAACCCTGTGAGGTAGACAGAAAGGGAACATCATCTCTAATTTACAAATGAGGAAACAGTGTCAGAAGGAAAAGTGACTTTCCTGTGGTCATTTAGTGAATTTAAGAACTAGAACAACATCTAAGATTTCCAGATTTATAAGCCCATGAAGAGTCTTTACTCTCTTCTTAGTTTTAACATAATGAAGTGACTCACTCAGACAACCCATCACAGTCAAAGGCTTTAGCACAGCTGGGTACACAGAGCCCCAATTCTTGGAGGATGTGGCGTTCCCCATACCTCTGCTGCAGGCCCCCAAAATTCACATAGTGAAAACTTTCTGATCTCCTCCCATTTCACCCCTCTAAACCATGGTAATCTTATTCCGTCCCTAACTAGTATTTTATCATTCACCGAAAGAGTTCTTTAAGCAACTTCTGAGTTCACAGCTTCACTTCCAAACTGGAAGCTGGGATATCTGCATTCTGTGGCATGACCTTGTACAAAGCACATTCCATTTCTGGAGTTCAGTTTCCTCATTTGTAGAATACTTTGTTGGGCTAGAAAGTATGTATAGTTCCTTCCAGATCTGAAATGCACTCTGTCAATGTAGAAGCCTCTTGTTATGCCTTCCAAAGCCACTCTGTGAGGTGGCTGCATAGTGCTCTCAGGTACCATCAATAACCGCTTCTAATGTTTTTTCATGCTAAGATCTTCTGAGGCTTGGCCTGTTGTTACTAAAGTCATTCCTTCTATTACTTCCAACAGTTAGAAACTTGGAAGTATAACTTCCATTTTTATTGGTGCTTTTAATTTTTTTAATGAAAAAAGCAACTTGAAAGAGTACATTAAAGGCAGTTTCATGAAATGTTGGCTCCCTTGAGTACCCATAAATCTTGATTCTTCAACATTGCCTGGGACTGGAGTAATCAGACTTAGGAACACACACATTAAAATATAAATTATTGATGTGGCTATAAGAAGACTGCAGAGATCATTTAGTCAACAAATCATTTTACAAAAAAGGAGACTGAGCTCCAAATACAGGAAGTATACTCTGTGTGCAAGTCTTTATCAGCTGAAAAATATAATGTGAGGGCAATTTTGAAATTATGCCCTGTAAATATAATTAACTTTTAATCATCATCCAGGCCATAATTATGGAAGAGAGAAGGGATGGCATTCATTATAAAAACTCTATTGTTCTGCCAAATATCTCTATGTCCTCCAACCAATTAGTTAGTTCCTGGCTGAGAGAGGGAGAGTAGGTACTGCATCAGGTACCAAAAACTCTGGAACTTTACAAGACATTGTGCCTGCATTTATATCCACCAGGAGGCAGGAACAAGAAGAACTTGGTGTAACAGCCCTGGATAACAGGTTAGTCAACCCATACTGTTATGCTTGGGCATAGGTGGTGATAATACAAACTGCTAACTTTTGTAAGTGGACCCTAAAAGTTGTATGCTCTTTTCAGTTAGCATTCCTATGACTTCAAACATACCATATCCCCAGAAGTTCTTATCCTTTTAGTAAAGCCTAGGAAAAGTGCCCAAGCCATATTTGACTTTTCCTTGCCCCTAGTATTTAATCACAAATACTAATGCCTGAAAGAGGCATCCATTCCTCTTTCCCATCTCCAACATTCAATTTATTGTCAAGAGACACTCTGAGAAGTTAATTGCCCCTAAAATAATAATGAATCCCCAAAGCTTCGTGTGTTACTCCTCCTCCAAGATTTGTTCTACAGTAGTAAAGAATACAATAGGCTAATTCTTTAAACCAAAGGTTTTGGTCTCTAAAATTGGACTTTCAACACTGTGGACAACACAGGGAGGAACACATTTTGCCTGGATGGAGTCTCCATAATGATTCTCTAATTTCCCTGCCTAGGTGCAATTCCACCTACATCATCTAGGCATAAGCCATGCCTTGTGGCAACTTGTTTAGAAAATGCCAAAGCATTTTTATAATTTGAACATTTTTTGTATTGAAAGCACAAAGTTCCTCTGGTCAACATTGATATTAATCTACAATAAAAAACCACTGTAATTCAGTCATTATCTGTAATCTGGCCAGCCTCTTTACCTTGAGAGAATTTGTCTCTGCCTTGAAACCACAGGGTCCACTGTTTTTCTTTTCAGTACAAATTTCCCTGAAGATATTTATATGTGAAGCAAACAAGAGCAAAAATATATTTGTGCTCTTATTTTCACAAAATACTCACAAAATTAGGGCAAAATACAACACCAAGGCATTCTCTGTCCATCAAGACACAAAACCTCGAGCTGAGCAATTGAGTCTTACATTTATATCTATGTGACACTTAGGAAAATTGAAGACGGGAAGCCACACGTACAAGTAAAACCAGTGATTAGAGACAATGAGATTCAGTCTAAAGAAAAAAACTGATATTATTAAAGAGACACTGACAAGTCCTTCAGACCCAAATATAGACTATACAAAAAAGCGAAGTTTTAGAATTCACCACAAATGTAAGCGTGGGTTTCTTTTAACATCAATAAAAACATGTTTTCCCTGCAATCATGCATTATGTCAGCAACATTTGGAACTCACACATTTGGAATATAATTTTAAAATTCTCCCAAGTGCCATCTATTTGGGGACAAGAGAACAGAGCCATCAGAGTACAGATTTTGGACGCACACAGTGAGAATTCAAATCTGTCAGCAACTATATGACCTTAGTAATATATTTAATTTCTCTGAGTCACAGAATCCACTTCCGTAATTAGAAGGCTTTTTACAGTTACAACACATATAGTTGTGAGGATTAAATGAGATAGATCACACCATGCCGGATAAATACGTGTCTGTAGTAGATACTAGGTACTAGGTACTACATTTATTATTGCTTCAACTCAATAGCTATTTCATATCTATAATATGTTAAGTATTGAGGAAAAAAAAACTCTGGGAACTACAGGTGCAATGATTGTTGAGATGGGGCTGAAGTGACTTGAGAAATGTATAACATCAGACATGGCACTAAAATGAGATAAACTCTATGGTCAGGCATGAAAAGTTAAGTATGAAAGAGGTATCCCAGAAAACCAACAATGCAACAAGAAATTATTCCACAGAGCTTGAGATGTTCTTCAGGTTATTTAGAAGAGCAACATGTCAGATGTGGAGACAGGAAAACATGGCTACACACCTTGCCAGCAGGTATACAGACCACAGAATATCACTGTGCAACTTCCCAAGGCATATTGATTAGTGAACCTGTGTGGATTCTCACAGAAACAGATATAACTAACAACCTTGACCTGAAGAAGTGAACACAAACACTTAAAATAAATAAGATCAAAATTCAAAATAAGTATAGAAGACATCCACTGTATAAAGGAAGGGGTGTTGGTTGGATTACATACAGAAAAGATTCATGGAAGGCTAATTATCCCATGAGATAATATGTCATTTAAATGTGGGTAATATTGGGTTCGAGATGGTGGCATAGGAAGACCCAGAACTCAACTTCTCCTAAGAACACACCAAACCTCTTCCTACATATACAGCAATTCCTCCTGAAGAATAATTGAGGGTTTTTGGACAGCTTCTGGCAGCAAATGATAGAGGGACCACATAGAGAAGGGTAGAAGAGACACAGACACAATATCAGGAACCCCACCCCCAATACACTAATCTGCAGTAGGGAGAGATATCACTAAGGAGCCTGAGTGCAGACTCACCCACCCTAAGGCACAGAGAAAACAGTGGTTAAAGGGCAACTAGAATATAAGTGACAAATATCCACTTATTAAGAGTATCCACCAAATGGGTGGGAAACTGTTGGAACTCTCTGTAGGTTTGGAGATGCTGACAATCACCATTTTTGTTTCTGCTCTACCTCAACAGCTTGGGCAGGAGCAGAGTCCAGATACTTTTCCTTCCACCTTGATAGTGTGGACAGGAGCAGGATCCAGGGGCTCTACCTGGCCTGCTACAGCTATCCAGTAAGCCCTGGGCTCCTGGCCAATGCCAGTTCCAACAGTACCACAAGGCTGCTGTGGCATGCCTGGCCCCCTTTACCTATGTGCATCCCACTTCAGCCTTTCTACCAAGATAGCCTCATTACAGTGGCATCTGTGACCCCACAGCCTTCACATGACCCAGCAGTCCTGCCAAGGCAGCCCCAGTGCATTGTGCCCTGGGAAATGCCCTGGCCTCTGTCCATTCCAGTTCCAGCTGTCTTTTCAGGGAAGCACCAAAGCAACATACCTTGAGATGCCTGCAGGCTTCATCCAATCTAGCCATCCTGGCATGCCCCTAGCCTGCTTCAAATCCAGCTATCACACTAAGGCGGCCCTGGCATGGTGCACCTCAGGACCATCCCTCAGCACACACCCACTCCAGCTTCAGTCATCCTACCATGGCAGCCCTGATGTCCCTGAACCCCCACAATCTGCACCCACTTCAGCTCCAGCTAGCCTGAAAAGCCACCAGGCACACACAGTGTACACAGGGGATGTTCCTACACAAAGCCACTCCTTTAAGACTAGAAGTAGGTGTTACATCTAATTCATAGAAACAAATACAGAAATCCAAACAAAATGAGGAGACAAAAAAAATCTTCCAAACAAAAGAACAAGATAAACCCCCAACCCTGAAAACCCTAATGTAATAGAAATAAATAATTTACCTGAAAACGAGTTCAAAGTAATGATCATAAAGATACTTAAAGAACTCAGGAGATGAATGGAAGAACACATTGAAAACTTCCACAATGTTAAAAAACATAAGAAAAAACAATCAGAGCTGAATAATACAACAGATGAAATGAAAAATACTCTATAGGGAATCAACAGAAAATTAGCTGATACAGAAGAATGGATCAGTGATCTGGAAGGCAGAATAATGGAAATCACCCAATCAGAACAACTGAAAGAAAAAATAATATTAAAAAAAGGATAGTTTAAGGAACTTCTAGGACAACATCAACATATTAATATTCACATTATATGTTCCCAAAAAGAGAAAAGTGAAAGAGGTAGAAAACTTACTTGAACAAATAATAGCTGAAAATTTTGCTAACCTTGGGAAGGAAATAGATGCCAGATCCAGGAATCATAGAGTCCCAAACATGATGAATCCAAAAAGATCAACAAGGCATATTATAATTAAAATGACAAAAGTTATAGATAAAGAGATAATCTTAAAGACAGCAAGAGAAAAACAAATAGTCACATACAAGGGAAAGCCTTTAAGACAAAAAGCTGACTTTTTCAGCAAAAGCTATGCAGGCAAGAAGGGAGTGGAAGGCTTTATTTAAAGTGCTGAAAAGGAAAAAGTTACAACTAATAATTTTCTATTTGGTAAGGTTGTCATACAGAATTGACTGAGAAATAAATTGTTTCCCAGACAAGCAACAATTAAAGGAGTTTATCACTACTAAACTCCAGTCTTATAAGAAACTTAAAGGGTCTTCTTTAAGCAGAAAAGAAAAAGGTCATACTGGAAATAATATATAAAATTAAAAAAATCTCACTGGTAAAGGCAAATATAGAGTAAAGAAAATAGATCAGCCACTTAAAAAGCTAGTATAAAAATTAGACAAAATAGTAAAATCAACTATAACCAGAACTAAAGACATCCAAGTGTGCAGAAATAGGTTTTGTTCTTATATGCTAATAACAAGCTATCATAAAGAGACATTTTTTTTAAATCCCATTTACAATTGCATCAAAAAAAGTAATAAAATTAAGGAATAAATTTAGCTAAGGGGATAGAGACATATAATCTGAAAACCATAAAACACTGATGAAAGAAACTGAAGACAACACAAGTAAGTGGAAAGATCTACCAAATTCATGGATTGGAAGAGTTTATATTTTTTAAATGTTCATACTACCTAAAGCAATCATAATCAAAATCAAGGTAATCCCTATCAAAATCCCAATGGGATTTTCACAGAACTAGAAGAAAAAAATCTTAAAATGTATAGGGAACCATAAAAGACCATGAATAGCCACAGAAATCTTGAGCTGGGGGTATCACACTGCCTGATTTCTAGATATACTACAAAACTACAGTGATTAAAATTGTATGGTACTGCAGCAAAGGACACCATCAGCAGAATAAAAAGCATCCTACAGTATGGGACAATATATTCGTAAATGACATATCTGATAAGGGGTTAACATCCAAAATATAGAAAGAGCTCAAGCACCTAAATATTCAAAAAGAAAATAACCTGTTTAAAATATGGGCAGAGGATCTGAACAGATACTTCTCTAAAGAAGAAATTCAGATGGCCATCAGGCACATGAAAAGATGCTCCACATCACTAATTATTGGGGAAATGCAAATTAAAACCACAATGAGGTATCACCTCACACCAGTTAGAATGGCCAACATCCAAAAGACAAACAACAACAAATGCTGGCAAGGATGTGGAGAAAGGCAAACTCTCCTACACTGCTGGTGGGAAGGTAAATTAGTTCAACCATTTTGGAAAGTAATACGGAGGTTCCTCAAAAAACTAAAATAGAAATACCATTTGACACAGTAATTCGGTCCTAGGAATTTACATGAGGAAAACAAGATCTCTGATTCAAAAAGACATATGCATCCCTATGTTTTTTGCAGCACTATTTACAATAGCCAAGATACGGAAGCAATCTGTGTCCATTAGTAGATGAATGGATAAAGAAGATGTGGTGCATATACCCAATGGAATATTATTCAGCCGTAAGGAGAAAACAAATTCTACCATTTGCAACAACGTGGAAGGAGCTAGAGGATATTATGCTCAGTGAAATAAGGCAGGTGAAGAAAGACAAGTACCAAATGATTTCACTTTTTTGTAGAGTCTAACAACAAAGCAAAACTAAAGGAACAAAACAGCAGCAGACTCACAGACTTCAGGAAGGGACTAGCAGTTACCAAAGGGAAGGGGTTGGTGACGGTGTGTGGCGAGGGAGGGAGAAGGGGATTCAGGGGCATTATGATTAGCACATATAATGTAGGCGGGTCATGGGGAAGGCAGTATAGCATGGAGAAGGCAAGTAGTGACTCTATAGTATCGTACTACCCTGATGGACAGTAACTTCAAAGGGGTGTGTGGGGGGGACTTGATAATATGGGTGAAAGTTGTAACCACAATGTTTCTCATGTGAAACCTTCATCAGATTATATATCAATGATACCTTAATAAAAAAATTGTATGGGACTGGCATAAAATGGGAAAAGACATTCTCTTCAATAAATGATGTTGGAAGAACTGAACAGCTACATACAAGAGCATGAAACTAGATCACTGTCTTATGCCATACACAAAAGTAAACTCTAAATGGATTAAAGACCTAAATGTAAGACATGAAACTATACAACTCTTAGAAGAAAACATAGGCAAGAATCTTGTGAACATCAACATGGTAATTTTTTTCTGGATACATCTCCTCAGGCAAGGAAAACAAAAAATCAATAAGCGGAACTACATCAAACTAAAAAACTTCTGCACAGCAAAAGAAACCCTCAACAAAACAAAAAGGCAACCTATTGTATGGGAAAATATACTTGCAAATGACATATTCAACAAGGGGATAATATGCAAAACATTTAACAACCAAAATGACTCAACACCAAAAAAGACCCCCAAATAATCCAATTAAATAATGAGCAAAGGATCTGAAAAGACATTTTTCCATAGAAGATATACAGGTAGCCTACAGACACATGAGAAGATACTCAACATCACTAATCATCAACGAACGGCTAATCAAATCCATAATGAGTTATCACCTCACACCAGTCAGAATGGCTACTATCTAAAATACAAGAAATAACAAGTATTGATGAGGCTCTGAAGAATAGGGAACCCTCCTACATTGTTGGTGGGAATGTGTATTAGTGCAGCCACTGTGGAAAGCAATATGGAGGTTCCTCACAAAAGTAACACTAAAAATACCATGGCCCACCAATTCCGCTTCTGCGGATTTACCCAAAGAAATCAAATCACTAATTCTAAAAGATATATGCACACCTGTTTACTGCAACATTATTTACAAGAGCCAAAATATGGAAGCAACCCAAGTGCCCACTGAGAGATGAATGGCTAAAGATGTGGTACATATACATGAAGGAATATTATTCAGCCATAATAAAGAAGGAAATCTTGCCGTTTGCAACAATATGGATGGACCTAGAGGGTATCATGCTAAGCAAAATAAGTCAGATAGAGAAAGACAAATACCATATGACTTCACTCATATGTGGAATCTAAAAAATAAAATGAACAAAAAATTCTGACAACAGCTTGTTGGTTACCATAGGGAGGAGGTGGAGGAGTGAGTGAAATAGGTAAAGGTCATAAAGAAGTACAAATTTCAAATTATTAAATAAATTAGTCATAGAAATGGAAGTACTACATAGAGAATATAACTGATAATATTGTAATTTCTTGGTATGGTAACAGGGTAACTACATTTGCCATGGTGACCATTTAGTAATGATATAATTACCCAGTCACTACATTGTACATCAGAAACCAATATTGTGTATGAACTATATTCCAATTTTTAAAAATCAGAACAAAAAATGGTGTTGGGAAAACTGGACAGCTACATACAAAAGAATGAAACTGGACCACCATACACCACACAAAAATAAATTCAAAATGGACTAAAGACTTGAATGAATGATCTGAAATCATAAAACCCCTAGAAAAAAACAAAAGAAGTAAGCTCTTTGACATCGGCCTTAACAATATTATTTTAGATCAGTCACCTCAAGCAGGGGCAACAAAAGCTAAAATAAACAAATAGGATTATATCAGACTAAACACAGTGAAGGAAACCATTAACAAATGAAAAGGCAACCTGTAGAACAGGAGAAAACATTTGCAAATAATACATCTGATAAGGGGGTAATATCCAAAATATATAACCAACTTACACAACTTAATGTCAAAACAAAAAACAACATGATTAAAAATAGGCAGAAGGCTTGAATACACATTTTTCTAAAGATGACATGCAGATGTCCAATAAGTACATGAAAAGACGCTCAACATCAGTAATCATCAGTTAAGTGAAAAACAAAACCACAATGAGATACTACCTCACACCTGTCAGATTATTACTAAAATGATTTTTAAAAAGTGTTAGTAAAGTTTTGGAGAAAAATGAACCCTTATACACTGGTCATGGGAATATAAATTTGTACAGCCATTATGGAAAACAGTATGGCATTTCCTCCAAAATTAAAAATGGATACCATTCAATCCAGCAATTCTTCTTCTGGGTATTTATCCAAAAAAACACAAAATATTGACTTAAAGGAATTATGTACCCTCATATTTATTGCAGCATTACTTATAATAACCAAGATATAGAAGCAACTTAATGTCCATCAAAAGATGAATGGAAAAAGATGTGATATATATGTATATATATGCATACACACACACAAACACACACACACACCTCTACAATGGAATATTACTCAGCTATAAAAAAAGAAATCTTGCCATTTGCAACAACATGGATAGACCTAGAGGGTATGAGGTTAAGTGTAATAAATCAGACAGAGAAGGACAAATACCATGTGATATCATTTATATGTGGAATCTGAAAACAAAGCAAACAAAAAAACAAAACAGAAACAGACACATAAATACAGGAAACAAATTGTTGGTTACCACAGAGGGGAAATTCAGGACATGGGCAAATAGGTGAAGGGGATTAAGAGGTATGAACCTCCAGTTATAAAATAAATAAGTCATGAGGATGTAATGTAGAGTGAATAATATCGTCATAACTTTGAATGGTGACAGATGGTAATTCGACTTATTGTGGGGATCATTTCATAATGTATAAAAATATTAAATCATTACATTGTACATCTAAAACTAATAGGATATTATTCAATAAGAAAAGCACAAATGTGTATATTTTGATGATGATGACACTAATAAAGCACTTAGTGGATGCCATGTACTTACCTTCTTACTGTTTTGTATACACCAACAACCCTGTGAGTTGGTAGTACTATTACTCCTATTTATAGATGAGTACAAACTGAGGATAATAGAGGTAAAATATTTTCTTGATATATAAAAATGATGAGAGAATTATAGATGGAGAGAAGGACATAAGCAAAGGCAAAGAAGAGGAAATGGACCATTTATTCATCAAAATTAGAATGCCCTGGTTTGACTGGTACTTAGATTAGACAGAGGAGTATAGTGGAAGATGAGTCTGAACAAAAAGGTTATAGAGAACCTTGAATCTAGATTTAATGTAATTGACAACAAAGAGTCATTGAAGATACCAATGAAATGAAGTAATAAAATAAATCTCCACTTTAAGAAATTTGATATGGCAGGAGAATATAGAATGCATTAGAGTGTAGGAAGAGAGATATACAGAGCTTAGAGGTTATTGAAAAAATGTGTTAAAGTAATAGTAATATTTCTCAGTTATGCTGAAACTCTCAAAGCAGAAAACCGACCTTGAAATAACTTGATTTTGTAGATGGTACTCCTACAAGTATAGAGACTGTTTTTCTGAAATTCTGGATACACTGCAGATGAGGAGCCCAGAAAGGAGAGAAGTGAGAAGAACAAGCCTGAGATCAGGTTGCTCATTCACTGGCTGTCAAACTTTCTCAGGTGTGAACAGGGAAAGGTCCACTTCTATGTACTACCAAGACTCCCTGTTTTTATACCAGCTACAAACTTGACCATGGAGAGGGAGAACTAAATGAACACTTTGGGGACCTTTATTCTTACTTGTGACTTCAACCTTTCCCATCCAATTGAGAGACAATTCGTTATATCTGGAATTTTGCAATAAGGGGCTTCTAATAGCTCTCTACTGTCATGAGGAAGGGCAGGGAACACTTGCAAGAGAGAAAACATAGATGAAATAATGAGATAAATTATGAGGGTAATAAATGTATAGGAAGAGGATGGAAGGAGAATGTTGTCACAAAATGTGATTCAGAAAGTAGAAGTATAGACCTTCAAAGACAAGCCTACAAACTCAACTTTACTAAAGCTTAAGTCTTCTTATAGGATGCTCCATGAATTATAAGATGAAAATTCAATCAGGAAATTCACATGAAGTTCACAGTACTTGCTATTTGCTGTTGTTTAGAGCCCAAGCTATGAAGACACCTTGAAATTTGATGAGATGCTTACATAATAAAAAACAAGACCCAGGGAGGCTAAATGTCTTTTTCATAGATGTATTGATTCAGTTAGCTATGTAGCAAGATGAGTACATGAGACTTCTTTTTCTGAGTCCAGATTTCTTTCCATTGCTATAACACAGTCCTATAGAAAAAGGCATTCAAGGTCCTGATACTTGGATAAAAACTCACTTGTACTCTCCAGTTCTTTTGTCCCATTTCCTCCCACCCATCATGGTTACAGACAAGGAGCAATTTCCTAAAGCTACAGCCTGTAGCTTATCCGTAACAGTCTATTTCCCCTGCATGTATTACATTTTTTACCTATACATACTATATCTACATGTGAAATGGACAAATTTAACCATTAGACTCATGAAATTCTCAGGTTGGGAGAAAATGAAAGGATCATGGATATATTAGATAGGTATTATATAAAGTTAACTAAATCTTCATAGATCCAGTCATCTTGAGATAAAATCCAGTAATTAGATGTCCATGTATAAGACATTTACGCCTCCTGGCCTCAATTTCCTCATTTTAAAATCAGAGAGGTTAAACAAAAGACTGGTGAGCCATTTCAAGATGGAACATTCCATGAGTCAAAATCTCTTAAGGAAATAGCCAGTAAATTCAAGCTCCAAAGGCAGATGGCCAGGCTGGCAATGTCCAGAAAGTGACAGTTCCTTGGTTACCCAATTACACCTTTCAAAGACAAATGGGAAGTACCCAACTGCTTCCAATTATAATATGTGCTGTGCTGGGGAAAGAAAAAGTCAAATGTGTTAAAGGCCTAATGAGGTGTGTGGAAGCAACCTCCCTCTGCAGTTTACAGCTTTTTCACACTGTTAGTTCTCACTGTCCAGTCAGCAGGCATGAAGTGAGTTGAGAAAAAAGAGTAGTTGTTTTCTGGCCCAAGATGATAATACACAAAAGGAATCATACCAATGCCCTGATTTTATTATTTTCACACAAACTTGACAGGACTCTTAAATATTATTTTTGCTTTCAGCATCAACATCCTAATAGGAGATGCCATATATGTGGGAAATAGAGTTTGATCCATTTTGTTAGCAGAGTTATTGGCTTAGTGAAATTCCATGAAATCTGAATGGAGCCCATATGGAATTGTCACTATTGCTTTCACTAGGCTGAAATTACATACATCAAAATGTGGCTGAGCCAATGTAAAATATTAGAAATTGCCCTGGCTTATCTGCCATGAAGGGCATATCTGCCATGTAGGGTCTACTTTGGTTGTGCTACTCACATGGTTAAAATCATCTAACTTGAAAATTAATTTATTTGTTAAAATATGCAAATTAGCCTATGTTTATGAAATCTAATAGGATTATGAGACAAATGTGATGAAATATTGTATATAATGAATTCAGTTCCTAGGTAAGATCATAGTGTTATTCTATAGTGCATTTTTCAGAATAATGTTTTTTTTAATTCTAAAGATGTTATGGAATTCTTAGGCTGGAAGAAGTATGAAGAAATCTGTGTGTACCTCCAGATCTACGCTTGTAAATATTTTTTTCTTTAAGTTTTCTGCCATAATCTTCCTTAATAGACCAATCCTTTGTTTCATGATATTTATCTTTATGGTTTCTAGAATTTATTCTTTCCCCAACGCCACTCTCTTTCACTCCTCCTTTAATGGAGTGTTTTAATTTACTTAATTGGATGGCTGGATAATTGTGTTATAGGTCTAAAAGATGAAACTAATTGCATATTTTAATTGAAAGGGTTTTTGTAGATTTCGCTGAGTCTTATGATGAATTCTGATTGGGTATTATAATTATCATTTTGTATATTTAGGTTTGCAAGTCAAACGACCTCTGAATGAGCACTGACATGATGGCCATTTGAAAAGCCAATCTATAAAAGAGAATTTATCAAACTCATCAATTGTATTTCAAAAAATCTATTAGAAAATCAAAATATGGTAGGAAATTGTTTTTGCACAAGGAAATACACAAAGTTTCAGACCCTTTGTTAAGACCCTTTCTCACTTAATTTTTGAATATTTATGATCACTATTTAATCTAACTTTGATTTTTGTCCCCAGACTCTAAACATCCCAGGATGTTTCAATATGAGGTTATACCTACAGTGATAACATTTTCACTACTTGTTACTTATTTGTACATGTGAGCTTTAAAGACAATATTATCCAATGCTACACGGAGGAAACAAAATAGTATTGCAAATTATTTCAACTTCCTTACAACAATAAAGGGGAAAAATCAAACCATTAATTTAGAACATAACACTCTATGCTATTTATTCAAGGGATATTATTGTTATTATGAGGTTATGTGCCTTGGACAAGGTGCAAAAGATTATGTGAATCAACTATAAAGCTTAATCCATGTTCTCTAAAACTTCTTTATTTTCCACTGTAGTGCTCAAACTAGTTTATTTTATTAAGTGGTAATAGACTTCTGTAGTGAATCAAGAAGCCCTTAAATCTTCAAGCCATCCGATGTTATAAGAAATGGACTTAAAAATTCACATACCCACTCTTTTAGACCAAAACCATCCATGACTAAAATGTAGAAGAACCATATTTTTCCTCTTTGTCTTTACCCACCCCTTTTTCTACCCTCTATGTCATGACACTCTATTCTACATCTCAAGCTGGTCATTGCCAATGGATTGAAATTGGTATGTCAGATAAAACCTATTTGAATTCCTGGAAACAAGCATTCTTTAAGGTACATCACTGAGTTTATGAGATGTTGCAGGAGAGCAAACGGTACAGAAATTTCTCCTAAAGCTCAGAAAAAAAAATGTCCTAGAGTGATAATGTTTAATTAGTAAAAAACAAAATCCAGAAACAAAGAATCTGATGGAAAATTTTTTTTAATTTTGAGGCCAAGAGTTTTCATAATGCAAAACTCCCATCAGTCCTATTTGTCAGCAGGTAATCTCCAATGTGGTATTGATAAGGCTTCCAGAGGTCCCATGTAAAATATGCCCTCCCCTGAGTTTTCATGAACATAAACTTTTTGAGAGTTTTGGTACTTAGATATTTAAGTACAAATGTTGTTGGGGAGAAAGGCATCTCTGTATGTTGTTGTTATGACCATCATGGAATGATGGACCTTATGATACCTTATAATTTTAAAATTTGGTAATTGTACTATTATATCTTAGTAGAAAGAAAAGTGCTTGAGAACAAAGTTTGAATGTGGAGTAGGAGGGCTCTAGGTTCCCAAGACACACAGTATGAATAATGTAGAAAGAATATGAAAACAGAGAACTCAGTACTTAAACAGCTTTGTCAACTTTACTTTTTACTTAGGGCCAGCCCTTCCCTAATAAACTGAATAGTTCAAGTACCAGAAATTCTATAAATAAAGCCATAGCACATATTAGGAAAAATAAGAGATTTAGCCCCCAAACCTTGATGTTGATTTCAAAAGATTTGCTTAAAGACAGCTGCAAATTCAAACCCAAGATTAATAAAAAATGCCAGGAAAAAAGGTTTAAATAAGTACCATAGTCAACTTGGGAGACGGCAGATTTCATACTAAATAAATAAGGGAAACATAAAGACAAACCAGAAATTTAAAAGTGCCTCAAGCTTATTTCCTCGGAATAAGGTGTTGCTCCTTACCTCTCATCACCAAGGGTTTTTCCGACCTCAATTTTATTTAGCACTGAGGATGATTCTCCTGATCCCTGAAGAATTACCCTGAACTCTACCAGACCTCATTGTCTTTCCTTAAATCAGCTTTATTTCCACTGGCACATTAGACATCCGTCAATTGTGAACTCGAGCTAGTCACTGCTTCTTCAGAGATGGAATTCTGACCTCTTCCCTACCCCCACCTCATTCCTGACCAACCAATTGAGAACAGGACAATTAAATGGCACTTACATCCTTTTCAGAAAATAAAAATAATCCCAGTTGTTTCTAGTTGCAATCTCTCTCTCCCTCCCCAATATCTATTATTTTATATTTATTTGCTGGAACACAGCAGTGGGTCATTTATTAAGCATGGTACTGTCTAGTGCTATAATCTGCTCTAGTGACTATTGCAGAATTCTTCTGCAGTAATTTTTAAAAATCTGGACAAATAAGGTGAAGAGAAATGCCCAGAGCAGGTGGGTACTTATCAGTGACTTATTACTCTAGTGATGCAGAGTCTATGGACACCTCAATGGACAGGGTGATTTCATCTCCAAGTGAGATTATTATGAAACTGCTCTCATTCTGTCATGAATAATTGATCATCACACTGTTTAGGAAAAAAACAGATGTGATAAACAATGCAATGAATGTGACAAAAAGGGAGCTTATAGTTTATTATTTTACTGCCTATTATTTCACCATTTGTGAAGATGCCATAGGCACAGTCACCAAATCACTGCATGAGCATGGAAACTGCATGACAAGTAAAAGATTATAATTAAGCAATTTAACTCTGACTGTGCAATGGCCCCTTTTGGTTTTGCAGAAAAGCATGTTTGTAAGAGAATGAACAGGCCAGTGATGGTCCTCAGTGGAACTGTGCAGTTAGCAGAGTGTCTTTTTAGTCCTTCCTCCCACTCATTTTAGCTTTCTTCTTACAGTTGATGTCCTGTGTGGCCCAAGAGCTCCTTTACCTATGCAACCATCAGCCTAGCTCAAAGCCCTAACTGAAAAGATTCCACCCAGTCATCCTCTCCAACTGAGGCTGTTTATTCAAAATTTATCCTTCTTTCTTCACATTAATCAAAATCTTAAAGTTTCTCCCTTATGTATTGACAAAGGATGGAAATTTTCTTAAAAGATTCAGGGAGAATAATATGTGATTCAACAAACAGTAGGAGGAAATTTTTCTATGTAAAATTCTAGAAGCAGATGTTAATGAAAACAGCACACACAGCAGAGAACATAAAGAAATCAAATGAAGGAGTGAGGAGAAGCAAAGAGAAGGAGAAAAAAAAGGAGAAGAATGTTTTTAGTAGATTTATGATAAGGCATAATCCAATTAAGTGAGCCCTATCCACTCATAAAATGGACTCCAGGAACCAAGTTATGAGAACTGGGTCCCTTTTTTTTAGCATTCATGTTATAGCTTCCATAGTATTTAATAGGCATTCAGCCAATCTCAGTGTGGTGACTACAGTACACCAAGCATTCTTTTAGGTACTCAGTCTACAGCAATGAATAAAAATAAAACCAAAAACCATGCCCTTAGTATGTATTCCAGTGGTTGAGATAAACCATAAGTAAGTTAAAAAAGTAAAGTATTTCCCAACCAGTCATTAAATAAACAAGCAAATAACAAGTCCTGGAGGAGTCCTGTACCCACAGTGGCTACAATATATCTAAAATGTTCAGTTCCCAAGAAAAAGTTACAAAATATGCAAAGAAAGAGAAAAGTTTGGCCCACACCCTGGAAAAAGCAGACAACAGAAATTGCCTGTGAGAGTGTCTAGATGTTGGGGTTAATAGAAAACTTCAAAGTAGTCATTTTAAATATGCTTAAAGAACTAAAGAAAACCATGGTTAAAGTAGTAACAAAAGTAGAATGGTCCTACTTCATTATCTATTATATTAGAGAATATATATTATATAGAGAATATATATTATATAGAGAATATATATATTATATAGAGAATATATATATTCTCTAAAATATTCTCTATTTTAACCAAATAGAGAATATCAATGAAGACATAGAAACAGATGGAAATTCTGGAGTTGAAAAGTATAAAAGCAGAAATGAAAATTTCACCAGAGGGGCTTAATAGTACATTTTAGTTGACACAAGAAAGAATTAGTGAACTTGAAGATAGAATGATAGATTAGTCAAATCCAAAGAACAGAGAGAAAAAGAATGAAGAAAACTGAACAGTCTCAGGAAAACAGGGGGTACTAAAAAACACAACAAACACACATATTGGGAGTACCAGAAGGAGAGGAATGAAAGGAGCAGAATGAAATATTTGATGAAATAATAGTAAAAAGTTCTCAAATTTTAAGAAAGACACTACCTCATCTGACAAAATCAATAAACTACAAGTAGTATAAACACAAAGAAATACATAAACCAACATATCATCAAAATGCTGAAATGACAAAAGCAAAAATTCTGAAAGCCAAAGGCAAGGAGGAAATTTTGAAAGCAGTGAGAAAAAAGTGTTCATCACTCACAAGGGAGCTGCAATAAGATTCACAACTAATTTCTCATCAAAAACAAAATGAAGACTGGAAGGCAGTGGGATAACATTCTAAGTGAATAAGAACAATAACAAAAACATGAATCCTATATCCAGCAAAACTATCTGTCAAATATGAAGGTGAAATAAAGACATTTCCAGATAAACAAAAACTGACATAATTTGTTCCTCACTTATTCACGTTACAAGATATATATATCAGACCTATTCTATGTGTATTGAGAAATATATATATTTTATATAAGCATATATATATGAATGTATGTGTATATATATATATATATGAGTTTTATATAAATATGAAGAGTATATATATATGAATGTATATGTGTGTGTGTGTGTGTGTGTGTGTATATATTTATATATGAGAGAGAGAGTTTTATCATAAGAAATTGGCTCCCATGATTATGGAGGCTGGCAAATCCCAAAATCTGAAGAGTAAACCAACAAGCTAAATCCCAGGAGACCTGATGGTTTAGTTCCAGTCTAAGTGAGCAATTGGTATAGTTCCAGCCAAAAGGCTGGCAGTCCAGTGCCTTAGAAAGAGTCAGTGTTTCAGTAAGGTTGAAAGCAAGGAATAAAAAGACAATGTTCCAGTTCAAAGGCTGTCAGGCAAGAAGAATGCTCTCTTATTCAGGGCACAATTAGCCTTTTTGTTCTGTTCAGGCCCTCAAATGATTGGGTGAGACCCATTATTAGGGAAGGAATCCACATTAGGGAGGGAACCAATGTTACTCAGTTTTCCAACTTAAATGCTAATCTCATCCAATAATAACCTTATAGAAACAACTCAAATAATGTTCCACCAAAAATATGAACATCCCATGGCCCAATCAAGTTGACACATAAAATTAACCATCACTACCTATAACAAATAAAAACACTGAATTAGTAATCAAAACTCTACACATTAAGAAAATGTCAGGCCCAGATGGCTTCACTGATGAATTATAACTTTAAAAGAGAATACCAATTCTTCATAATTTTCAAAAAGTAGAAGGAGGAACATTTCTCAAATCATTCCAAAGCCAATAATACCCTGATATCAAAATAAGACTACATATTATATGATGCTATTTATACAAAATATCCAGAATAGGCAAATAGAGACATAAAATAGATTAGTGATTGGTTAGGACTGGGAGTCTGGGAGGATAGTGATAGGATTACTATAGGGTACAGAGTTTCTTTTTGAGGTAATGTTCTAAATTTCATGTTCTAAAATTTACTGTGGTGATGGCCACACATATAAATATAATAAAACCCACTGAGTTCTAGTTTTAATGGATGATCTATAGAGTATGAAATTAAATGAAGTTCCTAAAAAAGAAAGAGAAGGTGGGGCATTTTTGTTGGATTAATACCTTTGTTTAAAGCATGAAAGGACATCCATAGAAACAGGAAGGAAGGCAGAGACCAGGGAGTATGCAGATGTGGTATTAAGAGCTTGTGAGTCAGGTTCCCAGAAGTTCCCAGCATATGCTGCCAATGCTAGAGTGATACTGGTGTGAAGCTCCTTTTTCTCCAATATATGTTTTGTTCACACACTCCCCAAGGCCTCCCCATATCCAATACCAGAATTTTAGTACCATACACTGTACATGTAGAAAAGAAACCCCTGGCCTAGCCTCAAGGAATTAATTGCATATTAGTATCATCTCAGAAGCCTCCCTGCTGATAGAAATCAATCAGAAGACATAAAGTATCATGTGCCATCTTCCAATATGTCTCTCTATATAGATATTGAAAATTTTTCAGAATATGCCTGCATTATAACCTAGCCTACTGCTTACCTGGGGAAATACACCTACTGTCTCCATCCCTCTGTTTTCTCAAATGAAAAAATGGAAATAATGATAGAGTCCACTTCATGGGTTGCTGTGAAAATTCAATTAAATAATACATGTGTAGTACTTTAAAAAGTATATGACCCATTGAAAGCATACAAAGAAAACCTTTATTTTTATTAGTCTAATAATAGTTGAGGAGTGATGAACAATCAGCTGATATCTTGTAGGGGCATATCTCTGAATGTGAATTGCAACTTAACTATGATATCATCTGATAATGTCTCAAGACTCAGAGTTTGGCTCTTCACTGTTCAATAATTTTAAATTCTTGCATAAAGCATTAAAATGATCATGGATTAAATATAGATATGCTACATAACTATAACATATACTTAACATATTACATCTTGAACATTCACTGGTTCTCAACAGACTGGCTGACAAAGTGGTTTAAATTTAGGAGGATTAGATGATATTTTTAAAGTGCAACTATAGGATGGAAAATTAGCAACAGCATGTAATAGCAGAAAAGCAACAAATTAACTGGCAGGTGTATGGGGGTGGATTCTGTCTTTACTGGATACCATCTGTGAAATCTGGGGCAATTTAACCTACTCAGTTTCTTCATCTGTAAAGTAGGTGTAACCAAAAAAGCAAATTACCTCCCTCAGTTTCTGGAGGTTGCTTACCCTTTTCCTTAAAGTAAATAATAATAATAATAGTTATAAGTACAGCTGTATGGGTCATGAATACATTCAGCTGCAAGTAACAGAAAACCCCACTAACATGGCTGAAAACTTGTAAGGGATAAACATGTTTCAGTGAATAAGAATTCTAAGAGCAAGCCTTTCAGGGATGGTTCTGTGCCTCAATCTTGCTGTTGAATACATAAGCTTCTTCTATTTTCCAATTTGCCAGCCATAGCATGTGGTTTTCCTCCACTATTACTACGAGAACATGCTGCCCCTCCAGGCATCACATCCCCATCATGGGCAGGAGGAGGGAGAACGACAAAGGGAAGAGAATGTCAACCAAGCCTGTCCATTTTAAGGAGCATGCCCAAGATCCCCGTGACTTTCCCTTGCAGTGCAATAGGGGGCTACTGCCAGCTATAAGGTGGCCGAGGCACAGAAGGAGAGGAGAAAGAGCGGTTGCACCAGCCACCCAATGCCAGATGCTTTAGTACTAGACAGTTTTAAGCATTTTATATGCATTAATTAATGTAGTCTTCAGAACTCCATTTAACAAGTGAGGAGACTGAGGCACCGAGCAGTTAAATCACTTGTCAAAGGCCACCCACAGGACAACTGCAAGTACATATAGTTCCTTGTTCAAATTCAAAAAAGTGCCTGCTGACTTGATTACTAAAAGGCACATTTCCCTCTTTGCTGGCCCACTTTTTCATCCAGGTTTTTGTCTCAGTGATTAGAGTTCAGGCTGTATTTTCATCCCCCTTTGCACCCTTGGCATGGGAGCCTTTGGGCAGGACATGACCTTAACAACTGTTCGGGGGAACCTAGGTCACACTGGGCCAATGGGACCAGAATTTGCTTGGGGGGTTGTACACAAGAACCATCCTCCTAACAACAATATTATAGCCAACATATCAAGTTTATATATGATGAAAGAAGTGGGGGCACACTTCCTGGGGATCTTACCTGGCCCAAAGAACAGGAAAAAATGTTTCAAAACTTCTGCTACATCCTAGTACAATTATCAATATATGATGATTGCATTATGGCTGTAATTTTTTTTGGCCAGGTTTATTTTTTTATTTTGGTATCATTAATATAAAATCACATGAGCAACATTGTGGTTACTAGATTCCCCCCAATATCAAGTCCCCACCACAAACCCCATTATACTCACTGTCCATCAGCGTAATAAGATGCTACAGACTCACTACTTGTCTTCTCTGTGCTATACTGCTTTCCCTGTGCCTCCCCCACCTACATTATATGTACTAATCGTAATGCCCCTTATTCCCCTTCTCCCTCCCTTCCCACCAACCAACTGTCCCACCCCTCCAGTCCCTTTCCCTTTGGTAACTGTTAGTCCATTCTTGGGTTCTGTGAGTCTGCTGCTGTTTTGTTCCTTCAGTTTTTTGCTTTGTTCTTATACTCCACAGATGAGTGAGATCTTTTGATACTTGTCTTTCTCCACCTGGCTTATTTCACTGAGAATAATACCCTCTAGCTCCATCCATGTTGTTCCAAATGGTAGGATTCATTGTCTTCTTATGGCTGAATAATATTCCATTGTGTATATGTACCACATCTTCTTTATCCATTCATCTACTGATGGACACTTAGACTGCTTCCATTTCTTGGCTATTGTAAATAGTGCTATGATAAACATGGAGGTGCATATGTCTTTTTGAAACTGGTATCCTACATTCTTAGGGTAAATTCCTAGGAGTGGAACTCCCAGGTCAAATGGTATTTCTATTTTTAGTTTTTTGAGGAACCTCCATACTGCTTTCAATAATGGTTGAACTAGTTTACATTCCCATCAGCAGTGTAGGAGGGTTCCCCTTTCTCCGTATCTTTGTCAGCATTTGTTGTTCCTAGTCTTTTCTATGTTGGCCATCCTAACTGGTGTGAGGTGATATCTCATTGTGGTTTTAATTTGCATTTGTCTGATAATTAGTGATGTGGAGCATCTTTTCATGTGCCTGTTGGCCATCTGAATTTCTTCTTTGGAGAAGTGTCTGTTCATATCCTCTGCCCATTTTTTAATAGGGGTATTTGCTTTTTGGGTGTTGAGGCATGTGAATTATGGCTGTAATTTTTAATAGAAGTTCATAGGGGGAAAATTCTGGAATTCAAAGGCTGAACAATTGGAATAGAAACCTCTCTACATGATAATGTAAAGTAACCAGTAATATCTGTGTGAGCAGAATCTGTTGCAGTCAGAGTTGTCTGCTTTCTTAATGTGACCATGGCCTCTCTTGCCTCAGGATCAATTATAACTGTGTTTTCTTAACTTTATTGGGGAGTAGTTGACATATATATTTAAAATCTACAGTGTAGTGATTTGACATACATATGCATTGTGCAATGATTACCAAGATAATGAATCTATCACATCACATATTTGACAAAGGTAACTGTGTATGTGTGTACATGTGGTGAAAATTCTTAACATTTACTCTCAACTTTCAAGTGCTATATTATTAACTCTAGTCACCATGCTATACATTAGCTCCTCAGAAATTATTATAACTGAAGATGTGTTCCCTTTGACTTACATCATCTCTTTTTCCCCCTCCCTTCAACCTCTAGCAACCACCATTCTATTCTATTTCTATAAAACTGGCTACTTTTTTTTAGATTCCACATATAAGTGATACCATATCTTTTCTCCTTATAGCTTATTTCACTTAGCAAAATGCCCTCAAGATTCATCCGTATTGCCACAAATGATAGGATTTCCTTCTTTATTGTGGCTGAATAATATTCCATTTTATATACATATATATAGATCACATTTTCTTTAACCATTCATTCATTGAAGGATATTCAGGTTGTTTCTATACCTTGGCTACTGTGAATAACACTGCAATGAACATAAGTCTCCAGATACCTCTTCTAGGTACTGATTTCAATTCACTGGATGTTTACCAGAAGAAGGATTGCTGGATCATATGGTAGTTCAATTTTTAATTTCTTGAGGAACTGCCATACTGTTTTCCACAATGCCTGTACCATTTTACATTCCCACCAAGAGTCTATACGGATTCCCTTTTATCCACATCCTCACCAACATTTTTTATTTCTAGTATTTTTTATAACAACCGTCCTAATTGGTGTGAAGTGATATCTAATTACTGTTTTGATTTGCATTTCCCTGATGAGTAATGATGGTGAGTCCTTTTCACATACCTATTAACCATTTGTCTTCTTCAGAAAAAAAATGTCTGTTCGGGTCCTTTGACCATTTTTAATGGGATTATTTGCTTTTTTGTTACGGAGTTACATGAGTTCTTTATATTAACTATAATGTAATATATAAAAAATATGTATTTATATATGATAGCCCATTATCAGGTAAATGTTTTGCAAATATTTTCTCCCACTCTACATGTTGTCTTTTCAATTTCTTGTTTCCTTTGCTGTGCATAAGGTCAATAGTTTAATGTAGTCCCTTTTGTTTATTTTAGAATAGAGAGCCCAGGTATAAACCCATACACAGTCAACTAATTTTTGACAAGGGTGCCAAGACCATAAAATGGGGAAAGGAAAGTTTCTTAAATAAGTGGTGTTGGGAAAACTGGATATTCACATGCAAAAGAATGAAGGTGGACCCCTATCTTACACCTTTCACAAAAATTAAGTCAAAATGGATGAAAAACTTAAATGTAAGACCTAAAACCATATAATTCCTAGAAGAAAATGTAGGCAAAAGATCTTTGTCTTTGTCTTTGCAAGCTACTATGGGAGGCATTAAGGGGAATAGGTGTCAAACTCTCTAAGGCATGGCATAAATACATGCCAGTGCTATGTTCAAGGGTGTAGTTTATTATCTGGAGGATAATTGCAAAAACAGGTCTGAGTTTAATATCTAAGTCAATATGGAGATAAACAAAATAGAACAATCACAGGGACAGAGCTATGGGGGACAGATGGGAAAGTGATTTTTCAGCAAAGCCAATACCCAAAGCCAGAAATAACAAGATCATAAGCTTCCTGAAGACTCCTAACAAATTTTGAGGAAGGCAGAACCTCCTGCAAAACTTGCAGTGGGAGATCAATCCATTATATACATTCACTAATGAATTTCAAAGGAAGGGTGACACAGGTGACACCTGGCTGACCAAGATATAACAATGCCCACATTTAAGATTACCTTAAGAATTAACCAATACAATGATAAGATGCTTTATAACAGTAAACCATGATATAGGTGTTATTTGCTATTGCTGCTTTTATTGTTCTCTTTATTGTTATTATTCTGAAAGTGTTTAGCTCACAGCCTTCATATCTAATAAGTTCTTGCATATTACAGATGCAATTATTGACTGGCTGGATGATTTCAAAAAAGAAAAACTGACCTATGTACTCTCTCTAGCCTCCCTTCCCCTACTTACAGCCCCTGGAGAAGAAATAAAAATTGACAGTATAGGCAATTCCCAAAAGATGAAACTTGCTAAAGGGACAAGCAGTATACAACACAAAAGGAGGTCTGTCAAGCTGCTTGAAGGGACTTACTTGGTCTGTTTACAAGAAGAGCATGCATCCTGATTGTAATAAGTGAGCTTGGAGGGCTAGACAGGCTCTTTAATCTCAGAAATGACACTGTGAACTCCAGTTCACCTGCTCGATTTATTTACATTGCTTTTGCCCGCTAACAAATCCAACTTTCCATCAGATTAATCAACATTTATCAGCCAGCGGCGGGAGCATCATTTCATAACGTAAGTAAAATAGAGAGTGAGTGAAATGGAATAGAGAGAGAATAAACCTCCCATTACTCAGTGGCTATTTTATTCTCTATGTATTTTATTCATATAATGAATGATGTACTTCTGACTTTAACAGCATAACAACACTGGGTTCTGTTTGTTTAATGTGTTCCTGCCAGGGACTGTGCAATTCAATAGCATAGGTGTAGCAGGGTAAAGGAGGAGTATGGTCAAGTCTAAGTTTTGAGGTTTAAGATTGCCCAAATAAACCAAAGGTGGGTTATCACCAAGTTGTCCAGAGTCTGATGGTCATTCAAATAATTTACCACCAATCAACAAAATAATTAGTCTATGTGGCCCTTACTGCAAATGAATCACTCATACATTCATCAATTTAATATGTACCAGAAACTATGCAACAGACACTGTTCTGGGTGCTAAAGATGCAAAACTAGAACAAAGTTCTTGCCCCATGGAGTTTACACTTTGAGGGGGCTTATGAACAAGAGCAAATCAATATATAATAAAATTTCATGTAGGAAAAAAGTGTTTATGATTAAAAAATTAAGTGGTCTATGAGGACAGAAATAAAGAGTTCTACTTTGGATTGGGTAGCGAAAAAAGCTGCTATGCACTGGTATTAGAGTAGAAATCTGAATGAAGTGAAAGAACTAGGCATTTGGTTTTCTGAGAGAAGTGCGTTGCAGAAGGAAGGGAAAACAAGAAACAGCTAAGGAACAGCTGGGAGGCCAGTATTTCTGGAGAGGAGTGAATAAGGGGAAGAATGATAAGAAAACTTCCAGAGATATAGCACAGCAGGCAGATTTATGTAATAGTAGGAATCTGAAAGTGATAAAAAAAAATTAAGTGGAGAGGACTGGATTAAAGATGGCAGTGTGAGAGGTGAGACACAGGCTTCCCCTAAAACCGCATATAATACGAAAATATAATTAATACAAATAATCCGGAAAGAGGACTGTGCCAGACTGCATACACCTGGAGAAAAAAGCAGACCTTACATAATAGGGTAAGGTACCAAAGCTGTGCCCTGGTGTGACCCAAGACCTTCCCACACCCCAGCTCACTGGCAGAGGAAGAGAAACAGAGCACGGAGGGAGTGGAGGCCTGGGACTGCTTAATACCTAACTCCGGAGATCTGCTCTGGGACCACAAACCTACATAACATGCTGCTTGCATGATACTGTTATGATTACAGCTTTTGAAATCTAAGACAGGGAGAACTCCTGGAGAGACAGAGATTCTAGCCTCTGTGGAAAGCAGGGATCCATATCCGGCTGCTCAGGGACAAAAGAAAGGCGGGCAGTCTGAAAGACTTCCTAACAAGGAAGCCTTTAGCAAGAGGGCTGCTAAAGGAGCAAGGATTGCACAGAGCTTACTGCTCAGGAGAGAATATAGGTAGACAAAATTGTCCGGGTGCACTCTGCCCAGCAGGTTGGGAGCTTTGCCATATAGACTCTCATATTTAAGGAGGAAAAAGAAATCCTCCTCTTTAAATGATCTTCAGATGCTCCAGCTCCGTGGCTGGCTACACAGCTCCAAGGACCCCCTCCGTGATACACAGCCTACTGCACCTTTCCACCAGCCAGCCCCACCACCTCGCACAACGGCAAACTCTACCCTGGCATTAGCAGAGCCAGAGGGAAGATCTGTCTACAGCAACGACAAACACAAAGCACAGAGGCTTATACCTGTGTGCTCGGCCCACTGGTTCAGGCAGTGGAGCCAGGCATAGCAGCCAGGAAACAGGAAACAGCTTTCCTCCCCTCATGCACAAATATTACTCCCTTGCCACCCCTGACATTGCTTCAGGGGCAGAGCACCTACAGGGAGTAGAGATTCTGGGCACTAGAGGGCGCCATATACAACTATGAAATGCCAAAGGAACCTAGCTCAAAGTAAAATTATTAAGACAACCCCTGAGAAAGATTTAAGAGACATCGACCTCATGACTCCTCCTGAAAGGGAGTTCAAAATAAAAATCATTAACATGCTCATGGAGGTATAGAAAGATATTCAAGAACCCAGGAATAACTCCGCTCAGAGATCCAATCATTGAAGAGCACAATGTAGGGTATTAAAAGCAGATTGTATATGGCGGAGGGGTCGATAAATGAAATAGAAACTAGAAAAGAGGAATACAAAGAAGCTGAGGCACAGAGAGAATGAAGGAGCTCTAAGAATGAAAGAATATTGAGAGAACTGTGTGACCAATACAAACAGAACAATATTTGCATTATAGGGGTACCAGAAGAAGAGAGAGAAAAAGGGATAGAACGTGTATTTGAGGAGGTAATTGCTGAAAACTTCCCCAATCCGGGGAAGGATAAAGACTCTCACCAATGGAGATGCACAGATCTCCCAATACAAGGGACCCAAGGAAGACAACACCAAGACATATAGAAACTAAAATGGCAAAGATCAGGGATAAGGAAAGACTATTAAAATCAGCCAGAGAGTGAAAAAAGATCACATACAAAGGAAATCCCATAAGGCGATTATCAGACTTCTGAACAGAAAACATACAGGCCAAGAGGGAGTGGCATGATGTATTTAATGCAATGAACCAGAAGGGCCTTGAACAAAGAATACTTTATCCGACAAAACTACCTTTTAAATTTGAAGGAGAGATTAAACAATTTCCAGATAAGCAAAAGCTGAGAGAATTTACCTCCCACAAACCATCCCTCCAGTGTATATTGGAGTGACTACTATAGATGGAAGTTTTCCCAAGGTTTAATGGCTGCACCAGAGGTAATACAACCATAGTAGAGAAAGTAGAACAGCTAATTATTAGGTAAATGCAAAATTAAATCAACTATCCCCAAAGTCAATCAAGGGATAGACAAAGAGTACAGAATATGATACCTAATATATAAAGAATGGAGGAGAAGAAAAAGGAGGAGAAAACAAAAAAGAACCTTTAGATTATGTTTGTAATAGCATATTGAGTTAAGTTACACACTTAGATAGTAAGAAAGTTAACCTTGAACATTTGATAACCACGAATCTAAAGCATGCAATGCCAATAAGTACATACCTATCAATAATCACCCTCAATGTAAATGGACTGAATGCACCAATCAAAAGACAAACAGTAACTGAATGGATAAAAAAACAAGACCCATATAAATGCTGCCTACAAGAGACTCAATTTAAACCCAAAGACATACACAGACTAAAAGTGAAGGGATGGAAAAAGACATTTCATGCCACTAATAGGAAGAAAAAAGCACGACTTGCAGGACTTGTATCAGACAAAATAGACTTCGAAACAAGGAAAATCACAAGAGACAAAGAAGGACATTACATAATGATAAAAGGGTGAATTCAACAAGAAGATATAACCATTATGAATATCTATGTGCCCATCACAGGATCACCTACATATGTGAAACAAATACTAACAGAATTAAAAAGAGAAATAGAAAGCAATGCATTCACTTTAGGAGACATCAAAACTCCACTCACTCTGAAGGACAGACCAAAAAGATATAAAGTAAGTAAGGAGACAGAAGCACTAAACAACACAATAGAACAGATGAACCTAACAGACATCTAGAAAACTCTACACCCAACAGCAGCAGGATACACACTCTTCTCAGGTGCACATGGAACATTTTCATGAACAGATCATACACTAGGCCACAAAAAGAGCCTCGGTAAATTCAAAAAGATTGAAATTGTACCAGCCAGCTTCTCAGACCACAAAGGTGTGAAACTACAAATAAATTATGCAAAGAAAATGAAAAATCCCACAAACACATGGAGGCTTCACAACATGCTCCAAAATAACCAATGGATCACTGACGAAATAAAAACAGAGATCAGGCAATATATGGAGACAAATGACAACAATAATTCTACACCGCAAAATCTGTGGGACGCAGCGAAGACCGTGCTAAGAAGAGAGTATATTGCAATACAGGCCTACCTCAGGAAAGAAGAACAATCCCATATGAGCAGTCTAAACCGACAATTAACGAAACTAGAAAAAGAAGAACAAATGCGGCCCAAAGTCAGTAGATGAAGGGACATAATAAAGATTAGAGCAGAAATAAATAAAATCAAGAAGAATAAAACAGTAGAAAGAATCAATAAAAGAAAGAGCTGGTTCTTTGAAAAAACTGACAAAATAGATAAACCCCTAGCCAGACTTACCAAGAAAAAAAGAGAGTCTACTCACATAAATAGAATAAGAAATGAGAAAGGAAAAATCACTACGGATACCACAGAAATACAAAGAATTATTAGAGAATAGTATGAAAAATTATATGCCAACCAACTGGATAACCTAGAAGAAATGGACAACTTTCTAGAAAAATACAACCTTCCAAGGCTGACCCAGAAAGAAACAGAAAATCTGAACAGACCAATTACCAGCAAAGAAATTGAACTGGTAATCAAAAACCTACCTAAGAACAAATGCCTGGACCAGATGGATTCACCGCTGAATTTTAGCAAACATTTAGTGAAGAACTAATACCCACCGTCCTTACAGTTTTTCAAAGAGTAGAAGAAGAGGGAATACTTCCAAACTCATTCTATGAGGCCAGCATAACTCTAATACCAAAACCAGGCAAAGACACCACAAAGAAAGAAAATTTAAAATATCCTTGATGAACATAGATGGAAAAATCCTCAACAAAATATTAGCAAACCAAATTCAAAAATACATCAAAAAGATCATCCATCATGATCAAGTAGGATTTATACCAGGGATGCAAGGATGGTACAACATTCGAAAATCCATCAACATCATCCACCACATCAACAGAAAGAAGGACAAAAACCACATGATCATCTCCATAGATGCTGAAGAAGCATTTGACAAAATTCAACATCCTTTCATGATTAAAAACTTTCAACAAAATGGTTATAGAGGGCAAGTACCTCAACATAATAAAGGCCATATATGACAAACCCACGGCCAACATTATACTTAACAGGGAGAAACTGAAAGCTTTTTCTTTAAGATCGGGAACAAGACAAGGATGCCCACTCTCCCCACTTCTATTCAACATAGTACTAGAGGTCCTAGCCACTGCAATCAGACAACACAAAGAAATAAAAGGCATCCAGATTGGCAGGGAAGAAGTTAACCTGTCCCTGTTTGCAGATGACATGATATTGTACATAAAAAACCTTAAAGAATCCACTCCCAAAATACTAGATCTAGTATCTGAATTCAGCAATGTTGTGGGATACAAAATTAATATGAAGGAATCTGTGGCATTCCTATACACTAACAATGAACTAGCAGAGAGAGAAATCAGGAAAACAATTCCATTCCCAGTTGCAGCCAAAAGGTTTATACCTAGGAATAAACCTAACCAAGGAAGTGAAAGACCTATACTCTGAAAACTACAAGACACTCATGAGAGAAATTAAAGAAGATACCAATTATTGGAAACACATCCCATGCTCATGGATAGGAAGAATTAATATTGTCAAAATGGCCATCCTGCCTAAAGCAATCTACAGATTAAATGCAATTCTTATCAAAATACCAACAGCATTCTTTAACGAACTAGAGAAAATCGTTCTAAAATTAATACAGAACCACAAAAGACCCCGAGTAGGCAAAGCAATCCTGAGAAGGAAGAATAAAGCTGGGGAGATTATGCTCCCAACTTCAAGCTCTACTACAAAGCCATGGTAATCAAGACAATTTGGTACTGGCATGAGAACAGACCCATAGATCAATGGAACAGACTAGAGAGCCCTGCTATAAACCCAAGCATATATGGTCAATTAATACATGATAAAGGAGCCATGGACATACGATGGGGAAATGACAGCCTCTTCAACAGCTGGTGTTGGCAAAACTGGACAGCTGCATGTCAGAGAATGAAACTGGATTATTGTTTAACCCCATGGACAAAAGTAAACTTGAAATGAATCAGGGGCCTGAATGTAAGTAATGAGACCATAAAACTCTTAGAAGACAACATAGGCAAAAATCTCCTGAATATAAGCATGAGCAACTTCTTGAACACATCTCCTCAAGCAAGGGAAACAAAAGCAAAAATTAACTCATGGGACTACATCAAACTAAAAATGTTCTGTACAGCAAAGGACACCATCAACAGAACAAAAAGGCATCCTACAGTATGGGAGAATATACTTGTAAATGAAATATCTGACAAGGGGTTAACATCCAAAATATATAAAGAACGTACATGCCTCAACACCCAAAAAGCAAATAACCTGATTAAAAAATGGGCAGATGATATGAAGAGACAGTTCTCCAAAGAAGAAATTCAGATGGCCAAAAGACACATGAAAAGATGCTCCACATCACTAATCATCGGGGAAATGCAAATTAAAACCACAATGAGATATCACCTCACACCAGTAAGGATGGCCAGCATCGAAAAGACTAAGAAAAACAAATGCTGGCAAGGATGCAGAGAAAGGGGCACCCTCCTACACTGCTGGTGGGAATGTAAGCTAGTTCAACCATTGTGGAAAGCAATATGGAGGTTCCTCAAAAAACTAAAAATAGAAATACCATTTGACCCTGGAATCCCACTCCTTGTGATTTACCCAAGGAATAGAACTTCTCAGATTCAAAAAGACATATACACCCTGTTTTTCACAGCAGTTTTTACAATAGCCAAGATATGGAAGCAACCTAAGTGTTCATCAGTAGACGAATGGATAAAGAAGAGGTGGTACATATACACAATGTAACACTATTCAGCCATAATAAAGAAACAAATCCTGCCATTTGCAACAACATGGATGGAGCTGGAGGATATTATGCTCAGTGAAGTAAGCCAGGCAGAGAAAGACAAGTGCCAAATGATGTCCCTCATTTGTGGAATGTAACGACAAAGCAAAACTGAAGGAACAAAATAGCAGCAGTCTAGGAGACTCCGAGAAGAAACTAGTGGTTACCAAAGGGGTGGGTGTGGGAGGGCGGGTGGGGAGGGTGGGAGAAGGGGATTGAGAGGTATTTTGTTTAGTACACATGGTGTGTGGGATCACGGGGAAAACAGTGGAGCACAGAGAAGGCAAATAGTGAATCTGCCGCATCTTCCTACACTGATGGACAGTGACTGCATTGGGGTATGGGTGGGGACTTGATAATATGGGTAAATGTAGTACACACAGTTTTTTCTTTTTCAAAAAAATTTTTATTGGTGCGAAGGGAGGGACAAGGGGGACAAAGGAGCATTACGATTAGAAGATGTAATGTTAGGGGGGCACAGGGATGGCTGTCCAACCCAGAGAAGACAAGTAGTGACTCTATAGCATCTCACTATGCTGATGGACAGTGACTGTAATGGGGTTGGTGGGGGGGACCTGATGAACGGGGTAGTGTAATCACCATAATATTGCTCATTTAATTGTATATTAATGATATCAAAATAAACATTAAAAAATAAATAATAAAAAAATTTAGTACAGTATTATTGATATACACTTATGAAGTTTTCACATGAAAAACAATGTGGTTTTTCTTTTTTTGTTTTTTTTTGTTTTTAAGGTATTATTAATATACACTCTTATGAAGGTTTAACATGAAAAAACAACAATGTGGTTACTACATTTACCCATATTATCAAGTCCCCACCCATACCCCAATGCAGTCACTGTCCATCAGTGTAGGAAGATGCGGCAGATTCACTATTTGCCTTCTCTGTGCTCCACTGTTTTCCCCGTGATCCCACACACCATGTGTACTAAACAAAATACCTCTCAATCCCCTTCTCCCACCCTCCCCACCCGCCCTCCCACACCCACCCCTTTGGTAACCACTAGTTTCTTCTCGGAGTCTCCTAGACTGCTGCTATTTTGTTCCTTCAGTTTTGCTTTGTCGTTACATTCCACAAATGAGGGACATCATTTGGCACTTGTCTTTCTCTGCCTGGCTTACTTCACTGAGCATAATATCCTCCAGCTCCATCCATGTTGTTGCAAATGGCAGGATTTGTTTCTTTATTATGGCTGAATAGTGTTACATTGTGTATATGTACCACCTCTTCTTTATCCATTCGTCTACTGATGAACACTTAGGTTGCTTCCATATCTTGGCTATTGTAAAAACTGCTGTGAAAAACAGGGTGTATATGTCTTTTTGAATCTGAGAAGTTCTATTCCTTGGGTAAATCACAAGGAGTGGGATTCCAGGGTCAAATGGTATTTCTATTTTTAGTTTTTTGAGGAACCTCCATATTGCTTTCCACAATGGTTGAACTAGCTTACATTCCCACCAGCAGTGTAGGAGGGTGCCCCTTTCTCTGCATCCTTGCCAGCATTTGTTTTTCTTAGTCTTTTCGATGCTGGCCATCCTTACTGGTGTGAGGTGATATCTCATTGTGGTTTTAATTTGCATTTCCCCGATGATTAGTGATGTGGAGCATCTTTTCATGTGTCTTTTGGCCATCTGAATTTCTTCTTTGGAGAACTGTCTCTTCATATCATCTGCCCATTTTTTAATCAGGTTATTTGCTTTTTGGGTGTTGAGGCATGTACGTTCTTTATATATTTTGGATGTTAACCCCTTGTCAGATATTTCATTTACAAGTATATTCTCCCATACTGTAGGATGCCTTTTTGTTCTGTTGATGGTGTCCTTTGCCGTACAGAACATTTTTAGTTTGATGTAGTCCCATGAGTTAATTTTTGCTTTTGTTTCCCTTGCTTGAGGAGATGTGTTCAAGAAGTTGCTCATGCTTATATTCAGGAGATTTTTGCCTATGTTGTCTTCTAAGAGTTTTATGGTCTCATTACTTACATTCAGGCCCCTGATTCATTTCAAGTTTACTTTTGTCCATGGGGTTAAACAATAATCCAGTTTCATTCTCTGACATGCAGCTGTCCAGTTTTGCCAACACCAGCTGTTGAAGAGGCTGTCATTTCCCCATCGTATGTCCATGGCTCCTTTATCATGTATTAATTGACCATATATGCTTGGGTTTATAGCAGGGCTCTCTAGTCTGTTCCATTGATCTATGGGTCTGTTCTCATGCCAGTACCAAATTGTCTTGATTACCATGGCTTTGTAGTAGAGCTTGAAGTTGGGAGCATAATCTCCCCAGCTTTATTCTTCCTTCTCAGGATTGCTTTGCCTACTCGGGGTCTTTTGTGGTTCTGTATTAATTTTAGAACGATTTTCTCTAGTTCGTTAAAGAATGCTGTTGGTATTTTGATAAGAATTGCATTTAATCTGTAGATTGCTTTAGGCAGGATGGCCATTTTGACAATATTAATTCTTCCTATCCATGAGCATGGGATGTGTTTCCAATAATTGGTATCTTCTTTAATTTCTCTCATGAGTGTCTTGTAGTTTTCAGAGTATAGGTCTTTCACTTCCTTGGTTAGGTTTATTCCTAGGTATAAACCTTTTGGCTGCAACTGGGAATGGAATTGTTTTCCTGATTTCTCTCTCTGCTAGTTCATTGTTAGTGTATAGGAATGCCACAGATTCCTTCATATTAATTTTGTATCCCACAACATTGCTGAATTCAGATACTAGATCTAGTATTTTGGGAGTGGATTCTTTAAGGTTTTTTATGTACAATATCATGTCATCTGCAAACAGGGACAGGTTAACTTCTTCCCTGCCAATCTGGATGCCTTTTATTTCTTTGTGTTGTCTGATTGCAGTGGCTAGGACCTCTAGTACTATGTTGAATAGAAGTGGGGAGAGTGGGCATCCTTGTCTTGTTCCCGATCTTAAAGAAAAAGCTTTCAGTTTCTCCCTGTTAAGTATAATGTTGGCCGTGGGTTTGTCATATATGGCCTTTATTATGTTGAGGTACTTGCCCTCTATAACCATTTTGTTGAAAGTTTTTAATCATGAAAGGATGTTGAATTTTGTCAAATGCTTCTTCAGCATCTATGGAGATGATCATGTGGTTTTTGTCCTTCTTTCTGTTGATGTGGTGGATGATGTTGATGGATTTTCGAATGTTGTACCATCCTTGCATCCCTGGTATAAATCCTACTTGATCATGATGGATGATCTTTTTGATGTATTTTTGAATTTGGTTTGCTAATATTTTGTTGAGGATTTTTCCATCTATGTTCATCAAGGATATTTTAAATTTTCTTTCTTTGTGGTGTCTTTGCCTGGTTTTGGTATTAGAGTTATGCTGGCCTCATAGAATGAGTTTGGAAGTATTCCCTCTTCTTCTACTCTTTGAAAAACTGTAAGGACGGTGGGTATTAGTTCTTCACTAAATGTTTGCTAAAATTCAGCGGTGAATCCATCTGGTCCAGGCATTTGTTCTTAGGTAGGTTTTTGATTACCAGTTCAATTTCTTTGCTGGTAATTGGTCTGTTCAGATTTTCTGTTTCTTTCTGGGTCAGCCTTGGAAGGTTGTATTTTTCTAGAAAGTTGTCCATTTCTTCTAGGTTATCCAGTTGGTTGGCATATAATTTTTCATACTATTCTCTAATAATTCTTTGTATTTCTGTGGTATCCGTAGTGATTTTTCCTTTCTCATTTCTTATTCTATTTATGTGAGTAGACTCTCTTTTT